>JAGFMF010012111.1:2360559-2509574 GCA_019455555.1 Galemys pyrenaicus
GAGTCTTGTGAGTTCTTTGTATATCTTTGTGATCAGACCCTTGTCTGTTGTGTGGAGCGCAAAGATTTTTTCCCATTCAATGGGGTTTCTTTTTGTTCTTTTTAACGGGAAAGGTATGATTTCTTAATGATTTTGCCATCCTTTGGTGACACCATGTAAATGAAGCACACCCACCTGAGGATATGTGATACACAATCACATATCTTCAAAAAAAAACCTGTTTCTTTGTATTTTACTTTCTCACTGTTTTTATGCAGACAAGTTGTTCCCGCTCCTAACCACAAGTTGCCCTTCTGAAAACTGGTTGTCCCTGCAGTTACTCAGAAAGAGCTATTTCTCTGAAGTAGTGCGCAGGTTAATCACCCCACTGCGTTGTTTTCCAGAGAGTTATGCTCTGGGGCAGTACATCTTCTGGCTTCACATTGTTTTTGTTTTTTTGGAAGTTCTTCTCATGCACCTGCTCCATGGCCTCCTGATGAAATGAGCTTGGGGTCTGCACTAACAGGTGCTGTTCCAGGACCCCAGTGTTAGGTCTTCACCTTCCTCAGAGATTTTCTTTAAGATTTACAGGTTGTCAGTCAGCACAAGAGATAATTTTTCATAGCTTGGGAAAGTTTATTGCAGAATTGAAATTACATGCAGATTTAGTTTACTATAGTAAAAATATCCTTTTTTTTTTATTAGATTTATTTAACTGTATCTGACAGCATTTGTATTCCCCAGGGAGTTCCCACCACCATATCACCCGTGTGCTCTCTATGCCCTCCTCCCCGTCTTTGCCCTTCCCTCCCTCCGTCCCCCCCATGTTGCAGTGGGTTAAGAAATGCACTATAAAAATGTCTTTAATACAATGACATCCTAAAAATTTGGGTGATACACTTTTTTGCTATAATGTATTGACTAGCTAGCCTTATTTTTGGTAGGCTTATAAAGTTGACATTCTAACATAAAGCATAAGATGGTTGGGTTTTTTGTTTTGTTTTTGTAAAATAACATAACATTATGGACAGATAACAGGTTAAAAATCTGCCCAACACAGAAATGAGATAGGTAGGTAGATATAGATATACTCAGAAAGACTTCATATCATACTACTAGAAAACTCAAGTCCCTGAATAAAGTTTTAAAAATCCCATATTTTAGCAAAAATTCACAGAAATAGGAGTGTGAGGATGGTTTTGTTTGTTTTGTTTGTATATAGATTATGATGAAAGTAATTCATAGGTCCCAGTTTTCATAATAGTACTTCTGGGACTGTTGTAAATTACTTACTTTTATTTGATTAATTTGAAATCTAGTTAGAGACTTGGTTGACTTGGTTTGCTTAGCAAATTCTTCATAGTTCAATTAATATTACAAATAAGATATTAGGGAGAATTGTTTAAATATTTGAAAAATAAAGTAGTGAATGAGGACATATAAACAAACATCCATTCTCACTTAAAAGACAAACTAATGAAAATCATTACCATGTGGGAAACCTGATAGAGAGCAGATGTGGGTGGTAGAAAGTCTTTTCAATGTATATTTTCCCTGTCATTTTGATTTTTGAGCCACTTTTTTGGCCTATTTAAAAGTAAAACATATTAGTCTACCTTCATAGAAACATGCCTTTGTGGGGGGTCCCATTTTTCTGTAAGTAACTTCATGGCCATATATAGGAGTTTTGTAACCACAAGAACATACTTTTGAATATGCAAAATTGATTTTTCTTTGGATAGCTCTAGGTTTTGAGATAGCGCCCCTGGTTTATTAAAATTGAAAATACTCCTGATTTTTCTAAACCTCAAATAAAATGATTCATAGTCCGCTCCTAACAGTTTGATTTGATTTTTCTTTTTTGTAAGAGTAGAGATATTTAAAAGGAAATTTCCTTTGAAATAAGCCAGTTACTTATTTAAGAAAACATGTACATATGGTTTCTTAGGGTAAGAATTAATTTAGAGCCAAATATTTTAAAAAAGATAATAGACTATAGCATATAATTTCCAGGAGAAAACCCAACATGTACATCTTCATAAAATTTTAGATTGTATTATTTCATTTGCTTTAAAAGACTATACACTGACTTAATGTCAGTTATTAACTTTTTTAAACTATGATATACTTTGTGTAATATTTCAAATCATTTTCCCCAATGAAAGCCATTTATTACCATAGCAGAGAGCATTTAAAATATATTAAGTCCAAATAGTATTTTTTTCTGAAGAAACTTTCTAAGTACTTTAACTATAGGCACACAGTTTACTTGTAATAAGAATGTTAATGGGGAGGGTAGGAGTTAATTAACTAGATCCTTAATAATGGGCCTTTCTAGTCCAAGGAATCTTATAATTGCCTCCAAAGCTAGTTGTTGTAGCAAGTTGCAAGATGAAATAACCAGATTTGTATAGTAGCTATTCTAAGAAAAAGGTTGCCTTTAGGCAAACTTTGGTGCTTTACTATTATGTCAAATGCCTTTTTAATGATAAGCAATCACATTGTCAAAATAATTTTGGTGGTAGAATTGCGTGCCTCCTGTTCACTGCAGATGAAATGAACAGATAAGGCTAAGACTCCAGTGAGCAGATTTTGCTCCCTGTGGAGCAAGGATCTTCTGACCAAACTTTATACACTTAGGTAGTACTTAGTTTGCTAATTTAAAAAAGATATCCTTGTAATTGCTAAGGATTAATGAAGTGTTTGGTAATTTTCTTGAAAACTGTGTTTTAGACTGAAATGGGAATGCTTAGGCAGTATTTTCATTAAATCTTATTATTAAGACATATCCACATTGAAATTAATTTATTATATAATTTCTACAAATACTGAATGCCCCAGCCTAGTTTACTTTAGTGCATATCCGCCCCAAAGAATATTAAATCTCTCCCTTTGGGAATGCCCATTTTGTACCATCCAAGCTACTTGAAAAACCTGATCGGTGTGTGCCAGGACTGCAATGGGGTAACGGTGAAAACAGCCTGCTTTGCTTGGGAAGACCGAATGGAAATATAGTCCATTTTCAAAATGTTTCTGAAAGGACTTATTTGTGGAAGTGGTGCTTGCCATTTAAAACTCTTCAAAATGCAGGTTTTACAAAATGCAAAAATAATCTCCTGAAAGTTTGCAAGGGGAGAGGGGGCTGTGGTGTGGGCGGTCTCACTGCGCCCACATCCTCCCTCTGTTCGGTGCGTGGTGTGCCTACGGGTTCCCTGGAGCGGATCACCATATAATTGATGTGCAGTCTGCATTGCTGAGTCCTGGACTGCACCATTCTGTGTTCAAGGGAAGATGTAATCTGATCCCTCTGCTGCTGAGGGAGGAATCTGTTCAGTCAAGGCTTTGACAGGGCATAGTCTCCTCCAATAATCTTCTCCCTTCTCTCTCATTATTCCCTCGAGTTCTCCTCAGCCAAGCTGCATGTATGTATGTGCGTCCCGAGGAGCGGTTTGATACTGAGCTGCATTTGCCTTTACTGTGGAGTTCTGTTGCCGGTTCTGCTCCCTAATCTTCCTTTTCTGACGTGCCTGAGCATGTCCACATTAGAATCTGTGACATACCTACCTGAAAAAGGTTTATATTGTCAGCGACTGCCAAGCAGCCGGACACACGGGGGCACAGAATCACTGAAGGGGAAAAATACAGAAAATATGGGTTTCTACGGCACACTAAAAATGATTTTTTACAAAGTAAGTAATCTGTTTTCCTCCTGTGTTGTATGATTGTGTGTGTGTGTGCCTGCCTGAGAAGGAAAATCTGTATCATCAGAGATGGCTGCAGTATCCTCTAATTTTGGTGGGTGGCTTGGATGTCTGGTATTCTGTTTTATATCGTGAATGTAAGCAAATAATAGACAGCGTGAGCTGTAAAAAAACATAAATTTGGAACAAAGTGTATATTTTAATCTGAGAATTTTTCTCTAGAGATAGATTCAGACTTTAGAAATGTGGCTCCGTTAAATGCTGACCTGGAAATACTCTACCCTTAGTTGGGTTTTAGGGAACATTTTGCTTTAATTTTTCCATATTTATATATATATATATATATATTTCTTTTTCCTGTAGTTGGCCGTCATGAAGTGTAGAATTGCTAAGACGTTTAGGATTTATATTTAAAGAGGTCATGTTTACTTTCTGCGCCCCTAGAAAAATTGCAGGATTAAATTTTGCTTCTAAAGTCAGTGTTTTCAGTAAACAATATAATTTTTAAAAGACTTATATAGTCATACGGAAGGTGCTTTATTTTATAAAATGATTTAAAGATGAAATCTTTTCTCAGTAATGTCCTTTATGTATTTGGGGCATTTTTATTCATTGAAAGGTTTCTAAGATGGAAATAAAGTTTGCTTTTAGTGGCAAATGGCTTTTGCACCAGTGTATTTACAGGGTATCCAGGGAAGTTCTGAAAGCCAGTATTGCAAACTTAATTAGAATGGATATTAAAGTTGCTCATAATAATTTTGAAAATAAGAATCTGGAAGTTACTAAAATACTAGATTTTTAAAGGTATTCTGTACTGACTGACCTTCCTGATGGGTACATTTGATTATGTGTTGTTACGTGTGTCTGTAATATACAGATGTGCAAGCACGTGGCGACCTGTGTTTTATAGCTTTCATATATCTATATATATTTTTTTTAAAATTATTTGGAGATAGAGAACAATGGTTTTTGAGAGGAAAGACTTTAAAACAATGTAATGAGTACAGAAACTTCAGGAGGTTTGAAATAAGCCCAGTTCTGCTTCTTTCCAGTAGGTGTTTCATGAACTAAGGTAGATACCGTGGATGAGCTTCTTGTACCCTCACCCCTGGCCCCTAATGTCTTAGAAGATCATCCCTATATTGGAAGACTTTCTTTGTAATAATAAAAACTGTCTTTAATACCCACAGTGAGGGTCAAATACGATTTTAGAATATTTTGGGTTGTCTTTACTATTGATAGAATAACACGGTATGTTATGATATTCCCATGTGAGGCACTAGGTAAGATTTTTTTAAAAAGCTGCTTGCAAAGTAAGGATTTCCACCTAGTAAACATGAGGATGGTTATCAGTCACTATGTGATTCCCCCAGAAATTTTCGGTGAGACAGCAATTAATTAGGAGATACAAATCTGAAGATGTTGAAATAGAAAAAGTTTAATCTTACCATATCCATATCTTATTTTCTGATTTTTATTGGTATAAATGTCCTCAGTTAACTGATAGTAAAATATATATATTTTAAAATTCCATATTGATGTTGAAATGTGCAACTCTGAATATATTTATAGTATGACATATAATGAAATTCTTCAAAAGTATAGAAGTTGGGTATTCCTTAAAACAGATTCATAACTCATTGTTTTTAAAATCATTTGGTTGTTGCTTTTTAAGGTAGAGCATTTTTTCCAGAGCATCTGTCAGTAAAGCTAGATTCTGTGTAATATCAATTGATGGCTTCTCAAATGCCGTTCCCCCCCCCCCCGCAACCTTTATTACATTATCTCCAGATTTCTCTCTTATTAATGGATTTACTTTTTTAATATCCTCTTTGCCATATTCATTGCTTTATGCCTTATTATGATTACTTTTCAAGATTATTTATATTTTCTCTACCCTTTTATAATAATGTATTTTTAAAAAATCAGTTACTGTTACGTCCGTTCTGATTTTGAAATTTGCTGTTTATCTTAAAATATGTTTTTAAGGAAAGTGAAAATAAGTAAGAAAAGTATGGTTAATTATGGTTCTTTTCCATGTGGATTAACATTACTCTTCCCCCTGTGATGGCTCTTAAACTGGAAAATGGGTGAAATGTCTTAGCTCCAAGGAATGTGGTCAATGGATATCAATTTTTGAATCACTGCACAACGCTGGGTAAAATATTAGGTGGGAAAATTTACCTTTCCAATCACGTTCAGGGTAAAACAGAGTGGAACTAATAGAAGAAACTATGAAATGTTTATTTGCTGTATTAATGGACTATGCCTAATTAACATCATACATAGGCATGTGAAAACTTGAGTTTTTTAATATTAAAATGCTGACGTTAAGATTTGACAGGTGATTTAAGAAAAAAACATCTCATTTGTTTTACTTTATAGATGAAAAGAAAGTTGGACCATGGTTCTGAGGTCCGCTCTTTTTCTTTGGGAAAGAAACCATGCAAAGTCTCAGAATATACAAGGTAATTTTATGTATAAGAATTGATTCTCTCATGATTCTCATGTTTCTTTATAGAAGTTATGATTGTGAAAGCATTCCTTTCAGTTTATTCTCAGAATTATAATGTCACTAGCACTGTTTTCTGTTTAACACATTTTGAGAGCACTAAAAATTGGGAAATCCATCATTTTAAATAAGGAAGGTCTGCCCCAGTAGCTTTATTTTTTAGTTGTTAATACCTTGAAGTAAGACACAAACAGAAGTTTTCTTATGAACAAAATTTTTAAATCACAATTTTTAAGGAACTCAAAAATAAACCCTAAAATATGAATATGAGCAAATGTATCTTGTTACTATAGCAACAGCTGTTCTAGGCTGGCTATTAATATATGCAAAAGCAAAGATACATTTATTAGCAGTGAAATAAGCCTCTCAGTTACTAACTAAATCTTATTTCATGAAATTACTATGTTAGAATTCCTTCTTTTTTGCTTGCCTAGGTCTTATGTTTTTAGCACATACATTTCTACACCCATAGACTAGTCTCCATAACAACTAAATACAATTGTAGTCTTGTTTCCTGATTCATTCCATCATTTTTGGATTTTGCATCAGTATAAAACTTTTCTCACTCTCATGCTAATTAGGCTAACATAAGCACAATATCTATTACCCAGCCAATTAAAAATGGCTTTGGGTGTCTTTGGAAAGTGGTTATTTTAAAATTTAAATGACAAAAGTATCTTAAGAGCTTTTTTGATTTTTTTTGCATAATTGTCATTTCTTCAGATAACCTGATTGAACATTAGCTATTGAAAGCATAGGAACTTCATGATGACATTTGTTCTCCCCCCCACAAATATTTTGATTTAGTTTTTATTCTATAAGCTGCATTAAAGTTGACATTGTTCAGACATAAGTTTTTTTTTGATTGAACATTATTACAGATAACATCTTTTTATTTCCTGTCAGGAAAACAGTTTATATTTTTGTTTTATTCAGTTCTTGAGACTATTTCTTGCAAATGCTCTCCTATGAAATTTAGAAATCTTAATAATCAGAATGACTTTATGTACAAAACTTGCAGATAATGCAAGAAAAGATAAAGCTATCTTTTAGTTATTCAGAAAATGCTTTTTGTATGATTTTCCCATGTTAACTGTCCACCCTCCTTATTAACCCATTGCCTTTTGACAATTTCAGTGTGTTTCAGCACTTCCACCAGAGGGTGTGGAGTGATAGGGAGACAGTCAAAATGTTCACTTTGTTTTTGCTTTTTTCCTTCTAGTCTTGATAAAGTATTTCTTGGATGAGATAGTTGAGCTTTAATGTTAAAAATGTGACTTTTTAAAATTTGTCAGTTCTAGTTAACCATAGGATTTTAGCCTTCTGTCAAATCATACGATTGATACCAGGACAAAAATATTAAGTGGTTCAATAGTTTTTAAGGCAGCTTATAGATGAATGCTGAGTTTTTACTACAGAGCACATTTTTATAAGAATTTGTCCTTATGCACTCATTTCTCATTTCAAGTGAGAAAACACTTGAAAAAGGCAAAAGTTTACATTTATCATCTTAACACTAATATTTTGAAATATTTTTTTACTTTTTTGATGAGATGAAACTATGGGTTTTTCCCCCTCGTTTTGTCTTAGAAATTTTATCAATCACATTGCTTCATTTCAGGGATGAAGAAAATATCACTTACCTTTGATAATTTGATAGAAGAAAATAGATTAAAGTATTGAAGTATTAAATGTTAGAGATTTTTCTTAGATATATAGAAGATTTAAGCAGTGGTAGATGATACTTTTCTGCAAAATATGGTAATTTTGATACTTTTTAGCAAAATAAACAGATACACCAGATAGAAAAGAATTGTGAGAGTTGTTTTATTAATTATTTTATCAAAGTTTGATGTTAAACTAACTACTAGGGTCCAATTTGGTCTTTCGATTTAAAGCACTTCTCACAGCTTAGTAAATTTCAGTTTACTTCATAAATGTAATTTTTTTAACTGAATCATCCTGGTTTTTTTTCTTCAAATATCTCTACCTTAAATTTAAATAATTTTATTAGGTATTAAATTAGAAAGTAAAGTTTTATTGATGATATAGTTATAACTACACAGCAGCTTTAACTAGATATTTTTAGAAGAGTTGGGTGATTTTAGAGCTAGATCATCTAACTTGCTTCCTCACTAATGACAGAATTGAATTTTCAGGTTTTTTTTTTAAACTGTCTAAGTTTCAGTTATTGGATAAAAGTGTACAGATGATTTAATTATGTATATAATGAACTCTTAATACTTACCTATTTAGAGTAAATACATTTCTAATCAAGGCTTACTTATTCTGTTATTTATTTAGGCTAAGCTTTATAAATAATAATAGAAAATTGGAGGAAAGTAGATGAATAGTGTAAATAATTTAGAAGGCATCTGGGGTGAACTTAAGGAATAATGTGACTAGTGAAATGTCTAGAACATTTTAACATACAACTTCTACATGTGAATATTAAAAAAACATCTCATATACATTCTTATAAAGGAAATTTACACTTGTATTTAATGATGTCATTGAAGACCAGTAATAAGTAATGAGAGAATTGGGACCTGTGTCTTCAAAAGAAATATTTTAACATTATTCATATGCATCAACAACTTGCAGTTTTGCCAGAGAGATTCTGTCATTTGCTTGCAGCAAGCATTGCTGGGACAGTAACAGGTGGTTATGTAGGCGGGAGGAAACTTACTCTAAGAATAGCAGAATAGGTTCTATGTATCCTTGTTCTCTGAGAATAAGCAAATGTAATAATTAGATTTTGAAATATACTTTGGTATATTATCATTCTTATTAGAGTTCATTATTGTTAATAATATCTCTCTTTGCTTTCACTCTTATCTCTTGTAGTACTACTGGGCTTGTACCATGTTCAGCAACACCTACAACTTTTGGAGACCTGAGAGCAGCCAATGGCCAAGGGCAACAACGACGCAGAATTACATCTGTCCAGCCACCTACAGGCCTCCAGGAATGGCTGAAAATGTTTCAGGTGACATGTCTAAACATAGTACTTGAGATGCTCCACTTAATTGTTGCAAAAATAAGGGATTATTCAGCATGAGAAGTAATAAAGTACTGTTATGTGCTACACCGTAGGTGAACCTTACAACATCATGCTAAGGGAAAGAAGCCAGGCACATGGTGTGTGATGAACTGTCCAGAATAGGGAAATCCAAGACGGAAAATAGATTGATGATTTCTAGGCGGAGGGGGGAGGCAGGGGGGAGTTGGGACTGACTGCTGATAGGTATGGGGTTTCTTTTGGGGATGGTGGAAACGCCCTAGAATTAGATAGGATGGCCTGGGAACCTTTGAAGTAAATACTTCAAATGGTAGCTTTTACATTATGTGAAGTATCTCAATAAAAAATACTATGAAAAGAAAGGGAACTCATTTTAATTTTTAAGTGTATTATTCAAGAGAGTCAGTCTAATCCTTATTTTATATAAATGAGCATTCACATTTTTTATTGCTTTTTAGGTAATAAGGTCTTCCTTTTCTCCTTTATGTTTGGATTTCTGGGGATACTGAATACTTGGTTCTGAACTGCATTTCTTTTGGACGCTAAGCATTTCAGGGAACTAGAAGAACTCTGCTAATTAGTCGCTGGTGGTAACTTAACCATTACCATTACTCTGGTAGCCTTTACGAGTTAATGCATCGTCTTTTCATCAGTGCCTTGTGTATGTGTGACTTATTCTGTTCAAATACATATTACTGTATTTTATTAGCATTTAAAATCTTTGAACGTATCCTGAGGAGATATGCTACAGCCAAACTTTGAATGTTATGAATTTTATAACTCATGATAGTGGTATTAAATTGATTTCTCTTTTCTTCCAGTGAAATAATACGTATAAATCAAGTATTTAGCAAAATAGTTGACATGGATTAAATATTCACTTACTTATTCTTTGCAAATAACACGTAATATAAATTATGTAAAGTGAAGGTATCTCTGATACTAGCCACTATACTAATAATAAACTGTGTTTCCTTACCTCTGGACGCTTGCATAGTGGTATTGTGGGAATGCATATGGGTTGGAATAATGGTTGGAAAGGAAGATACTTTACTTGACTTCATTAATATTTCAGGTTTTTAAGATACCCATTTTATGTAAGTCCTAACCTTATAAATACCTGGACAAAAACCAAATAAATGCCCCCAATTTTTCCTTCTGTAGGTAGAAGACTTACTTGAAACTATGATAGTTTTAATTGGATTTTTAAAATTGTTTCCTTCTCTTCAGGTGATTTCTAAGAGATTAGATCCTTTTTTTCAGTTGGTAACAGAAAGGTTAGAGCTGGGGTTCTCCACAGGGGGTGGCTTTTCCCTTGGCTGCAACTTTTTTGGCAGTTTTACCTAAGGGGGTAGGAGGGCAGGACTCTACTGTTGGCATCTACTGGGTAGAGGCACTGTAAAAGACAGCCCCCAGCAAGTGCGTAAATCCTGGGATTGAGAATCTGTGGATTAGAGGAAAGTAAATTGCATTCTGTTCTTAGAGTGTTATGAACCACTACAATGACAAAGAATTTCTTTTTCCATTTTCACAGTCATTTGTTAATTAAACTTTGCTTTCCTGAAGGATTGTCCTCCCTTCTCAGGCCTCCTGAGGTTCATGATTTAACTTATTTTTTCCTATACATGCTGCCAGCTTTGCAGTTTTTTTTTTGTCTTATCCTTTTTAAAAGAAGCGTATCCATCATTAAAATGAAAATAGAATTGAGACATTGATATAGTTGCAAAGAACGAATTTAGAGGCTTTTATCATCTCTGACGAAGCCAGGAAAGGGGATGCGATCTGCCGCATGCTTGCACACAGGTGACGTGAGCTGCACAAAAGCCAGGAAGGGAGATGCCGACTCCGTTATTTTTATAAGAAAATAGCAGCGTGATTTTAAAAAAAAACACTGCTATAATAATTTTGTCATCATTATAGTCAGCTTCCCAAATGTTCATTTCTATGAAAAGCTCTATTTCTTACCAGAAGGTAGACCAGAGTAAGTTTATTTTGTTATGTGGTATTGGCCCATTTTTTACAATGCTTTTTATACCAAAATATTCTTTGCTAACCATTGAGCTATTGCCCCATTTTAAGAGAACTCTCAAACTTTGGTCTGTAGGTGGGGGCATTTGTACTTTATTTGTCACGGTGATGTTCTAGGGAGTCCTTTGTACAATGTTGCGTGTTTGCCTAGCTCATACCTTTCTTGATGAAAGGTGCTTGTTACCACATACTCTATTTCATCAAATCTGAGGGACATCCCAGCTTCAAAAATGCTAACTGTAAAAACAACCATTTCTCAGAATTAATGAGATTCCATAAAGAATGCTAGGTTAGCTTTTGTTTCGAAGGTCCATTTGATTGCTTTTCATATGAGAAGTAGATACAGTGAAGAAAACTTGTTTTAGTTAATAGGAGTAACAGAATCATCCATGCAGGTGTAGTATTGTATGTATTTTCTCAGATAAATGTGCTGTGACAAAGAAATCTACTAGCAGCAAAAGGTCACCTAGGCAGGTAGATCAGGACCTTAATCCTTTGAATGCCATGTTTGTCTCTGACACACCCTCTTTTCTGTATACTGCCCATTATTTTCATAGCTGGTGCTAAAATAACTAGAAATGAATCACTTGCCTAAAGGCTGCAGTGCTTTAATGCCTAACTTGTAGAGAGATATAATTTCATAGTAAAATGGGGGCGTCATGAGGTGATCTACGTGGTATAGTTGAGGGATAATTAAACTGGCATGATTTCTGCAGCTCTGTTGTAGGGGCCTTTAATGCTGACTTTTTGGTTGCATAACAAGCAGAGTGGGAGAGCCTGTCCTTACTGTTGCGCTATTGCTCCTAAGGTGGTGATACAGCCTTGTTTCGTCTGGCTCCAACTATTCTGACGTGCTCTGTACCCAATTTATAAATTGAATGAAAACAAATGATATAGCATTTTGGATGAAGGGAAATTGAAAAAGAATGCTACTGCAAAATGGAAGTGCAAATTAAAAACCAAGCAAAAAAACAAACAAAAAAAGCAACCACGCAGCAACTGCTGCTCCTTGGATCTTCCATAGTTGCTGTTTCTGGGTTTTTTGGGCAGTCAGGTTGATGCGTCACACTGTTAATTTTGTGGGAGAGGATCCATTGTTTTTTTTGTTTGTTTATATTTTGTATTTGGGTATTAATGTATGTTTTTTTCCACTTGAAAATTTTGGATGGTAAAAGCACCAATTATCTTAACATTTTCTTACCTTGAATTTTTATTCAGAGGTATCTTGAAATAATGAGAAGCGCATATGACTTAGAGAAAAATCTCTTGGTGCAAATTTGGGCCCAAACTTTTAATAATGGGGTAATTCTGTTGATATTATATAACCTGTTCTTGCCTTCATGCTCTATATAAAGTAGATACAAGTTATATGTAACACAGTTATAACTGAAAGCTTGTCAGAAGGGAGAAAACATGCAAATTGCTTAAAGTTGTTTTGGACATATAATCGAGATGTAAACAAATGTTCGTTGCCTTTCTTGATCAAGAAATAGCCTTTGTGAACCTCAGTTTGTTCCGGCCTAAAAGGGTTATAACTCACTTCTACAAATGTCACTAGCTTACCAGTATTATTTTAATCACAGCATATTTGAGTTTAATTAACTAAATATACTTTGAAAATATCTTTTATACTCAGAGTATTTTAAATGATAAAATAGGACATAATTGTTTTGAAATTTTAACTTAAAAGTGGAGTAAAACTTCCTTATTGAATTTGACCTAGTCTCTTGGTAACACTTTAACTGTACATGTTGGCTAGCGTTTTATGATGAGATCTTACTTGTTAGTCAACAAAATATTTAAGCAGGGTGCTGCCAAAAGAAAGGGAACTCAGCATCACTTTGCAATTGTATTTTAAACAGAATGATGAAGAAACCTTGAGTGTGGACGAGTTGAAGAAAATCGTATATTTGGCTAGAGGACACTAAGGGATAGAGTTGTCTGTTTAATAGAAGACTGTATAAAAGTAGAATCAAGATGATTCTTGGTATCTTCAGAAAGCAAAACCTAGTTTATTTCTTTGAATCAGATTTTGATGTAAATTGACCGTAACAGTTAGAACTACCTACCGTGGAGTGAAGGATGGTTAAGTACTCCAGTCCAGGACTGTCCAGACAGACTGGGTTTGAACAGTCTGGAGGTGATAGAGATGGGAGTTATTTCCCACAGGAAATGCAGGTACAGTACTGCTCAGAGGATGGCCAGTATCATGGAGACGAGTAACCACCACCAGTTTGTAACCGCCCCCCTCAAAACCAGCTGAGTTATGTATCTAAACATAGAAATGTTTTCAAGCTCACCTTGACCTGAATCAGACTCTTTGATATGTTAAGTTGCAGGCTTCTGAGACTCATGCATTCCTCAAATTGCCTTTGGGAACCACCAAGCCCCTCATTATCTAGGTGGGGTCTCAGACTCAGACTAATTAGGGGACTTCCATGTAGTTCTAAGTAAGTTTACTGGTAAAACCTACACCTCTGATTACCCAGATCGGGGCTCCCACTCTTCATTACTACCTGTATTTTCTAATTACCTGAAATAAAATACCATGGGAATCCATGGGGAATTTTCAAGTTTGCATTTTGTCCACCAATTATATTTTGTTTCTCGTCATCCTTCTGAACTTGAAAGGTTTTCCTGTCTCCTTAAATATATTCCCAAAGAACCTGATTACAAAAGACCAAAGAAGGATGTTTCTTTTCCAGACAAGTAATTTTCAGAACAGAAATCACTATAAGTCAGAATTACCCATTGTTTTGCAGATAAACTAAAGCCTGCAAAGGTTAAATTGTAAGCTAGTTAGTGGCAGTATCTCTTCCCAAAGTTGGGTTTTCTGTCCCCAATTCAGTGCTCTTTCTAAACTCTTCCTCATTAAATGTTAGTGTGGTTGTTTTTGTTTTAATATAGCCATTAACTGCAGATTTTCAAGTTAATGCACACTTTCCTTATTGCTAAACTCTGCATGTATATTAAATTTGGAGTCAGACAAAACATGCAAGTCCTTAGTGATAAGGTGAAAATGCAAAACAAACATTCTAGAGAGCTTTGAGATGGCGTTGGCACATTAGTTTCTAATGCTTTATCAAGTCATTCACTTATGAACAAATACTGGTGTGTTCTTGTCATATGGTAAACCCTACTTTGGATCTGGGGTACAGTCATGAGCAAAACATAAAAGCAAAACTTTTTGTAGACCTTACATTCCAGTATAGAAGGTAATGGGGTTGGTGGGATGGGAAATGGTTTGCATTTTTAGAAAGATTGCCCAGGCAGGTCTCAGAGGAGGAAGTAGCCATGTGGTTATCTGGGAGAGAACGTTTTAAGAAACAGCTAGTAAAAAGGCCCTGGAGAGCATGCTTGCTGTGTGTGAGGCATCGGCTTGGACAGAAGAGGCGTAAGACTTGAGAACCTTGCAGGCAGGCCAACTAAAGACTTTGGTTTTACTTTCAGTGAAATGGGAAGCCACTGGAGGGTTTCATCAATATTAACTCTGACTACTTTGTGGAAACTAGAATGAGGAGGACAAAGCAGGAAGCTGGCAGTGAGAGAGAGGTCATGACAGACCCAGGTTATAATGGGCGATTCTGACTGTAGATTAGTTTAAGTCCTAGCATTCACTGATGAACCTGAACCAACTGGCATGAGGCAGTTAGGGAATCTGAGCAACTAATAGAACCGAGTTACAGTTTTGAAATAAGATCTGTGGATGTGCATATTTGGAGAAAAATCATGAATATGTTACATTTCTATTACATATCCAAGAATATATGTTGAGTAAGCAATCTCATATACAGGTCTGGAATTCAGGAAGGAAATTCAGGCTAAAAAAGAAAACTGCGTATATAGGCCAAACCTTTAGTGGAGCCTTCTAAGAGACGTGATTTAAATGATTCAGCTGCTAGGTTGACTGTATACGGCCAGTGGGAACAGTCTCATTTACTACGAGGATTATAGCCTATTTTACTAATCTTTGTCAGTGGTATACTTTTCAGTAAAATATCACAAAGTAACATCTGCTGAATGTCTATTTAATTAAATCAAAATATAACTTAAATTTTATTTGACTTGTTAAATGGTTAAAAGAGTGAAAATATTTTTTAAAGTCTTAAAAGCATTTAGCTGTATAGACATAATTTTTGTCATAGACTTCATTTTAACTGTATAGAAATTTCTAGCAGTTTCCAACATTTACCCAAAATCTAGATTAGTTATTCATCTTCTGTTCTGGCTTCTTTCATTCTACATCTCATCCCCTAAAATCCTTGATAAAACATTTTTCTCTTTGTTGGAAGTTATATATCATCTAAAAACCAATATTGATACTGGTTTTTATTCCTTTTTTTAAAAAAAAAGACAAAACATTAAACATGTATTTAAGTCAGAATATTCATAGTAACTATAAATATAATTAATATGTGTAAAGTATATAGTAATACTTTGAAAGGGTTTTTAAAAATTGTCTTTTTACTATAGATTACATAGTGTATCTTTATTTTTATATCAAAACATAACACTTCCAAAAATTTTTTCATAGCAAACATTCAAATAGGCAAATGAAATTAAGAAAGAGGTTTACATTAAAATTATTCAGCCATCAAGTGATTTAATTGCCAGGTCAGCATAATTATCCAGCATCCACAATAGGAATTTCCTTAAACTAGTACCCATGAATCCTTATAATGTAGAGTGGAGAGGAGCAGCATATTGTAAAAACTCTGAGATCTTTTGAGGAATATAAATCGATAAATCAGTTTTTAGGGCTGATGCAAGATGACCAGAGATGAGTAGAGATTAATCTGTGTAAATTTTGTCAAGGTTAATTCTGAACCAGGATTAAAGGCTGTGTGAGGGAGGAAAAACCTTCAGGTTAGCTGCCTTTAATTGGCGTAGTGTGTGCACAAACACGGAGGAGTGTTCTAAATTTCTAGTTGTGATTTCTCACCCTGACCTAAGCTGTGGGTCCTTGGGGTAGTCTGGTGTGTAGTAGACGTAAATGGGAAGGAGAACCTGTATGTCCTCACAGTGGGGGGATAACTCCCCAGGGTTTGTGCTTAAATAAAAGAGTGTCTGAGACAAAGTAGTATGGAAGTACTGCTGACATGGGTGATGCTGTTACCATAACCTACACTTCGTGACAGAAAAGAAGAAAGTATGTTTATATTCTACAGGAGTAAATACTTTTTTAAAAAAGTGCTCAAATAAGGTTTCCTAGATCCTCCTATCTCAGTTTTCAATTATCATCTATTTCATATTACAAAATCCAGGTTCCTAGTTTGTACAAGAAATGGAATGATAGATTCCAGATTTTTCTGGCTCCAAATCTCTCCTGTTGTTTCCTCTTGACTCACTTGTAAAATGGACGTAGGAATTCACAAATGTGCTTCAATCAGCTTGTTCAAGGGTATTGTTTCAGTTATTGCTAGGTGATGTAAATGTTTTACCTGATTATTATGAAGGAAAATTCTAACATTTTAAATTCATTCACACAGCGTTTTAGTTTTTCCTTTTAAGAGTCAGGTATTCCTCACTAGAAAGGAATAGATGATCATATTTTTGAAGTACAATTATATATTTTGGCTTTCTATAATGTGGTGCTTTTATTTCTTACCATCTTTTGTTTTTTGTCATACTCTAATTTTACTAATCAGTCACTACTATTTTGTATTCCCTTTCTCTTTTTTTATCTGAAATAATTTTCACATAACAAATCAGAGCCCTTTTAATTTGCAGAAGACACTTGTCAGATGTGCAGCATAACCAGATATTAATTTTTTTCTAAACGATATTGCCAGTCTCCTAACTCTCAGATGAGTGCCTTATTAAAACCATCAAGCTTTATGATGCCCACTGGAAAAAAGATAAAAGAAAGGAAAATCATCTATCAAAATTCTCTATTAACTCTGAAATGCAAATTGATGTTTCTAAGTAAAATTTTGGCTTCTCAACCAGTGTCTTGATGGTAGACGAACATACAGCAGTTATACTAGTGTAATGCAAAAAATATTTTTTGGTCAAAACCATACTTTTTAAAAGCTTATTGAGGTAGTTGGTAAAGCTGTAAATGATTACTACAGTCAGTGCCTTCTGGAGAAAACGTCACTAGAAACAATCATTTCTTATCTCTTTTGTAGATGTGGATTTCCTTTATGAGTTTGTAAATTGAGACAGCTGTTAAAATAATAAAAATTTCTAATTCCTCTTGATAGAGCTGGAGTGGACCAGAGAAATTGCTTGCTTTAGATGAACTTATTGATAGTTGTGAACCAACCCAAGTAAAACATATGATGCAAGTGATAGAACCCCAGTTTCAAAGAGACTTCATTTCCTTGCTCCCTAAAGAGGTAAGAATTATCAATTATGTTTTTCACTGGGTACTATTTGAAAATAAAACTCCACAGTTGCCACCTTTAAACATTGTCATGCTAATTATGGTATTTGGTATTGTCAGTTTAACACTCTTAATTAGTGCTAAAGAGAGCTGTAAGTGATAAACTACCCTGCCTTTATAATATAATTCTTAAAGTTTGCCTATGGATTAAATGACTTCCTTCCACCACTGGAATAAGTTATAGGAGAGGGCAAGCTATTGATTTTCATTAAGTTGATTGTTTGTTTCTTTACTAAGATTACCCACCCCCAGGTTTTTTGAAACCAATCCTTACATTATCTTTGTTTGTTCATTGTAGTGATAGATTTTTTACATTTTCTAATTTTATTCAAATAGTAATAATTTTTCTAATTTTGTTTATCCTAAGTCCTTTGAGATTAATAGTTTTATGATTCTATTGTAGTTCTCTATTACTTACACTGTGTAATTATTTTTAAAATGTGCAATTGAATATGTATGCCTTTTTCTATGAATCCTCCATCCCCTTTTCGCGCCCCTTAAACATACACTCATAATCACAGATTTTCCATACCAATTGCATTCTTAGAGCATTTCTTTTGGAATTATTTATGCCCATTTGCTTTTATACTTTTACATAATCTGACACTTTTATCATAGATTGATTATAATCATATGAGCATTCTTGATTGTAAAAATGAGGCAGAGTTTTATTGATGTTATAGGCTTCAGAGTTCGTTTCTTTCAGCAAACAGAAATAATAGAATATTAAATAATCAATGTCACCATGATTTATATGTTTACAAATTAGTATATGCCATTAATTATGTATCAGCTAAAAAGACAATATAAAATAAAATACCATTGAAAATGATCCTGTAGGGCCTCCCTGGTGGCGCAGTGGGTTAAGCAATGCACTATGAAGCAAATCACAGCCCCTGAAACACGAGTTCGATCCCTGCCGCTGGCCAGGGAGGGGACCTACATGGCGCTGCAGACCTCTCCTGCTGTGCCCGCTGCTCCCCTCAGCAGTGTATTCCAGTCAGTCTGCCTGTTCTGCTCCCCACTCTGTCTCTGGTGAATCTTCTCACCTCCCTGGACTCTGCCCTGTACCCCAGCTCTTATATGCATCAATAAATAAATCTTTAAAAAAAAAAGAAAGAAAGAAAATGATCCTGTAACTTCAGATTTGAAGAGAAAGGCATTGATTGTGTTTTCAGATAACTATCCTAAATATACTAAGGGCATTAAAGGTATATTCTAATAATTTCACATTGGATATGAATAACAAAATTTCACCATATTTTATGTATGAAGTAAAGCATAACACCAAGAAAAGGCAAAGTGGCAAAAAATTTTTTCTGAAATGTTTCTTCTTTGGAGTGATTTGTTAACATGACATTGTTCCACAAAAATTTTTCATTCTTGCTGGCTCATTCTAATACTGACCCCTTTGAGTGAATTTTTTGTTTCGTTAAAGTGACAGAGCTGTTTTGCTTCCAGAAGGACAGTAATAATGGGAAGCATTTTTATAAGTATGTGACTAAATATGAATTTATTCACCTTTAATATCAGCTTCTCATAGTCTAGTTTGTTCCCTGAGTCCTAACTAAGGGTGAATTCTTTTATTTTTGGTTTCTTTAGATTTCCATAGCAACTTCCAAGCGCAAAAATGTGATTCAGATCAGAAGAATCCTATGGAAATATCTTTAATAGTCTAAGAACTAAGCACAAATTATTGATAATCAGGGTAAATACAGTGAGATTTTTCTAGGATTAAGTGTTCTTTAAAGATTGCCTGAGGAAAAAATTGACGCTACATAGAAGACGAAGAGCCATCCCTATTAGTGTATCATCTAAGTTTTCCCCTTTTTGCACTACTGGAAAAAAAATTTGTATTTTGAAAAATGTTTTTATGTGGAGAAATATTAGTATAGATCTAAATCCTTATGGAAAATAACTAACAGCAGAGATTATGTACTGTCGTTATTTAAAGCACTATTTCCTTCATGTCAGGAAATGAACTTAATTTTCTTATACTTCCTTTCAACAGATCTCAAAGCTCTTTACCAACATTTACCTATTTATCTCAAAAACCTTGACAAAAATCTCACTAGTCTCACATGGGAGGCTTGTGATAAACAGCATTGTCCTTATTTTGTAAGTAAATACCAAAAAAACAGTAGTGCTATCATAGATAATCTAGAACAAAACCTAAATTCTTGATGTAGGATCAGCCAGTATTTTTCTGTATTTTTTTTTCCTTTCCTTTCACTATTTCTGTCCAGGGATAGAAGGCAATTCTGAGTAAGTATTAGCTACCCTTGAAGTATAATATGGTAGTTGTTTATATATCTTATAGAGAAACAAAAAAAATAACAACTCTCACTGTTAAAAGTTTGAGCAGAGAAAAGATAATTATCCGAAGTCCTTTTCAAGTTTAAGAGTTTCTATTTGGTGAAAGTGGTCCCTGGGAAGAATTTACCAATCTGCATTTTACGTTTAAGACAAATGAAGAGAAAACTGCATTAGCTACACCGTTTGACATGATTATAAGAAAACTATAAACCCCACTCTGGTGTTGTGGAGATGTAGCTCAGGGAAGCGCCCGCTCTCTGTCCCCTGTAAGGTCTCTACATGCTTTCTTTGAGGAACCAGTGTCACTTCTCTTCAATTTACACTGAGGATTATGTCATGAGTTGCTATTCCTTTTTGCTTGGCAGTTTAAAGCCAAGAACCATGCCAGCTATTGTTGCCAGCTTATTTGTGATCTTCGTTTTCCCTGATTTAATCTACTCCTTTTCTGATTGCGTTTACTCGCCCTGACTCTCTCACTCATATTCTTCTGTTCTGCTTTGTGTATTTTCTCTAATACCTGGATGTTTTGTTGGCGCTGTAAATAGACAATTGTTTACTAAGTTGAAGTTCATGGTTGAATTAGGAATGTGGTCATGTGAAAATGTGCCAGTTCCCTATGGAGTTGGCATGTCAGCTTTCTTTTGCACTGGACTATGTTTTACATTTCTCGCTAATGGCTGCAGACACTGGACTAGATGATCTCTTAACCACCAGTGATGAAGGAACTTTTACCTCTTGATTTAAGATATGTCTTTGAGATCTAAGGTGCCCTGGATTTGTTTCACAACCTTTAAGAGTTGTTGAATGTTTCTGTTAACTCCTTCAGCTAGGTAACTAAAACAAAGAATAGACTTTTTCCTGTGATCACATAAACATATATTAGGCATTTAGTAGCATCTCTTTTCCATGAATAAAACTTCGTGCCTGATAAATTCTAAGTATCAGTTTCACATAATTAGAAGATTATTAATGTGGTGTAAAACATTATCTTATGCTGACACTAAGCAAACTCTCTCTGTCTTTGATTGATAATTTTAAAATAAATTTATTTTGGGGTATCCATTTAAAAGTACAGTATTGATAGATCTTACGCTTTTATTTCAAATGACTCACTTTCTATATATGATGCTAACAGACAAAAAAGTAATTATCCCACAAAAGTTTTCTCACTTTTGTTTGCTAGGAGTAGTAAAATGAAATGTTGTCTTGTTGAAGTACTTGGTAATTAAATAAGCACATCCAGAAACTGTCACCCCCCTTTTTCTTATATTTCTTCTTCCTTTACTTATTTGAGTTGGCTTTAATACTGTGGGAACAGAATTTTCATATCATTGTTAACTAAAATACACAACTCTCTCTGACCCATCAAGAAAATCCCCATAAGCAATGTGAAGTAATTAGGATCCAATTACTTTCATATGTGTATGGAGTGATTTAATAATTATCCCCTTTGTCATTTACAATGAAATGTATTAATGTTTAAAAAGTTTATCGTTGTTATAATAAACACTTTGATGTTATTAAAAAACTATTAATCATATCTATTAGAAGTGATCTGAAATCAGCCATACAGAGTATGTAAAAATCTTTTTAAGTCTTTCCTTCAGTGAATTTGTATTGAAGTGGGGAGAGAAAACAGCAATTAAGTAAAATAAATGGATGGTATATTCTTGAGTTGAGGCTCACAGAGCAACAGTAAACAAGTATTCCTTAAAGAGGTAAGAGACAGTGGAGTGAAAGTTATGAAAACCAGTAGCGTGTTTGGGTCTCTAACATCTGCTGTATATTTGTCAAGCATTAGAAGGTACTGTCTTTCATTTTAGAAATTAGTATGTAGCATTATATTAAAGTTATCTGTAAATGCTTCATCCTGTAGAGAATAATAACCTTTTATTTTTATAATGAAAACCGTACTATGCTGCTTCTTTTTCCTAGCTGGCACTCTATGTGCTTTCATTCCTGGAACCCAAAGACCTGCTACAGGCGGCTCAGACGTGTCGCTACTGGAGAATTTTGGCTGAGGACAACCTTCTCTGGAGAGAGAAATGCAAAGAAGAGGGTAAGGTTCAAAATCACATGAAGAAAATGTTTGTACTTGGAAGAAACAAAGTGATTTTGAAAACAAGTAGATAAAAATTACTAGTTTCATGTGCAAGTAGAATAAAGTAGTGAGTAAATCAGAAAGGAGAAATTTGGCAGCCTATTAAAGATGCAAGACTTACATTCACCTGCTTAGGTAAATCCACGATTCCTCATTTTCAAATGAACCAAATCTTGCATCCAGCCCCTTCAGTGAGCACTGTAACTGCGAACACGTGTATCTTACATGCTTTCCAGTCTCTAGTAGACTTAATAAATAGTGAAAAAGTCAAGATGAGAAGATGATTTAAAAGAAACCAGAAAATTTGTTAGCAGTTAGATACTCAGATATCCATATTCTCATTTCTTCTACAATGTGTATTGAACATCAAACTGGAGATAATGCTGGGAATTTATCAGCGCCATGTGGGTCCCCTCCCGGGCCAAGGATCGAACTCGTGCTGCAGTGGCTGTGGATGCCTCACAGTGCGGTGCTTACCCCCTTGCACCACCAGGGAGGCCCTCTTTTTTTTTAAAGGATGAATAATACTTCCGTGTGTGTGTGTGTGTGTGTGTATACGTGTATACCACGTTTTGTTTTTCCACTCATCCATTAGTGGACACTTGTTTGTTTCCACCTTTTGGCTACTGCACATAATGCTGTAAACAGTATCTCTGTGCATAAATGGCTGCTTGAGTCTCTCCTTTTAATTTTTTGGACTGTATATTCCATTAGTGGAATAACTGGACCATATGGTGAGTCTATGTTTAATTTTTTTGAGGAGGCACCATACTATTTTCCATAGCAGTTAGCTATTTTGTATTCCCACAAACATTCCAATTTCTGCACATCCTCACCAACATTTCAAAGAACCATTTGAAAAACATATACATATATAAAAATATATAAATATAAAAACATGCCACATGGAATGCAAATTTTATGTTGTTTTGTAATAGCAGTCTTAGAAATTGAATGGTTTGAGTGTTAGAAATCGGTGGTTTTGAGCAAGGGGGAAATGAAATACATTGTAAAATATATAATTTGTATTGTTGGTGAAGGCAATTATACTCTTCAATCCTTAAAACTTAGGTATTGATGAACCATTGCACATCAAGAGAAGAAAAGTTATTAAACCAGGTTTCATACACAGTCCATGGAAAAGTGCATACATCAGACAGCACAGAATTGATACTAACTGGAGGCGAGGAGAACTCAAATCTCCTAAGGTAACTGAATTCTTGCTGATGTGCCAGAAGTTGTTATGCAGTGTTAGGATCTGGTGTATTCTCTTACTTCTTGGAAAGTGGTATAATGTGGTACTTATCGCCTGTAGAAAGTAAGCAATATATTTTAAAATAACTGAAAGTGCAACTGACAATATTCCTCCATTGTTGATTTCTCTAATCTGGCAGCTAATTGTACTTGCATCAAAAGATGAGTTGCTTTCCATGTTATTCTGTCATATAAATAAAAATTTCTAAGTATCATGTTGAATTTTGTATCATATACGTTCTACTAAGAATTTGCTTCCTCTCTGACATCATAGACTGAACATGGTTTTTTTGAGGAGAGCTCATATTTAGATTTCCTGGTAATTTTTGTGTGTTTTATTTTTATAAATGTAAGCATAATTCTGATTTTTTTTGCCTTACAACTTTTCGAGTATATAAAGAGTAACAAAATAGATTGAAATCACATGTTTATACAACTGGGAAGAAGTAAGTTGGGGAGACTGTTGTATTAATTTGACATATAGGTATATAATGATATGACGGGTTTTTGTTTTAAGCTAAAAAAGTTGATGCTTATTCTTCCTAGTGAGTAGGTGTTTTTTTTTTTTTAATCTATCAGAGTTCTTTTGGTTTGAACAGATAAAATAAATGATTCAAATTTCATTTGTGTTTAAACTGTTAAAGTCCTGAGATAATAAAGTTTTAATAGTTGGTGTCTCACGTGTAAATAAAAATATGGCGGCAATAAAATGTTTAGTGCTTGATTCACCAGCTAAGAAAAATGATGCTTCATACTTTATGTAAATTTTAATTCTAAAAATAGGCTACAAATGGCAGTTCCTATTTATGACTTCATTTTTCTTTTCATAGGTGTTTCTGAAAACAATTTAAGAACATATCTATTCTGTCTCGTAGGTGCTGAAAGGACATGATGATCATGTGATCACATGCTTACAGTTTTGTGGCAACCGAATAGTTAGTGGTTCTGATGATAACACTTTAAAAGTTTGGTCAGCGGTCACAGGCAAAGTAAGTACTACTTTCTTCATGTCACAAAGCCGCCATTTTGTGTGTAGGTTTCCCCCACTACCTGAAAGTATAGTGTGTAGTAGTTGATATGAATCACTGGGTTATTTTTCGGGTCTGGATGGCTGCTACCATTAATTTAGAAGGAAAAAGATTGAGTATTCTCAGACCCAAAAAATAACCTACTAGACCATACCAAATAGAAGGGCTAGAGTGGAATATTGGGGGAAACCTGTACATCTTTGTTTTTGTTTTTGTTTTAAGCTGTACCTCTTTGGGAGATCAGCTAGTGACCCTTTTTTGACCCTTACATATTTTGATTTGCAACTATCAGAGCTTCTGATTTAGCATTTTCTTGTATGATCATGATGTTTCTTACCACTGGGATGTTGCTAGTTTTTCCTTCATTTAGATAGCTTGTCTGTATTTGTGACTTAGGTATATTGAGGTATATGCAGATGTGCTTTCTCTTTTTCCTGGCTTAAGTTTTCTACCTTTATTAGCCACCTATCTTACAGCTTCCTTTTATCTTTTTCAGAAATATGTGTTGAGGACTATTTGTTTTTCCCTTTTAAACTCCTTGTGTAATAACCTCCATTTTGATTTAGACATCTTAAGCCTTTGGAGTTAAACAGACCAGCTGTTAATACAGGAGTTTGAAGAAAAAGAGCAGTCCAGCAATCAGCTTGACTGTATATAGCATTATACTGTAATGGTTCTCAAATGATTGCTTTTTTTTTTCTCATCTAAAAATGGAAGAATATTATCATGAATTAAGTGATTGACCACCTAAAAAAATCAGAAAGAAGAAATTGTGTGGAGGAAAAAGATCTAAGAAGATCTGTGTCTTTTAAAATGTCTTACAGCATGTCGACTCTTAGGGCAATAACCTTCTAAATATTCCAAGTGGGATGTTAAAAAAATTTTAAAGCAACTTTGTATTTCCATACTATAATATTAGTTTTGGATTTATGTCAGGATTTTAGTGTCTGCCTTTACTTGTCGAGAAGTACCTTGCCTGGCTTCTAACTACTGCCTTGGGGCAGACTCAGATGAATCGTGGTATGTAGCCACACCCAACACTGGTTTTCTTTCACTGAATCCATTCCCATGGAGGAAACCGAGTAGCAACTCTAGTATTATTTCATCCGAGGCCAGGTTAAAGCCGTTCTAATTTACTGTGAAGCATTTGCTGTCTGCATACTTGTTCCTCAGTCATGTGTGTGTACATAACGTGTACTACTACTGAACAAAGAAAGCAATAAATTGCGATGGGCTCATGTTAAATAGATGTGAAAAATCATTTTCTGATATGTCAAACAATCTGATTGAGTAAATACTTTGATTCCAAATTTTAATGAGCTACTAAACATTACTTAAATCATATTTCTTTCTACCCAAAAGTAATCATCTTGTTTTTCCAGTGTCTGAGGACATTAGTGGGACACACAGGTGGTGTGTGGTCATCACAGATGAGAGACAACATCATCATTAGTGGATCTACGGATCGGACTCTCAAAGTGTGGAACGCAGAGACGGGAGAATGTATACACACCTTGTACGGACACACCTCCACTGTGCGCTGCATGCATCTCCATGAAAAAAGGTGAGGGGACGTCTTAGAGTCTGGAATTCCCCCTCTGCTGCTTGCGAATTGGGGACCTTTTGTGTAGAAGCATGCTTGTATAATACTTAAGTATCTAATAGAGAGCGAGTGATAATGTGCTTTCAATTATTCTTTAATTATTACACTTTAGATGTTTCCACACTAAAAAGGCAATTACATATTGCCTTAAAATTGGAGGTTTGCCTTTAAATTTCCTCTCTTATGTAATAATGTTGTTGCTTCCCTTCTTGAAGCTCTGTACTGTCTAATCTTGAATGACACCTTACTTTATTGTTCTACATCTTTGATGACTCATCATCCTCCTCAAAAATATGGTCTTTTCTTTTTATTGTTTTAAACTTGGGTTTCTGTTAGAGGGACAAATTCAGTTATTCAGGCCTCAAACTGATGATCTTTAATTACTTACCCACCTTATTTCCCCTCCACCTCACTCCATCGTATCCTTTATTTCTAAGTACAAGCTGAAGGCTGTGGGTTTTAATTTATTCTCTCATTACCTGTCACTTGAAATATTGATATCACTTTCAAAGTTGGTCTTCTCACCTTTCTCTACTAGTAATGATGGTAGCACTGCCTTCTGGGGACCTTCTGTTTCCAGCTGAATTAAGGAAGAAATACACAATCCAGTTTTCAAAATGGCTAAAGCCATTTTTTTCTCAATGCCTTTGCCACTGCTTTTATCTCTTTCTGCAAAATCCCTCCCTCTTAAAGTCCTTTCTGTCTTATATTGGTTTGTCTTCTTGATACCCCTTTTAAACAAAGGTGGTTTCTACTTCACTTTTCAAAAAAGGTCTCTCTAAAAGGTCCTTACAGTGAATACACTCATCCTTACCTTTAATTCTGTCCATACCATATTCTTTATGAGGAGACACTACATTAAGCTGATTTCACACTAGATTTGTATCTGGAGAAAAGTACCTTTTCGTTTGTAATTTGAGTCTATTTTGAACAGTGTGCTCTACTATTAAAATTTGGAGGATTGGTGTCAGGAGACCTTGCAATTTCAGTCTCCATTACGCTCTGACTTAAATCTCTCTGTGCTTCCATTTTCTGCTCTTCCAAATGTGGAAACTATAGCCTTCCTTTATCTCTCAGCAATGACATAAAGATACCTGAGGTTTCAGCTCTCCTTTGTAATCCAAAGATGATTGTAGCAATTGTATCACTTCAGTCCTCAGAAGAATGTAGCTTTAATAATGTGGGCCAAATTTTTAAAGGGATTTCTCTTGCTTCTATGTGTGTATTTTCTAAAATCTTTAGATATTAACTTTCCCTTAACCTATAGGATGTTTATAAATATAAGCATAAGCAAGCTTTCTCTGAGGACACATCTAAGCTGGTAAATTTTACCAGAATGTAAGGTGTTTAAGCACATCTCTTTATCTGTTTAAATTCCAAATTCTGATTTGTTGAATAATCTCTATTGAATTTTTTCCCTAATTACAAAGGAGCTGTGTTTTCATAATTAAAAGTTGAGAAATGGCAGAAAGAATTAAAGAAGAAAATTAAATTTTAATGCTACCACCCAGAATTCCCCTTTAACATTTTATATATGTGGCCCACATTAGCATTTTATTTCTAAAATCAAGATCTTAATGTATATATTTAGAACTGGCTGCTGCTGTTTCTTTCTTAAATACACTACAGCAGTTCTCAAGCTGTTCTACCTAACCCCGTGGTGCTCGCTACACAAGCTGTCGCAGGTAGGGAAACAAAACAGATGGAATTTGGCTTCCAACTTCCTGGCCCAATGAGTATAGCTCAACTTTTACATGCCAAGGTTTTCCATAGAGTTTTTTTTGGTGAACCATTTTACCTCTTTAAAAATGTTTAATAGCCGTTGATTTTATAGGTGGTGTTTTCTTGTGTCATGAAACATTCTAATACATATTTTTCTGCCCCTCCCCCACAGAGTTGTTAGCGGTTCTCGAGATGCCACTCTTAGGGTTTGGGATATTGAGACAGGCCAGTGTTTACATGTGTTGATGGGTCACGTCGCAGCGGTCCGCTGTGTTCAGTATGACGGCAGGAGGGTTGTCAGTGGAGCTTATGATTTTATGGTGAAGGTGTGGGACCCGGAGTCTGAGACCTGCCTGCACACGTTGCAGGGGCACACAAACAGAGTCTACTCCTTACAGGTAAGAGCCCCGCCTCTCCCGTCCGTAGATGCACTGCTGGTGAATCACGAGACTGTTGTACTCAGATAATCACTGTCAAGTTGCTGATCCAGGACAGTCCAAAAAAGATGAATCAAATTACCCTGTTGTTTACATGCACTGTAAAATTGGTGTAAAGAAAGCATAAATTTTGAAATTAAGTGATTTGTTTTGTTCCATTTTCCCGCTAAAATACAAGTACTTGTAAAGAAACCTCGAGACTTTGGAGTCCTAAGTTTTGCTGTATTACTTACTGGGTAGATCATCTCATAGGAGAATAACCTGGATTTTTACAAACTCCTTAGCAGAGGATTAATTTGGCCCAAAGCTGCCCCTTTGCCTTGATGGCCACAAGTTGATGGACCATCTAATTGTGATTCCACCCCCCCAAAGTGGAAGCATTCTTTCTGCCTCACGCTGCTCAGACGTCACAGGGCCCCACAGATAGAGAGGTGGGTCTGACCAAACTGATTCTGGGGGTTACTTTTGAAACCGGTATCCTTGACTCGATGGCCGTATTTGAGATAAATAACCAGAGTAATAGCAGGTGTAGAAAAGGAATCTTACCTTTTTTCTCAAAGGCAGCATTTTTAACTCAAAGCTATTTCCTACTACTTTCTTTCTCTCCCAGTTAGCGCCTGTTAATGGTCAGCAGGTTGGTGCATAATCCCAGCGCTGACAGTGTTGTTCCTTAATTCATGTCCATGTCATGAAATACAGACAAATAAGGGTGTTTGTTAAATTAGAAAATGTTATGAATTTGGAAGAGAATTGGCTGCAGTTCTTCTTATGTTCTATGATATGCTCAGAACCTTAATGGTTACAATATTCTCATTTAAATAAATCATTAGGTTGAGAAAAGAGGTAGCAACATTTTTACAGCTCTCCTGGGAGCTGATGGATTATTTATTGACTTGTGGCATCGCTGGGAAGCTGGAGGAGAGGGGCTCTGTAGCTTGTTTTTGTTAGAAGACAGCGCTACTACGTCTCCTAATTCCGGATGTAATTATGTGTTGGCACATTTCCTAATTAGCTTTAGGTTCTTGTAAATGGAAATTTTATTTTATATACAATTTTTAATGGAATTTGCTTTAAACATTGAACATGATCTCTAGCCCCTTTCATGCTTTTTCATAAGCACACCCTTTCTTTCAAGCTGTGTCATAGTTTCAGTTTCCTGTTGGGAAATAAAACTCCAGTGGTAATCCTTACTGAGTCACCCATGCTGCGTAGCTCCTGTGGCCGGCCAACCTGAATGTGTTCGCATTAGCCATTTTTGTTTTCTTTTTAATTGTTTCTGCATCTTGTCTGAAGCCACTGACCCACAGCCATCAGCATTTCTGAGAACACACAGTATAGACGTGCTCGAGCACCTGCACTTCATCCGGGGCCTCGTTCTGCTCCTGGCAGTGGCTATTCCTCATGCGCAGCTCCCCTCGCGCATTAGGGAGGGTCAGCAGCTAATTCGAGAGCTTCTGTCCTTGTTGTCTAACAAGCTGTGTCTGTTGTAGTTTGATGGCGTCCATGTGGTGAGTGGATCTCTTGATACATCAATCCGAGTTTGGGATGTGGAGACAGGGAATTGCATTCACACGTTAACTGGACACCAGTCATTAACAAGTGGAATGGAACTCAAAGACAATATTCTTGTCTCTGGGAATGCAGATTCGACAGTTAAAATCTGGGATATCAAAACAGGACAGTGTTTACAGACATTGCAAGGTAAGTATCGTCTCCTGTTCTAGTTGTTTGATTGAAAATGAGATCATTAGCCAAAAGTGATTTTGCCTCATAAAAAGACTAAGCCTCATACAAACTGAAAGTGCTTATTTTAGGTTAGTTTATGAGCATTTTATTTCTACTTGACAGAACTAGGCTACCCTTGATAAAGTATTTTAAATTGTGTCTTTTGATATAAATTTGTTTAATCGTTGCTGTATGCAACGTTAACTCTACCTGACCTTAAAGAGCAATGTGAAGAAAGATCTAGATAATATCACAGAAGCAGCAAACTCATTTTATTTTTGGAGTGATCGTGCATTTTGAATTTGTAATCCAATTTTAAATTGGATTGAAGAGCTACCTTACTGAAAAAAACAAAAGCATCTCTAATCTGACAGAAAATTGTTTTTGCCTTGACTAGGTCCCTTAATCATCTGCTTAACTTGGATGGGAAGGAATAATAGTGCCTCCTAAAATAGAGAAAGAAACATGTGGAAAACACTAACGTTAAATGAGGCATGACGCCATTAATGTCTTACGTCAGGATTAACCTCTTTCTATTGGTCATACCCTCAAGAAGTGTTTTTTTCCCTGTTTACTCTTTGGTTTTGTCTCTTCCTTGGGGTGTGTGGAATCATGTCTGTTCACCCTCTGGCTTTGGTCACCTTGAAGTGCTCGATGAATAGACCTCTCACACGTCTTGGTCCATGAGCAGAAAGCTGGGCTGTCTGCATCACCCCCAGCATACACTCTCGTTCACGCAGCCAGGCGACAAAATCTGTGCTGGGAGCTAACCAAGCTTCCTGGAACACAGGACCCTTGAAAATTAGTGTTTCAGTTACAAAGAGCTCCCAGCTTTCCTTTAATCCCATGCGAATCCTAAAATACTCAGAGCACAATTTCTAGATATGAGCATTTGAAGTATTTCAGTTATCGTTGAGTGTAGAAGTCTGCAAATTACAATGTTACTAACCCACGGCCACAGCTTCTAACCGGTGATGAAATTCCTTTGGTTCTGCCTAGGTCCTAACAAGCATCAGAGTGCTGTGACCTGTTTACAGTTCAACAAGAACTTTGTAATTACCAGCTCAGATGATGGAACCGTAAAACTATGGGACTTGAAAACGGGTGAATTTATTCGCAATCTAGTCACATTGGAGAGTGGGGGGAGTGGGGGAGTAGTGTGGCGGATCCGAGCCTCGAACACAAAGCTGGTGTGTGCAGTTGGGAGTCGGAACGGGACAGAAGAAACCAAGCTGCTTGTGTTGGACTTTGATGTGGACATGAAGTGAAGAGCAGAAAAGATGATTTTGTCCAAATGTGTAGACGATATACTCCCTGCCCTTCCCCTTACAAAAAAAGAAAAAAGAAAAAAAAATGAAAGAAAAAAAGAGAAGAAAAAGAAAAAAAATCCCTTGTTCTCAGTGGTGCAGGATGTTGGCTTGGGGCAACAGAGTGAAAAGACCTACAGACTAAGACAGAAGAAGAAGAGATGACAAACCGTAACTGACAAGAGAGGCGTCTGCTGTCTCATCACATAAAAGGCTTCACTTTTGACTGAGGGCAGCTTTGCAAAATGAGACTTTCTAAATCAAACCAGGTGCAATTATTTCTTTATTTTCTTCTCAGGTGGTCATTGGACAGTGTTAATGCTGAAACGTCGTTACAGATTCTGCTAGCCTGTTCTTTAACCACTGAGACCTAAAAAGGAGCTGCAATAACATCTAAACAAGTGCTGGTTGACTTTCTAATTAGAGAGCATCTGCAACAAAAAGTCATTTTTCTGGAGTGGAAAAGCTAAAAAAAAAAATTACTGTGAATTGTTTTTGTACAGTTATCATGAAAAGCTTTTTTTTTTTTTATTTTTGCCAACCATTGCCAATGTCAATCAATCACAGTATTAGCCTCTGTTAATCTATTTCCTGTCGCTTCCACATACACTCTTCAACGCGTACGTTGCTCAAAGGTGGCAAGTTGTCCTGGGTTCTGTGAGTCCTGAGATGGATTTAATTCTTGATGCTGGTGCTAGAAGTAGGTCTTCAAACACGGGATCGTGTCCCGCCCCTGTACTGTACTCCCAGTGGCCAAACTTATTTATGCTGCTAAATGAAAGAAAGAAAAAAGCAAATTATTTTTTTTTATTTTTTTTCTGCTGTGACGTTTTAGTCCCAGACTGAATTCCAAATTTGCTCTAGTTTGGTTACGGAAAAAAGACTTTTTGCCACTGAAACTTGAACCATCTGTGCCTCTAAGAGGCTGAGAATGGGAGAGTTTCAGATAATAAAGAGTGAAGTTTGCCTGCAAGTAAAGAATCGAGAGTGTGTGCAAAGCTTATTTTCTTTTATCTGGGCAAAAATTAAAACACATTCCTTGGAACAGCGCGCTCGCCGCCTGCTCCGTGGAGAAACTTTTCTTTTTGAGGGCTGTGGTGAATGGATGAACGTACATAATAAAACTGACAAAATATTTTAAAAAATATATAAAACACAAAATTTAAATGAAGTTGCTGGTCAGTCTTAGTGTTTTACAGTATTTGGGAAAACAACTGTTACAGTTTTATTGCTCTGAGTAACTGACAAAGCAGAAACGACTCAGTTTTTGTAGTGAAGGCGTCACATGCAAACAGACGAAATGAATGAGAGAGTCAAATGGTTTGCCTCATTCTCCAAGAGCCACAACTCAAGCTGAACTGTGAAAGTGGTTTAACACTGTATCCTAGGCGATCTTTTTTTTTTCCTCCTCCTGTTTATTTTTTTGTTTGTTTTATTTATAGTCTGATTTTAAAACAATCAGATTCAAGTTGGTTAATTTTAGTTATGTAACAACCTGACATGATGGAGGAAAACAACCTTTAAAGGGATTGTGTCTATGGTTTGATTCACTTAGAAATTTTATTTTCTTATAACTTAAGTGCAATAAAATGTGTTTTTTCATGTTAGTACGCCTGTTTTTTCCACAGAGGTAATGACACTTCGTTACACATACTTAGGGTTCGTCTCTGATATTTCAAATACCAAATCCTGGTTTCTCTGCGGTCCCTTTCCTGGCATGGAAATCAGACTCCCGCCCTCTTCTTATGTGCCGCGGAGGCACGTCTTAGCCAGCCGAGGGCCGGCGTTGTCCCGCTTCTGTGATTTTGGGGTGTGCAAATCTGAGATCTGGATCCCTTGAGGAGTCACAGAACTTCTGGGATAGTTACAACCTAAAACTCCTATAGAAAGTTCTTTTTAAAAAATGTGACCACATGTTGAGTACTCACTCGCCAGGCACTTTCTACGCACTTCCCTGAAGTGCCAACAATTCCCGAGAAGTAAGTGGTATTCTCTCCATTTTATGTTACTGTTTTTTGATTACTGAGGTATCATTGGTTCGATCTCCGTTTTGAAGAGGAAGACAAGAACCATAGCTCATACCGATTCAGCTGATTTGTCAGAAGTTAGCAGAGTTTCTGGATTCAAACTCATCCCCCCTAAGAAAAAAGAATCTTTGAATTTTGAAAGACTAAAGCAAGATTTGGGGTGGGGGATCAATTTTGAGGTACTATCAGACTCTTCTGGCACTATTCTTGTCAGTAAATCTAATATGTGAGAAAAACGAACTTCAGTTATTCAAATTTATGTAGCCTCTCAAATAGGTTCACTATTTGCGGACCATACAAACACACACATATACATAGATGGGGTGGGGGCAGGGTGGAGAGAGCTCAAGTTTCCAGGCCATAGATGAAAACCTGAAAATTAGTAAAAATGGGCGGTACTTAGATAATAACTTTCTTAGTCATAAGGAGTATGCTCTTTATTCATCAGGCAGACAGTCTTGGGCCTCACTCTCCCTCAGCTACTAAATCAGAACATCTAGGAGTCGGTCCCAAGAGTCTTACCTGGATCACCAGGTAAGTTGTAGACACAATATCTGAGGCAGCAGCTTTCACCACATTTGGTGGCCTCGTTCTGAGTCCACAACCCATGACAGGCACCGGAGCATCAGGGTTAATGGAAAGGACAGAAAAGCTGCGTGGCTAACCACCAAGCAGAAGCCACACCAGGCCATGCAGTGGAGGCGCAAGCAGCTGCTGGCTCTCAGCCGAACTCGCCTAGCTGCCACCTCCCGCGAGGGCTGTGAACCGCCGAGCAAAAGTTGTAATTCTGCATGGTAGTCTTGAGATGGTTTGGTTTTTAATAATGTAAGTGTGTCTCCACTGTGACTGAAGAAAAAATCATCTTTAGAAGTTGTGTGCATAATGGAATAGCATTGAGTTCACGGCTTACGGACAGAATCCTGTTGTCAGGTGACCTTCATCAGATTCTTGACCTCATGTTTCCTCACTCTAGTTTGTAGAGACGACTACTCACCTCCTGAGGTGATTCAACAAAATTACAAAGCACATAGCACTTAAATCTCAATGAAAGGTAAAACGGTAACTATTATTAGAACTTAAAGAAAATAGACCCAGATAATTATGACTTTCTATATTTGGAAACAATTGAATATGTTTGTGACTCATTCAGGTATGTAATAAAAATAGCATTTCTCTTTCTATAGAGCAATTTACATTTTTACCATGATCACAGATTCCCATTTTGAGTCTTGCAGAAACTTTGGAAGACTGACATAGTCTATCAATGGTTCATAGATACTTAGATGTTTATTAACTATTCTTTTATAAATAAGTGGATAATCTTATTACAGTGGCTCTGCTCCTGAGAAAGGAAATGCTAATGTCTCTCTAAAGGAATTAAAGTGTTGTGGTTAAAGTAAGAAGGGTCACAGAAGGGACACTGTTGTGGCCTCTTGCCTGAAGAAACTCCCCACCTAACATTTTGAATCTTCACACGGGGACACAGGCAGTCCCCATGTTACAAATTCCCAGAGATCAAACTTTGCCTGGAACTAAACAGTAGACAGAAGTACCCCATCACATCCCATAGCAGGTGCTGAGTAAATACTTGTTGAATTAAGCAAAGGGGATTTACTCTCCCATTTTTAAAAATTGGAATCGCTAATAATTTTGACACTTTGCAACTCCCTCAGTGAGATTCAGTAACCACAGCTGTTTTGTAATTTGTGACAGCACATACCAAATGGTTAAGGGAATGTTCCAACCTACCTATTTGTTTGATTTCAAAAAGTAATTGATATTTAATGATTTGTATCAACTATTTTTAAGCCGTTTTGTCAACAACTCCTGAGCTAGTCTGTTCCAAAGTCTCTGAATTAGAGGCGACAGTTGAACGATGGAAGAAGACCCTATCCTTGTCTTCCCTGAAGTGACCAGAGCAGGGGGTGTGCTCTCCCCGCACCCTTCTGTGATGTGCCCCCTGCATGTAGGAAGACTGATTGCGCTGACGGGCAGCCTGGCGACATCCCAATTCACCATCGAGTATAAAAATGGTGCTGACGTGGGGGAGGGAAGGCGCCTCCCAGGAGCCTCCTTCTATCCCATCCCGGAACCAGACACAAGCTGCCTGGGTGGCAGGAGTGGACGCTCATTCCGTTCTTGCTGGCCCCTTCCCCTGCTACAGCTTTATGCATTTTCCTTCTCAGTCACCCTCACCCCCCCCATGAAAATGAGCTTGGTAAGCCTGACTCCAGCAGATTCATCAGCCGTTCAGCCACGCTGTCCCTCAGCAGTTCCAGGAGAACCTCCTGTTTTGTAGAGCCATTTGCAATTCTACTGATACTAAAAGTGGTTGAATGTTGCTGATGAATGAATTGGAATAAACGCCTCTGACGCAGGTTGTTTCAGTGTGTGTGTGCGTGTGCGTGCGTGCGCGCATTCATACAAGAATCCATTGGAACCTGGGGCTAAGCTGCTTTTGCTCAGTTGAGTTAGAACTTCATGTCCTTTAAGCCTCTGCCGCTTTCATCCATGAAAGATGAACTGAGCCATAGTGGGGGAAGGCGGTGGTGACCAGGAGGAGACGCCAAGCCTTCCATGAAGGAAGACTGACTTCTCTGAAGAGGGTGTTGTATGTGTGTTCATACAATGTTTCTGAACTTCTGAAGTGAAGCAACCTACGGTGACTTGAAAAGTTGTGAAATATTTGATTCTGGTGTTTTCTACTGCCCAGGAGATGGATTTTAAGTTCGATCCAAAGAGGCTGCACTGGCTCTTACTGGAGTGCACAGTGGCTGATTGGAATTGCAAACAAACAGCAGCGCATTGTTCAGCAGCCAGCTTGTCTCGTTACCCACTCGGTTAATGCTAGTGATGCCCAAGTGAAGGAGGCTCTTGCCAACATCGCTCTACTCTCACCTTCTCTAGTGGAAGAGACCAGATAAAGGTGATTTCAAAGGGTCTTCAGGGAAAGATGAAGGACAAGAAGCCGTAAGGACTCAAATGCACCTTTCCCCAAAGTTGAAAGTATAAATACTAGATCCGTTCTCAGGAAGACTGATTGCGCCGACCTGGTGACGTCCCAATTCACCATCGAGTATAAAAATAGCCGAGTTTCTATTTCAGATGATCTGATTTGCCCCAGGATTCTTAAGGACAAGGAAGCACTGAGTGGACATTCTGATGTTTCAGTCTTTGCTTTGAAATATCCATGGCAAAACCTAAAAAGACTGCTTGTCTTTCAGTTTTGTTTTCAGCAGTCATACTCTGTAAAAGAACAATTATGTTGAATCACTCTTGCAAATCAAAGGTTCAAATATACTGATAATAAACCACAAAAATATGTCCCCAGTTTACTCTCTTTGGAGGAGTTTCACAGATTATAAAAGAGACAATAAATCAGTAGACCCCATAAAGGGAAAGTTCCTTGCAAGACTTTGAAAATTCATATGGATGAAACCCACTAAGAATACTAAATGCAGTCAGTGAGACAGTGAGGCCTGCTTCTGTGAGCCTTTCATATGGAGGGTGCTCCACATTCCTGTGGAGGCAGTTTGCATAGCTGAGTCTAAACAGGAAGAGTGGGCCCTGGGATTCTTTGAACACATCCTAGATGCCAGAAAGCCTCCAACCACAGACCTTCCGTGTCTGTGCATGGTGGTTTGTGTTCGAAGCCCATAGCCACGGCCTGCTCATTCATGCATGTCCTGCTGTGGCTTTCTGGCTGGTGACCTTAGCCAGATTCCTGAAGTTTTCAAAGCAACTAGAAGACGTAGCAATTTTTTTGTTTTGAGCGCTATTGAACCTGTCAGCCAAAATCAGCTGTTCGCTGAAGTTCAGTTGAGATCAACTTCTTAACTTTGAAGTCATCAGTGACTTCCTACAACGTAGCCTCAAGTTTTAAGTCTGTGAAGAGATGTGCCTAGGACCTCCATCCTCAGTGAATTTTTAGATTAAATTAGTTGCCACAGGCCTAGGGCTGAGTTTGAAACTGGGGTCCCGGTGGAAAAACATCTCCAAAGTATTGACTTGCTGCTTCAGGACAGAGAAGCCCCACCAGGTGACCCCGCTGGAAATGCTGTGACAGGAACTCTTGGGATCCACGTCACCTGCTTTGGTGACTGCCTTTCTTAACGCTCCTGCAGAGGGTTCCGACTGGTCAGAGCCCACCCCGGGGCTTCCCCTTCTCCTCCAGCCTCAGGACTGAGCCCACACACCACTAGCGCTGTCTCAATAAGGCGTCATCGCGATGGGGGAAATAAATTAGAAATAAATTAGGCTGCGACTAGGAGTCCTGGAAGCACGGCTGCCGATGCGCATTACGGGTGTTTTATGTCCCCACTGCTGGGGGGGGGGGGTGGCCTCCCACATCAGTGCCCAGCGATCTGGCTAATTGGTGCCCAGAAGGAAAAATCCACAGAGAGGGCGGGATCTGCAAATACAGAGGCTCTTCCTTTGGTTGTGTACACCTCTAGTAAAATAAAGTAAAATTCCCTTCAAAATGTTCTCAAATTGTTAAAGATCTTGTACTTCCCTCTTTTCCCTTGCTTACCCTGGAGAAATCCAAATGAGGAAACTTCCTACTTAAGATAATCGGCAGAGGAGAACAACAGATCAACTTGGGCTAATATCAGTAGCAGGGAAGACCAATTAACAAATTCATGAATTGTGCTGTTTACTCTTCTATTCCTAAGGTTAATTATGCGATCAAGTAATAGCTTTTGCCTTGATTACGGGCCCTTAGGAAATAAAAGTGTGTTTCTACTCTGCAAGTATGTTTGCATTTCAGTCCTGCTTGGGTAGCCCAGGAACTGGGTTCAGCAAGTATCAGCTTTCTTCTCCATCTATGCCGTTATAATCAGAAGAGATGGTCTTCATTTAAATGGCCTCCAGACTCGACGTGTAAACAGAAGCGTGGTTCGTACGAATGCTAACAGCCACCTGTACATACTTTCCTCTCTCCACCTTGGACTATTTATAGAGTCAGTTCTTTTTTTCCCCCAACCTCCCTAGAGCCAGTGCTTCCCAGATGCTATATACTAGAGAGTGATGAATGGCAGGTCTTCTCCCATTTTCCCCACCACAAAGAACGAGCAACACCCAGCTACTTGGACTTACAGGTATGCAAGTCTGTGCAGCTCCTGGTAACAATGGCAGCTTGCATTTTTGGAGGGATTACCCTGGGATAGGCCCCTCACATGAGGTAGCTGTGAGATAGATACTATCATTATCATGCTTTCCTCCTTGCAGGTGAGGAAACGGCATGGAGCAATTACGCTAATTGCCAAAGACTAACAGCTAGCCAAGCCAGATTTGAACCCGCTGCAGAGCCTATACATGTAACTACCAGATGCTGTGGCTGCTCCCGCTGGCCCCCGACTTTGGGTCTGACCTTGCACGCAGTGTAGAGAACAGTGAGTTACTTCAGCATCATGGGGAAGCAACTTGACATCTTCAAGTCAGAGGCACAAGTGACCTCTTCTACCTACGATCCCGCCTGGTAAATCTGATCAAAGTAATCAAAAAGAATGTTGTGTTCCTTGGTGCTGGAGGTGTTACAGGAGACGCCCAGGAGCTCTGGGCTGGCCAAGGTTAGACACCCAGGGGTGCTGGTTGACATGGGCTTTCTTCATGGCAACGTAGCCAAGTTGGAGGGAAGCAAACTCAAACTGATGATGTGGAGCGATGACGATCAGAGATGGCTTATGGGCTTTAACAGTGACTCGCCATAGAACTTTCCAAATTAAGATCAAGTATCCGGTTGGTACTTGTTTTTCTCAAGAGCACAACAAGGAAGGCGGTCTGAGCACCATGGGTGAGAGTGAGGTACACACGTGCACTCTCCGCCGTGTATCCGGGTGACCTCAGGAGTGCCGCTGAACGTTAAATGAACCGATGAGATTGCGTGTGCACATGCGCTGGAATCAGCAAGCTGCAGGCCCTAAGTGCCCTCCCCCTACCCTGTGCTCCCCTCTGTGTCCCTGAGGGGCTGCTGCCCTGGCTCGGGGACCGCAGGGGTCTGGCCATGAACGCACTCTCAGGTGGCAGCGACGGTGGAGCCAGGTAATCCAGGTGTGACCCTCAGGTGAGCAGCCGCTCAGGCAAGTTCCTCAGACACACGGCTCCTCAGGCCCCATCCCAGACCCTCCAAGTCAGAATCTGTATTTAGCCTCCAGATCATTCCACCATCTCAAATATGGAAGTTTGAAAAGTCAAAGCCAAGGTCACAATTAGTTGTAGTTCTATGAACTGAGATCATCTGCCACAAAGTCACCTCAGCCGTACTAGGTCCCCGCCAGGCCCTTGTGGGGAACCCCCTGCTCGAATGCTTTGGATTTTCCAGGTTCCCAAAGATGAAGAGAAAACACGTGCAGACAGCAGCAGACTTCCTGGGAAACCCGTGAGGGCAACAAACAGCCGTCCTGTGTCTGCTTTTGCGCCAGGCAGCGAGGGAAGCTGGCAAGTCACGCCTCGTTCTGAAATTAGGGAAGCCTTTCAAATAAGCATTTTGTCAGAAAAGCATAGCCCAAGCCTTCTGGCGGGTCACAGCCTTTCATTTAAGCACAGCCCAAGAGCGCGGCCCCAGCCCCGAGAGGGCCTCTGGAAGCGCGTCTGGGGTGCAGAGAGCGCGCGGTGAGTCTTGGGAGGCGCGCACCTGAGTGTTCCTTCTCCGGTTCTTAGATGTTTCACAGCGAGCGCTGACGTTCATTAAAGTGTAAGCAGATGAGAGTTCAAGCCAAGGAGGTGACAGAAGCCATAACCGGCGTATGGGGGCCGTCCGCCATGGTTAGTCTTCTCTTAGACGAGCAGCCTTATACTTCTGAATTAGTTCCTTGCACAAAAGGAAATTATACAGCTCCTTCGTGCGGGCTGCCGACGCTCTGTTTTATCGCACTCAATTTACAATGAAATGAAGCGAAGTCTGCAAGACTGTATTAAAGCTTTAATTTTCCTTTTGGGTTTTACCTCCATTTTATCTTTAGAAGAACCCGGAATGGTTTGATAAATAAGAGTATTTTGCCAGCCAATAAATAAAAAAGCTATTTTTACCAAGTGGACGCTGAATTGCTGCTGGACGTGCCAGAAGCTTCCTGGGAGTTCAGCAGGCGGGAGGCCACGCCATCCTTCAGCAAAATTGGTCTGGAGAGAAGACAAGGTTCCCTGTCCCCAAGGTCTCAGCCGCCTGAAGCCATGTGGTTCTCAGTGACTCCTGACACCCCCGGGGCTGCTTTCCCAGCTTATGATCCAGGTCCAACTTTGGGGAGACAAAGAAATGAACTCCCAGAGGAAGATAAATCTCATCAGACTTTATAGCACCGATGCTGCAGCTCCAAGAGGAGCTTGTCAGAAATGAAAAGCCCAGTTCTCCCTTCCCCTACCCAGTACGAATTTATGTCCAGGCAGCTGAACTAGGAACCCTCAGGGAGCCTTGACTGAGTTTATGGAATCAACACAGGCCCTGCTCCCACCTCCCTGTGAAGGACCCCTCCCCAGAGGCACGAGTTGAAAGTTGGGATGAGCTTGGAAAGAGCTCAGGAAATGCCCACCTTGGAGCTGGGAGGCACTGGTAGACCAGCAACCCCGGGCAGGCCTGCTGGGGCTGAGCAACCCACACACCCCTGCTCTGCAGGCAGGCCAGGGCCCTAGAAACTAAGCTCATGCCACGGTAACAGCTCCCTCCCAGTGAATTTGAGAAATGGGTGAGTTGTATGTGTTTTTCCAGTGGCTGAGCACAGCTGTGTTCATGTCTACTGTTTACCTAAAGTCACCCAAATGGTGGTGGAGATTCACTTCTACCTTGAAAGCTAAAGCCTGCCCTCCTCTCTGCCTAGTTCCAGAAAGTTCTGGAAACAGCTGGCTAAGACACAAGAAGAAACTTGGGACATGATTTCTGAGGGGGTGAGTAGCAAGTCCAGAAAAGTGGAGGATGTGGAGATTAAGGAAACAGAGAGGAAGCACAAGGAGGAGAAGGGTCTTAAGGATGGGAGCCGTTTGTGGTCCCAAGTCTGGGCAGCGAGGAGTGGGCTCTCATCCCTCCCACCTTGCCTGAGTCAGGAGTCTCAGAGACTCCCTGAGGCTTGAGTGTGGGGCCACAGCCAGGCACAGACCACAGGGGGCTCTGTCCTCATGGGGGCTGTGGGGAGTCCACCGGCCCAGCTGGGGTCGGAGAGCCGGAGGCGTTTCCCTGTCCCGAGGATGCCAGAGATGCTCCCTCAAGTGGGAGGGCACAGTCCTGAGACCCAGTCTGTCTACTTGGCCCCTGAGGGCGCCACATCAACCTTTGGAGCAGGGGGCCCCTGCTTGGAAATGTGGGGTGTTAGGGCCACATCATAAAAAGCAGCTCTTCCTGTCAAAGCCCTTTGCTGTCACACCTGTCTTCGCCTAATGCCTCTCTTCCTCAAAGCACCAAAGTTTTTTATGTGTTTATTTTATAAAGTGTGCTTTTAACATTCCATTTTCTCGGTGACTCTTAGAGACTTTCACCAAAACACTGGGATCATTTGTTGAAACATTGCTGGAGGATGGGAAGTGGGAAAACAGAAACAGGAACGCAAAGACGTCCCAGCACTGCAAGAAAATCAAGACAGCGCCCAGGCAGCGCAGTGTGGCCCTTGGCCTGGGAGCAGCGGCGCCGAGCGCCCGACCTGGCTCCAGCGCCCGACCTGGCTCCTGGGCTGTCTGTCATGGCCTGGCCCACCATCTTCAGTCAGCGTGCCCAGGCGAGGCAGGCCTTGTCCTTGCCAGGCAGCCGACCATCACAGTCTGCACAGGGGAGGCCGGGGAGGCACTGAGCCGAGGCCCCCCTGGGGACCAGGAGACCCCACCAGAGGACTGTTGGGAGCCATGGAGAGGCGAACAGATCCAGGGGCGCCTTGGACACCGAGACACGGAACGTTCTGCGATTTCCAGGGCTGTCCAGATCCTGTTCTTTTCCGTAAAGCTTCACCGACAGTTTTGCGCTGATGTTCATATGCGTTGTTAAAAACCCTGAGTTCTACAAACTGGTGTGCTAAAAATAATTGGGTTTCGGGAAACACAGAGCTCGGGCAGTCCATAAAAATCTGTGGGACTCTGTAACCAGAGCAGTAGCAGAAACAACCACAACCCTAATACAATAGGAGCCTGGTGTGTCTCTCCTGGGATTCGCACCAGGCATCACCCGCTGTGAAGCCTTCGGCAGCCTTCAGGCCCACTCAGGCTCCCACCGGCACCTTCCAGATGTGGCTGCAGCCAGAGGTGCTGGACAGAGCCCCTCCAAAATGAAAGGTCAGATTCTGGGGTAGGCGTCCTTATGAATGTTTTTAATTTGGGGGGAACTATAATCAGGTTTTGAGAGCTAACTCTAGTTTCTAAGAATATTGAAGCAAGATGAACATCTTAAATAACACTGCGGAGATGTAATTAGCCAAATCTATTGTAAATCTGATTTGAAGAAATCAACTGTAAAATGCTGTTTTTAAACAGGGGAAATTGAGCACTGACTTGTACGTAATAGGTGCTAGTCAGGCATTAGTGTTCATTTTGTTGGGTGTGATAATGATATTGTGATTATGTTTTTGAAAATCTTTGTTAGACATAAAAATTAAAACAAAAACAGGTGAGACAGAGGTGTCAACAATGTTACTAGTTGTTAAATCTAAAGGGTGGTATGAGGCTACATGGTGCTATCCGCTTTACTTTGCTGTAGGATTGAACTTTTTTTTATAATAAAAAAACAAGGTCACATCTTGTATTTCCAGAAAGAAAGGAAGGATTCAGCAAAACAGAACAGAACTTAACAATTATGGACACAAGCCAACGCAAAGAGCCCCCAATGGCCAAAGTTGGAACAATTTGAGCAAAGTGATTTTAGATTATAACTGAAAGTACAAAATAAATATTCATTAATCTGTGTTGACATAGAAAATGATTGAATAATTAAATAAATGGGGAAGAAGAGGCAAAGCAGAATCCCCAAGAGTGGCCCCACAGGGGAGCCGAGCATCTTGCCCTCGGAAGAGCTGGGGAAGGAGTAGCTTGTCCATTAGCTCTGGGACCATAAATACAACAGACGTGAGATGCGAATCGCATAGAGGACAGACCTCCTGTGCCCCTGCCCTTTGCTTACCACAGAGCTCCCTGCTGAAGAAGCCAGCACCAGAACAAAGACAGCCCCTCCCCGCCCCAAGACTACATAACTTTACCGCACCGTCCCCTCTAGGAGGGAGTTTCTTTGGAAATGCTGGTTTCGCGGGCTCCCTTTCTCGTCACAAGGAAAGCAACACTTGTCCTTGGCACGCTCCAGCTTGCCAGTGTCTCAGCCCAGATGCCCACCCAGGGAAAGGACCCGCTGAGCTGGGTTGAGCCTCCAAGAGAAGGTCCGATGGGTGACTGACACTCAGTGTGGGGCCCTCCGTTTCGGTCACTGGAGAGGACTATGTAATTAATTCATCGTTTGATTTGGGGCCATCTTAAGAGTGCAGGTGAGGGCCAATCATAGTCAAGCTGGAGTGACATGCGTGGCCCAGACTGCCCCGGGCCGACACAGTCTGGTCACGCTCTGGACAGCCGCTAATCTTCCTCAGGTTCACTTTAGCTGTTCTCAAGCGCGCTCTGTATAAAATGTGCGAAACACCACAGATTCCATCCTCCTTCTTCCCACATCTTGCTTGACGGGTTAGAGCACATTAGCATATTAAAGGTTGAGAGAAAATCTGAGTAACTTTATTTAATTTAACATTTTCCATATTTATCCAACCCTCTTTTCTTTATGTAACCTGCACTCAGGGGTTCCTTTCAGCGTGAATTCTTCTTTCACCTCTCACGACCCAGCGGTGGCCAGCAAGAGCACCCCCTGCGCTTCTGTCCCCCTGAATTCAGGGCTTGGGTCCCCATGGTCAGGTGCTAGAATGAGGGAGCGCATTGCTCTCAGAACTTGTGCAAAAATGACTAAACATCTCTCTCCTTTGGAAGATATGAGATAAAGATGGAATTATTGTAGCGAAAAAATGAAAATGAGCCTAAAAATGCCCCAAGCTCTGAGAGCAGAGAAGAAACGCTCCGTAGCCAACGCCATCCGAGGGCTGAGGCCGCAGCAGCCTCAGGTGAAGATTCCAAAGGAGGGTTATCTTGGGCAATTACCTGTCCAGAGGCCATTCGTAGAAGAAATGTGGGGGGAGGTAATGACGTCCCCAGAAGAGACCCAGCCCTTGGCGGCATCGTTGGACCCTGGATGAATCCAGCTCTGCCTTTGGGTCATTAGTCAACGAGACGCCCCCTTTTCCTGTGACCGGCTTGCGTTCTCTTTCACTGAAAATTTTTTTGAAAAGCTGTTTTTGGGAAATCTGTCCTAATCTTCTAGCGCACAGGTCTCTGGGCCAGGGTGTGGGTCAGGGGGAGTGTGACGTCCCCAGGTGCGTGGCTGTGGGAGACAGTGTCAGGAGCGGGCAGGCCGGGCGTGCTTTGCGGTGTTTTATTTGATGTTCAGCACTATCTCCTGGTCACCAAATACGCTCCTACAGCATGATTCCGGTCGCCACAGGGTGCTCTCGTGTGCCTCTGTATCCTTCACCCAGGCACCCCGTTTTGTTCTTTTAAAAAAGCATCTCACTGATACTTGGATGAGCACCCGTGCGGCACCCGTCAGGACCTTCCCCGGTCATCTCCTCGGGGTTCGTGACCAGAGGGGAGCGCCGGGGCCCGCATCAGCCCGGACTTGTGACCTGCCAGGACGCAGCACTCGGCTGGGCGTCTCTGTGGCATCGCTTCATGATTTAGCAGTCTCTGCCAGGTGGTGGGTCTAGTGACGTCTAGTCCCAGGAGCTAGGAAAGGGCACCAAAAGGCTGGAAGTAGATGTGGAGGGCGGGTGGGTGCAGAGAGGAGAGGAGGCAGGTGAGGGTGCGGCTGTCTCCCCAGGTTGGGGGCCAGGCAGGGGCAGGGAGGAAAGAGCCGGTGTGAGGAGGGCGGGCCACAGGGGCGGGGGGACCTCACAGGCTCCATCAGCGTCTGGGGTCACCCCTCCTGCCAAGTCGGGGCGGGAGGAAAGGAGAATGCTCAGACTCTCTCCAGAGCAGAGGCCTGCCGGGCTGCGGTTTAGCACACACAGCCCCTGGGTGAGGCTCTTCTGTCTTTTGAGGTGGTCCCAGGGTGAGGGCCCAGCTGCCTGGCCAGCGTGGACGATGCCAGGGAGCCCTCGGGAACAGAGAGCACCTCCAACCAGTGGGCCCCTTGCCGCCCCCAACATAACCCTCCATTCCTGCCTCTTTTTTCCCCTCCTCTATTCAAAGCCAGTTTTCACTTCAGAAATAAAATTATGCACATTTCTGGTTTGCGCTGAACTAACCCCACAACAACGCTGGCCCCCGGGGCCCCGCTGCCCCAGACCCTCAGGCCCGTTGCCTGCCTCTGGCCCCCTGTGCAGACAGGCTCGGGCTTCCGTGTGCATCCCAGGCCCCGGAGGCTGTGGCGTCTGAGGTTGACTTCAGAACACCTGCTGCTTTTTTCCTGAACACAAAATACACACGGGAGTTAAGAATAAATAAAAACCGCACCTAATCGGCTATCAGGGACGGGGACTATGACGTGACACCCTGTCTATCTAGCAGCTCCCCTTGGCAGAGACAGATATGCGATCTCTTCAAAATGTGATTTCTAAGGGCGCCTTCTCCTAACCCTCCCCACCCCCGTCCTTTCCCCATTCGCTCCAAATAAGATGCGCTCCACAAACGCATGAGCTTATTGGAGAGCGAGTGAGCAATATTACCGCTTTGGAAATTCTCTGTGATAAACTCGGAGGAAATTACTACCTTAACACACATTTCAAAGACTTTCTTTTGTACAAATATGACCTGCCAGGTGGCCCCGCTTCCTAAGCGTTCAGGAGGTTATTATGAACAGGATTCTTTCTTTCTTTCCTTTAACAGTCATAGATGGAAAATAAGCCCCAGGCTGGGCTGTCCCAGAGGTGGGGCAATCGCTGGAGGTTGAGATGCAAACGGGAGCAGACAGCAGCGGGGCTGAGGCCAGGAGTCTCGCCAGGTTTCCGGTTTGGCTCCAGAAGCCCCCTGCGCCCAGACCCTGGAGCAGGCCTCTCCCTGGAGCCCAGTGCATGTGGTTCTTGTAACATCTGTGGTGCCCCTGCCAGCTGGAAAAGGAGGTACATCACCGTGAGTTTTCCTGAGTCTCATGGGGTGTTCCGGGCACAGTAGCCACTGGTGGATATTTGCCCCAACACAACTACAGGAAGATATGTGGACTCTGCAGCAGCTCACAACGGCCGAGTCACAGAGCCAACCTACTTGTCTATCAGCAGGTGGGTGGATGAAGAAACTGGGGCACATATATTCAGAGGAGTACTACGCAGCAGTTAAAAAGATGAGAGACTACCTTTTGGGATAAAGTAGTTGGATCTTGAGGGGAAGGTGCTACGTGAAATAAGAAATTGAGATACAGTTACTGGATGGTTTCACTCATGGGAAGAATATAAATAACCAAAGAAGATAAACCGGCAAAACGCAACAAAAATAATTCTTAGACTCATCCCCGCAGGGAATGCAGGAGAGGGAGGAGAGGCCGATTGGCATTGGTACAGGCGCTCTGCTGGAGGGTGAGCGAGGGATGCACATATGAAGGGGCAAAGATGGACTCCCCAAATTACATAGTTATGTGAACAATAGGCAAATCGATAAAACTGATAAAAAACGTGAATTATAGCTTTCTCCTAGCCCCAAGGAATGTTTGCTAAGAATGCCCACAGGAGCTGGGACTGGGGGTGAGTCTGGGGGTGAAAGAACATCTGATGCAGCTGCGCTTGGGAAGACTGGGGAGAAAGCTCTGCTGACCCTCACTCCCGGGGCCCAGGGCACAGCGGTCAGGCGAGGGCAGTTTTGCTGGATCGACTTGGTAACATGGGCCTTCCTGCCCACCTCTTGTCCCCTCTCCAATTTCTCCACCCTGTGCCCACCTCTCTCTTTCCACCCTTGCGTTTTCTTTGTTGTTTTTTTTGCTTCTGGATATTTTCTTCCTGACTAAGGGACCAAGGAAAAGAATAACAACAACAACAAAAAGACAAGGACAAATCAGAAACATTTTGTGTGGGGGGAGGGGCTGGGACGAGGGCAGAAAGAGCACAAGGGACTGAGGTGATGGTGCGCGGGTTAAAGGGCGGTGGGAACTCCCTGGGCACCACAATTGATGTTAATTATATATCAATAAATAAAAAGAGGAAAATAAAAACAAACGCCTCCTTTCCAGGACCAGCTCCTCCCTCCAGGAAGCCCACCCTGATTCTCCCCAGTGGGAAGGCCCCGGCCTCGGCTGCACCCCTCCGGAGCCGGGAAGCCCTGGAGACCCAGGAAGCAAGATGTGGGTGGGGTCACCTTTGCCACCCCCACAACCACCCTATTCTGGAGGAAGAAACCCACCACGCAGGCCTCAGAGACAGAGGAACAAGAAGAGCAGGAAATCCTGGCGAAGCAGGACCGGGAGGAGCGGGAGGAGAAGGGAAAGCCACAGGAATAAATCAGGATCTAAATGGCGACGTGATCGACCAAGATAAATTGGCCCCCTGGTTTCCAGTTTAAAGATTGAAGATCACATTAACGGAACGTTTTATTCAGATGAGCCTGTCCTCTTCGCAGTGGACATTCGATGAAATGTCCCACGGAGCACAATCTGAGGAGGAAAGAACCAGACTCAGAAAGGTGGGAACTGCGAAAGGTGAAACCAGTGGCAGCCACAGAATCAGCTCACTGGTTCTCAAAACCTCTCTTCCTTCTGCTACCAGCACAGGGTGCTCCTTAACTGAGTTGCTTAATTTTTCTACCCCCTGACCATTCAGCAAGGTTCATCCTTATTTGCCCAGCCTTCTCTGACCACTGCATCTTTTACTTCAGCAGCGTGACCGTGGAAGTGCAGCCTCTGAATCACTGGGCTCTAGAACAGCCCCCCCACCGCCCCCTCCGCCCCGGCCTAGCCTCTGCCTCACCCTGTTTTATGTCATCCACTGGATTTAGTTCAGCACCAGAACACCCAGTACATCTTGTGCCGGGACTGCCCTTGGTTCCATATTCTGAGGAAACAAAACATTCAATGGAGTGGTTATTCCCACCAAGCAAATGAGGATCAGAAGCAGCTGTGTTTCTGCAGCCAGTGCACGCAGGCGCAAGCCGGGCCCTGAGCCATGAGGGCCGGGGTGGGGGTGGAGGTGAGGAGCCTGCTGGATCCCGCCCCAGCTTTGTGGGGGTGACGCCGCCTGTGACTGGACTCCCCTCAGCCTAGCCCGCTCAGTGTCCCTGCTGGAGACACCCCACTGGTGGCTGCGAGGACTGGACGGGAGAAGCAGAGCTGGCCCAGTGCCGGGCGGCAGTAAGTGCTCGGTGCGGACGGCGTGACGCAGGTGGGTCTGCTCTTTGCCTGGACCACCGCTGTGGTCACTGGCTCCAGCCTGCTCCTGTGGCCGGCGCCGAGACCCTCACAACACCACTGGTCAGTGGGGGTGAGGGGCGGGGTGAAAGGCATCTTTCATGGCTCCCCTCCACTCTGCATCCTCTGGGCCACCTGCCATCCCCTTCTCAGGCACCCCACGCCCTGCTTGTGGCAACCTGACAGCAGAGACAAAGTCTCCTTGGGTCACCTTCACTCCCCATCAGCCTTCGCTGGGCGGATGAGTTGATGAACGAGTGAGTGAGCAAATCAGTGAAGAAGTGCTGGCAAAACGACCCCACCCCAGCGGCAGCGCATCTCGCCTCCTCCAGTCCTAGGGGTCACCGATCAGTCCGGCTCTCCCCTGCCCCGGGGCTCTTCCTCAGGCTGCCCATCCTCATGGCGGCCTGGCCGGCACACTCTGTTCCAGGGAGCAGGGCGGAGGGCGGGGCCTGCAGGTGAGAGTGGCCGGTGAACTGCCTCAGCAAGGAGCCGTCCTGGAAGAGGACGAGGCTGCGCTCCCAGATCGGTGACCAGAGTCTCCTTCCGGTCTAGCTCCAGATGCAGCTCGATGCATCCACACCGATGCAAGAACTTTTGTGCACTGTCTTTTGGGTTTAAGCATCAGCGCGCATTCACGAACGCCGGCCATGTTCTGCATCTTATCACATGCTGAGGGGCAGACAGGACTGCGTTGTTCGGAACAGCAAGTGATTCCTTGTGATTGAAAAACACGCATGGTCCCTGCACCCAGCTTCCTCATGGGCTCAAGCTTCAGCTCCAGGGAGGCAGCCAGGGGGCCAGGAGGTGGGGAGGGTGTAGCGGCATGTGTTATTCTGCTCCGCGTTAGCAGAGCAGGACAATAAACATAATGGGGAACTCGGATAAGGAATAAATATATAGGCACCAATTAAGCAGAATTAAACCAGTGTAAACTTATCAATTGGTGCTTCACTCGGGTTTCCTTTTGCATTTTCAGAAATATATTCTTGCCCCTTCCTGGTGGTCTGGTCCAGGCTCAGACCTTTCAGTACTCGCTGATGCACGGAACAGATGGCGGGAAACTGCCCCCTGGATGACTGGGGAAGGTTCCAGGTTGGAACGGAAAGATGCGCTTCCCGTGCTGGCAAAGCGCAGCTATGTAGGTGGCCTCCCAGAGACCGCCCCGCTCAGGGGATGGAGGTGCCAGCACGCTCCTGTGAGGGAAGCGTTCTCTCTGCTCTCCAGCAGGCGCCTACTGTCCTGTGTCATCCCAAAGCAGCCTGTGCTGCGGCCTCGTCTTTTTAGTAAGCCAACTTCAGCTGACCGACTGTTTACAAAACTAGTAATCTCCGGAGCACAGCTTCAGGTCTTGGCATGTACACAGCCACTCACCAGTTCCAGCATCTCACTGTCAGACTGATGCATCTCCATCCTCCCAGCCCTGCCTCTGGTGACCACTTCGTTTGCAGAGTCTAAGAGTTATTTTTGTGGTACTTTGCCAGTTTTTTCCCTTTGGTTATTTTCAGTTCTCATAGGACAGAAAGCATCCTGTAATTGTCATTCACTTTCTGACTTGTTTTGCTTAGTATGATCATTTCCATTCCACCCATGTTGTCACAAAAGGCAAGATTGCATCATTTTTAATGGCTGAGTAATATTCCACTGAGTACACATATCACAACTTCTTTATTCTGTTGTCTATTGATGAGCACTTAGGGTGAGTACATGTCTTGGTTATGGAGAAGGACTGTGCTATGAATTTAAGGGCTGCCTCTGCTTCTCCTGCCCCTCAGCTTCTAGCCAGGGGCCTTCTGTTCCCACCATTCTCTTCTGTCGGTATGATTTGCAGACCCTCTGTGGGGTGAGAAAGCAATCAAGCCTTTGGTCATACTAAGATCAAATGTTATCAATATAACTTATGATATTTCTAGAGTATTCCTCTTGGTAACCAGTGGCACCAAGACACTGTTCCTCACAACCAATTGTTCATATTGGTTGTGAGGAAAACAGCACTGACAGTCTTAAAGGAGCTGGTCAGTCAAATAACAGTTAGTTGAGGCTTTGGAACATTTCCCCCCCAATGTGGCAGAATCTTATGTTCTGGGAATTGATTTCAAATAACATGATGAAGCAGAACTGGAAAGCCTTGCCTTGGGTGGATCTGGGACGCCATCCAGTTTCCTGAGCCTGCCCCTCTGTTCAAATTTTTCCTCTAATGGACTCAATGCTGGGAATAGACTCGCCACCCGTCAGCTTAATGCAAAGCCTCACCCAGAGTGAGCGGCCCTAACTGAGATCTTTGTGGAAGTCAGAATATCACAATGTACTTCGTGTCCACAGGGTTCCCTGTTGGGATTCAGGGCTGATAGGAAACCAGAGCAGCGTGCCATTGGAGTGACAGTGACGGAGAGAGCGAACAGTGGCTTAAGAGCAGGAAGCACAGTCCAGTCTGTCGACAAAGCTTGAGTGGCTTGTATGCGTCTATTTTCTCCACTGCCTTGAAAAACCGTAATTTTCTTGAACTTTCCTGGAATCACAGATTTCCTGAAATAATGGCCATTCTAGGCAGGGACAGTTTGCCAGGGACTGAGCGAAAAGCTTTCCCTGAGTTGTCTTATTTAATCCTCACACGAACCCCTGTGGTATATGTTCTAATCCCAACGTCACAGATGAGAATCTGCTGAGAAGCAGCGAGAGGGGTGTGGCTGCCCGGTAGGAAAGGATGAAATGCTTGTTGTTTTGACTCCAGACGTTGTGCAGTCACCGTTGCTCCAGTTACCCAAAATCAAGAGCTACCAGGGTAACTTCCAGAAAGTTCCTCTTGTCCCTTCCAGCATTTTAAGGGACACAAAATCTTTTGCGTTCAGATCCTACTTCCAAATGGGAGTTTTCCATGGCTCACTTCCAAAATCAAAAGTCTACCCATTATATTTTAACTAAACTTGTTTCATAATAGAAAATCACTTTCTCCCACATATGGCTGGGCTTATGGTGTGTGAAAAGCTGCTGTGTGGTTTCTAAAATTTGACCTCTAGGGACCTGGGACTTGCAACAGTAGCATCTTGTGGTCAGTGGTGCGTTTTTGTTTATAAAGGGATGGTGACCGATTGTCTATTTTAATCTTGATTAGGTCTCAGTGCGGTATTTTACCTACCAAGCAGCTACTAGCAGAGTGTTTCACGTCAGGAAGCCGAGGCTCAAACCAGACCAGGACTGTGACTGCAGGCCGGTGGGCCGCTGCAGAGGGCTTGGGGATCCGGGACCCCTGCTGCTGGGAAGACCCTGTGGTCTCCTCCCTCCCTCGGCCAGCTCAGGCCGGCCCTGCTGAAGTGACAGACCATCGCACACAGGCCTCAGAAAGCTCAACAGCAATACCTCACAAGAGGATAAGTCTCCGAACAGACCACAATTAAGTTTCCAGTGGCATAAACCTCCCTTACAGCAAGTTTCAAAAACACAATAGCAGCCAAATAGCAGCTCTTTAGAGCAAGCAGAAAAACAAAGTGCAATTTCACACTGTGGCCCTCACTTTTTACACTTCCAAGGAGCTTCCTGGGAGAATCTGTGCCTTTTGGGGGTGGCTGATGCTAACACATTCGGGTGCTTCGTGGTCTCCCTGAGGTGCAAAGAGGTCTTCCCAGGCTGGTGGGTCCCGCCCCCATCCTTGGCTAATTGCTGCATAACTTCCTACTCTCTGCAAATGGCAGATGACAAAACTCCCAGAGAAACTTCTTATGGCTGCATTTGTCCGTATCAAGGGAAATTAAAAATACCCACATTTACATCCTCTGAAGTTTGAGGCTTCATTTGCATCTTTTATTGATTTCCTCCCTTGCCTCCCTCCCCCACAGTATTATTTCAAGAAGGCAAATGCATCAATCTGTCAGCACTTACCTGCACGGCCCTGTGAATACTTCCACCACTTTGGAAGCCCCTGGGAGGCCAAATAATGCTGCCAAGCCAGAGAACAACGCTCACTTTATGGCTTTTGCTATGGGCGTTGGTGTTATTATGCTTAAGATTTACACAGAAGATTCAGACAGTCACAAGCATTCAACAAGGAAGGATCCCACAATTTTTTTCAGATCTGCAAGTTCTCTCACACTTTGGGAAAACCCAACTAGCGAAGTCGAGGAGAGAATTAAGTCCATGTTCTTTGTTTTGACTCCTGACTCTTTTAGGTAGACAGTTTCTAAATAGGGTTTAGTTGAGTAAAGAACAATATCTAGGCATGCGCATGCACGCTCGCACACACACACACACACACACACACGGCCTCGCTATGCAGTTATATTCACATGGCAGAGAAGGGAAGACCCAGTCCCACCCCCCAGGCTCAGCCTGTCTGGCATTAGGAATTCCTAGACTGGTAAGTCAGGACACCGAGGAACAAGAGCCAGGAAACCCAGTGCAAACAGTGCAGGCAATAACCAAAGGTGAAGTTGGGATTCTTCAGCTCACTTAGCTGGAGGACTAAAAGTGGTGACGTTCCAGGCACGCCATGTACAGTGTCGCGACCGCCTGGCATCCTCCGTGTTCGTTTCATTCTCAGCAAGAACCACTGGATCTGGTGGCCTCCAGCACTCCCAAGCTCGTAACTACCTGCTCGGCCACTCCAGCGACAAGAAAGTGTTTTCAGCAGTAGATTGAGTGTAACGTCTGGGCCAGCTCACTCATTGTTTGGCGAGGGAGTTAGAACATGAGCAAGGCCAGGCCCGAGGCACCTAGCCGGTCACCCCCAAAGCTCAGGAGGGGACTGATCCCACCTGCCCACCTGGCTTGAGAGTGGGGGGAGGATGGTCCCAAAGCAAAATACAAAAAGTTCTGCCACAGAGAGGGGCGTGGACGCTGGCAGCCAGCGTCCACCGTCGGCCGCCCGCCCACAGACACCTCAAGACGAACTCAAGGACCAGTCATGTTCTCTCTGGCTTAGTCCCATTATTTTCAAAAAATGCGTTTTTTCAAAGACAGTGATTGAGTTAAGAGGAGGCACCGTCAGCCTTCCCTCCCCAGCGAGGCTGTCCTGGCCCGTGAGCCCGTGGAGTCAGCCGGGTCACTGTTCAAGAGTATTTGCTGCGTGGAAGAAGTGCGTAGAAACCAGCACACACGCACACGTGCTGAGAATGTGGGTGACATCTGGACGAGGGCGGTGGGTGATTCAGTGCTGGTTTCCTGGTGGAGCTGGTCTGCCGGGATTGTGCGAGGGACCCTGGGGGAGACAGTGAAAGCTGTGCATGTCCCATTGCAGGATTTCTCACCGTGCATGCGAAGCTACAATGGGCTCGAAAAGCTTTTTAAAGAAATAGGTTGTTCTTTTCTGGAAAAATAGTCATTTCCCAACTTCACTGGTGGCTGACTTGATCCCATGATTTGCTTTGGCCAATGAAATACAAGCCATGACGTGGCTGAGTGGAAACCTGACGGTCGAGTTCTCATGGCCCCGCTTGGTGACTGTCGGTGTTCCTCACCGGGCTGTTGCGTCAGTCTGCGTCTCGGGAGAACACAGCCGGCCCACGGCAGGCACAGGACATGGCAGAGAGCAGTCTTCGTCATCGCAAACCATGGCGCGCTGAGGGTTGCTACTGTGCAGACCCAGTCGGTGCTCCTTGGACCCCGAAGCTTGCTTCAGAATCATCCAGAGAGCCTGTTAAGACAGAAATTTCTGAGCCCTGCCCGAGCGATGTTGGTTTACTGCTTCTGGGATGGGAGAGTTTATGGGTTTTCTTTTTTCATAGTTGAGAAGTCAGAAGTGGAAAAACATGCCTGGAAGTCTAGAGATGGGCAGATGTCTCCAGTTTTCAAAAGGGTAGAAGTCTCAGGAAAGGTAGAGGCTTGTGAGGAAATGATACGACTGAAAACAGTAGTCAAGATGAGCCCATGAACAAGCACAGGTTGTTCCAAATTAACACTTTAGATAAGTTTACTGAGGTGTTTATCAAGAAGTGTTCAAAAATATAGTATATTTTTATCTCAGCAGGGCAATGGACAGAGACACTCGTGCCAAAGCCGACAAGACAGCAGGAAGCAGACGTTTAGTCCCACAGTCAATCCCTTGGTGTCTGCAGCATCAAGCGTCGTGACCGACGCCTGGAAGGTGAACGGGAGAGTTTGCATTTTTTAAAAAAGATTTATTTATTTATGCGTACAGGAGCTGGGGTGCAGCCAGAGATGCAGCAGTAGATGTGGGGGGTGAGAGGAGTCACCAGAGACAGAGTGGGAGGCAGAACAGGCAGACTGACTGAAACACACTGCCGAGGGCAGCAGCGGGGAGGCAGGAGAGGTCTGCTGCGCCATGTGGGTCTGCTCCCTGGCCGGGGACCGAACTCGTGCTGCAGTGGCTGCGGATGCTGATGCTTCGTAGTGCTGAGACTTAACTGCTTGTGCCACCAAGGAGGCCCAGAGTTTGCGTTTTCAGCAGGTTACGCTGCCGTTGCTGGTTGCTTGACTGAGGCCCGTTGCCCAGGGAGCAGCCCCTGACTCTCCCCCTTGCCCCTCTCCTCCCATCACAGCATCCAGAGCTGGGACGTGCCAGAGCTGACACATACAGAGGCTCTGGCGAATACGCTGCGGGCGAGACAGACGAACCTCATCAGCCAGCTCAAGTGGAATGATGCGCTTCCCAGCCATATCATCCCTCTGTGAGCACTAAAAACTACGCCGAGTGTTGTTCTGATTACAAGTAAGTAAATGTTTGCGGTAGAAAAATTTGTTTTCAAACACAAAAATGAAACCCAGTCCACTACTGAGCTAGCGGCCCAGAGGAGAAGCCTGTTAAGTGTGGGGGCATCTTCCCGGTCTGGGGCCAGGGTCTGCTGAGCCCACAGCAGCGGCCACGCTCAGGCCGCATCCTCCCGTTATTCATAACCGTCCGTCCTCGCCCGGCATCTCCCTTCTTGGATTCAGACCAGGCTCTCGGCACAAGGGTTCTTTGTTCTGGTCCTAAAAAAACCAGCAAGTGGCTGAAGAACCTTACCTGTGAGGGAGGGAGTTGCTCTTTCAGGGCGCCCCAGGGCTCCCAGAGGGCGCACCTCTCCCCGACTGTGCCTGGGGTCTGAGCCACCTGCCAGTCCCTCCCGCACCTTCTTGCCCGTGACCCACTGAGAACCAGGCCTGGCACTGCGGCGGGCCCCGTGGGAGTCCTCGAAACAGCAGTGTCAGCTCTGCCGTGAGAGGGGCATGGAGACACCCCAAGGATCGAGTCCAGAGGCCCAACAGTCATTGCAGGACGCCGCTGGACGCCCAACAGGGACGGCAGTAAGCTCTGCTGAGCACCTACTGTGTGCTAGGCTATAGGGGAAATGGAAAAGTGATCAGGTTTTTCCGCCCTCCCGCCACTGGTGTGATGATGGACACCTGAGGTCCTGCACGCGCGCCTGAGCGGGCATGCGCAGGTGGGTGCACCTGGGCTGAGACACGGGCGTATAAGGGCGGCGCCATGAGGCCGCCAGCAGAGTAGAGAGACAGAGGCAGAGAGCAGATCCCAGAGAGCCCAGAGCGTGAGATGCGCCGGGAACTAGGAGCTTGCCAGCCTCCTGGCCCCCCCAGGACCCTGCCTGCCGTGTACCTGGTCGCCTCTGGTATAAAGATGCAAGAAAAGCCTGAAAAAGCCACCGAGGCTCCAGGACCCTTCCTTGACCCGTCTGCTTGGAATCGAGAACCTGCTCCGTGCCCCTGCTGGCACCACATAGGCCCTGTGCTCTGGGCTTTCCCAGGGGTCTTCCCACGTCATCATCACCGTCCTCATGTGAGCCAGCTTTTGGATTGCACGCCTTACAGCTGGAGGAGTTGGGGCCGATGAGAGCAGCTTTTGGATTGCACGCCTTACAGCTGGAGGAGTTGGGGCCGATGAGAGCAGGTGAGGGAGTGGGTGTGGGCTGGTGGCCTGAACCACTGTCTCCAGACCCAACCAGCAGGTTCAAGTCCGCACCTTGGGAACGCAGAGCCTGGCAGCAACGCCCTGGTTTCCTCATCTGTGCAAGGAAGGATGGTAGTGAGAGCGCCCACATCACAGGGTCTCCTAAGGATTAAAAGAAATGACACATACAAAGCTCCGTGCAGAGCGCCAGCTGTCTTAGTCAAGAGTCAATAAACACTCGCCATTATAGCAATTAGGGGCGGCCGAGCCGGGGCAGCTTCAGGTCAGAAGGAAGCGAAGCTCCCAGGTGGGAATCAGCTCCCTGCACTCACCAGCCCCGAAGATGGCACCAAACAGAAAATATAAATAGAAAAGGGGCAGATCATGAGTGGGTAACCTCTTCTCTCCCATGGGCCCGTGACACACGGAGGGAAAACAATCCATTTCTGGCCCCATAAGTCGAAGAAGCCATCATGGGCTGTGAAAGAAATTCAATTAGTCACCGGTTGCCATGCCAATGCAAACATCGCCCTGCCACCTACTCCTCCATCAGCACATTTGAGGAAGTAACAATGATAATAGCATGCACTAGAAATGCTATTTTTAAAAAAGTTAAATGTACTTCTGTCAAAAGTCTGGCTTTCAGAAATAATTGCTCTAGGCCAGATACGGCTTTGCACAAAATCCCTGAAATGGGTTGAATATTATCACAGGACAGGACCAGGACTCTGCTGTGGACCCGGGAGTGTGCGTGGGGGCTCCAGCTGGGGAGGGTCCTTCAGACAGGCTGGACCAACTGGCCCTTTGTGGGTAGTCCGGGCTCAGTCTACACTGCCTTCTCCACACCCGAAGCCGGAGCAGCGCCCGGTCCTCGTGAAGCCTGCTTGAGTCACAGAGCGGGGTGATAGCCAAGAGGTCAGGAAAAGAAGAGAAAGAAAGAAAGAAAAATCTTTGATCTGGGAATTCATTTTCTCATAATCAGTGCTAAGGAAAACACTGGACATGCCGTATGGTTCCCAGAGCACCCCCTCCCCGAACGGCATTAACGTGATAACCTGAGCGTCTGCACTGCACTGCATCCAGGGGCCAGGCTTTGCTGAGCTGTTGACGACGCGGGAAATCATGACCTACTGTGAGTGGGGCAAGCAGGGCCCAGGGCAGGGGATTTGGTAAAATCCACATGTGATGGGCGGGAGTTTATGCAGATGCTTGCACAGGAAAAGCCAGTCGTGTGCCCCTCCAGTGTGCACGGTTATTTCTGGGTGGGGATATTACAGGTGGCTGTGAACTGTCTTCTGTGCCTTTACTGCTTCGGCAGACGCTTTTTATGATGACTGTGCTTTCCCGTGCCATCATCATCAGAGACGTCCGTCCATGTTACTGCCCCAGAAGCAAAGCCTCCTCGGCGTCCAGGGCCTGGACGGGAAGGCGCGTCCTGGGGTCACCCGTGGCCAGGCCCCCCTCTCCTGGGGCACCAGAGGCCACATCTGAGGTGTCTGCCAAGATGACCAAGTTCAAGTCCGAGATAACTGGGGTTTTCAAAGGGCCTGTCAGCACCCCGAGGAAGCATTTCGCACTTGGGCTGCGCTGGCCGCCGGGGCCCCACTAGTGGTAGTGTCCAGCATCCCAGGGCCTGCCCACGCCGGCCTGGACGTGCCCCGTGCTACCCATGTGGGGGCTCCATCCCTAGTGGGAGGAGCAGATGGGTGTTTGGGGGCCCTTACTGGGCTTGTGGCTGCTCCCCATGAGCTTTACAGCCAGGTGACCCCACCTTGACGTCTCTCACCACCCGCAGCCAACCCCGTAAAAGGCGCTCGGCTACCTGGAGCACCTGTGCCCGCCCTGCCTGTCACCCTCAGTGGGGTCAGTCGTGGGCGATGACCGTGGTTCCCTCTGCAGCAGCAGCATCCTTGCCTTGGGGGCCCCTTGCCTCACCACCAGCCTTTGCCACCCTGTCTGGGCATGTGTGATGGGGCCCAGGGCAATCTGGAACCCCGGGGGCAGAAGGCGGCTGCTGCGGGGGTCCCCACTGACGGGCCAGTGGGCACCACTCACTCCAGCCTCAGGCCTGTGCTCACAGACCAGCGCCGTGCAGGGGCACAGAAGCGAATGAAAGTGGAGTCCCCTCCCCCCACTGCCCTGTGCCCTGGGCCTTTGTCTGAGCGTCTCCTCCTGCCCCACTTCCTCACACCACCTCTCTTCAGCTGGGGTCTCAGACTGGAAGGCCACGGTCACCCAGCCCTGCAGCGACTGTAGGTCGCTGTCCTGGGGAGGGGCAGGGCTGAGCTGCTGTCCTACTCTGCGCAGAGCTGAGCGGCTCAGGCCAGGTCTTCACACCTTCGAGCCCATAGCCAGGCCGGGTAGAGATGGGCCTGTTTGGCCTTACCTGACCCATAGGTCAGGAAAGGGCAGTCAGAGAGAAGGGGGGAGCGTGTGGGGAGGCGCAGTGTCTTGGGGTGGCGGTTCCTATCAGGGAGCCTGGAGCTCCACCTCTGGGGCTGGCGAGGGCACCAGGGGCGCCGCTGACCTCCCCCCTCCCAGCGAGGAGCTGCAGGCTGGCTGGGGTGCCCTGGGAGGCTCTGGGCACCGGTCTTGGCCCGATGGAGGGGGGTCCTCCAGCTGCCCCTTCGCTGGCCAGGCAGGTGTGTGGCCTAATTACCTGGGCTGGCAAGGAGGGAGACTGTTTGCATCTGATTTGCACTGATTTGCACATGAATGGCCTGCACTTTCTGTTCCCAGGCAATTTTCAAGTTAAATATTAATTGTTGCTGCCCTCAGGGTTTTTATTTCTTGATTCTGCTTTCTCTGTTACTCCTCACCCACTCGCTGTCAATGACTCTGAGTGGATGGGAGGGAAGGGAGCTGCTGGGGCGGGGAAAGGGCAGCCCCCAATCACAGGCACACACCTCCACCAGGTGAGGGGTGGCTACAGGGCTGGGTGTGCGGACGGAAAGCACAGAGGGGGAGCTGGCAGGTGTGGGGAATCAGTGTATTTACTGCACGAGGAAAGCGACTGGCATATAAAGCAGGGAACCAGCCAGCACAGCTAGAGAAATGTTCGGGAGTCCTCTGAAGCCCAGTCAGGTTCATCTCTCTTGGAGTGAGGTGGGGCGCTGTGGGCAGCACCCCATCCCAGGCCAGAGGGGAAACGCCAGTGTAGCGGCAGGAAGGGATGGCACAGGAGCAAGTTCGGGATGGTTCTGGGCAGACGGGTCAAGGATGGAGAGTCTTGGAGCCCTCAGTGGCTTTTATGCTTTATTTAGTAGAGGTGGCCAGGTACATGGCAGGAAGGGGTGCCGGGGGGCCAGGAGGCTGGCAGGCCTCCCAGCCACCGGTGTATCTCACCCTCTTGGCTGCTTTGCTGCTGCTGCTTGCATGGGTCAGTACTGTCGGTCCTCATGATGCCGCCCATTTAAGCCGGTGTCCAACTCAGGTGCGCCCACCTGCACATGCGCACCCTGGCATGCTCGCAGCACCGCAGGTGTCCATCATCACAGTGGTGGGAGGGTGGAAAGACCTGATTGTTCTCTGACCCTACAGCCAGCGACAGCCTGGCCCCTGCTCCTGCTCTGTGCGCTCCCACCCTCCCTGCCTCCAGAGGCCCGACCGACAAGGTGAGGGCAGGAGAGGCGTCTGTGGGCCAGGAGCAGGCTCTCTGGGCTGGTGGGGCCATGCATCTCCCCCAGGACAAATGATGAAGGTCCCACTTAAGTGGTAAAATCAACTCTGAGGATCATGGCCTTATTGGAGCTGCCTCTAAATGTTGTGTTCTCATTAAGCTCAGCAGAAAAGCCCAGGCATGTCTGCAGAATTGAAGCATGGACTGATAAGCTCAGGGAGGGGGGTGTCTTAGGAAAAGGGCTGACAAAATTATTTCATTATGTCTTCAGGGAAACAGCTCTAGAGTAGGTTCTCACACCACCTTCTGGGGCCCGAGGTGTCCTGGCCCATCAGGTGGGACTGCCGTGGGGATACTCCAGGATGAGGGGCTCCTCCCTGGATGCAGGCAGAGCCCCTGGCCAGAGGAGACCACTTGTCCATTTCCTGTGTCTGCGCGGGACCAAGCTACCTGGGCACTGTTGATGGGGAGGTTAGAGGCGCCAAATGCACCCCTTCCAGCACGTCCGGGGCCACGGGGCCTGCAGCGCGGGGGTGACGGGGCCTGGTCCTGGTCTGTGCAGCTCGTCAGCTGCCTCCAGACTTGAGCTTTCTTCTCTGGTCTTCGATCTCTGCAAAATAGACCGGTCAGGTCCTCGGTTTCTGAACATTTTCAATCATGTTTTCATCTCTTGAAAAATCATCTTTTGAGACAGTCCAGAGTAGAAGATCATAAAGAGAAGTTGCTTTGGCCAAACTCTGGGGATGGTTCCCCAAACCCAGGACCTCTGACAGGGGTCCTGGGGAGCCACTCCCTCTCTGACATCTGCACCGGGAGGCGGAGGAGGCTGGTTCCTGGCGGGGGTGGTGGGAGCCGTGAGGCAGGAGGCATGGGGCTGGTAGGCGTCTACAGCACTGATCTCAGCGTCTCTCTTTCTTCTTGCCTCTCAGGCCATCCTCCTTTTCTCTCTCCCTGGCATTTGGAGGCCCACCTGGGTACCTCTTGTGGTTTTCCTCGTGGGGCCTAGAAGCTGTTGCTAAATCTTAATCTGGAGGAGAAGGCCTTGGGGGAGACTAAACACATTCTTCAATGACATGGTCAACCAGTGACCGGCACTAACTGGGCGACGGTCACGGAGGGCCCATCGTGAACCAGCAGGGAGGGGCTGCCCAAAGGGGCCACTACATCTGGAATTTATAGCCTCCTTCACCTGTGGTACCTTGTCTGTCGCTGGGAGAAATGTCTTTTAACGTCCTGGATCATTAAAACCCAATAATCTTTTGAAATGGCTTCACTGCTTCCTTCCTGCAAGGGGACGAAGTAAATAAAGCTGCCGTGTCTGTGTCTGCTGTCACCGCAGTGATGCAGCATTTCTTTTTTTAATAACTGCACTTATTTTTGTTCAGGCCCATGCATTTATGCTATGCTAGTGGGGTATAAATTTGGTAATTAAATCCTGTTATCTTGACATTAGGAACAGAATAAGAAGCATTTGTGATGCTTGGGAGAGAAAAAACACTGAGGAGAGAGAAGATTTGTTTTGTATTTGAGAAAAATTCATTTTCATAGAGTCTTTTTTTAGTTCAAGATAGTTGACAGCTGCTTGACTAACTCAGAGATCTTTCTGTGAGGAAATGAGTCTAATGAATCCTGTGAAATTACTCTTCACTTTGTTGTTCGTCCCAGCCGAGTGCAACGAATATGCTATTTGTAACTCCACAGACCCCGCTTTTATCTAAGATCTATGGGTTAGTAGCTGCGTGACCTCCAGCAAGTCAATCACCTTTCATACCTGTCAGGGAGCTTCCAGCTGCCTATAAGAAAAACCCTACCCCACAGTCCAGTGGCTGAGTAATTAAGAAAGCGTTTTACATCCGGTAATAGGAAGTTCTGATGGAAGGTAGCTCCAGGGATGTCGAGTGCAGTCACTGATCAAAGTACATGAAGAGGCCATTTTCCTCTGGCATCCTCAGAGGACTGGCCTGGCCTGCCGCCCCTGCCCTCTGACTACAAGACGGCTGCCTCAGCTCCAGCAATCCCAAGCCGCCCCAAGAGGCTGCAGCAGTGGGAGAAGGACTGCCCTTATCAGCGTAAGAGCACTTCTGGGAAGCTCTCCAGGGCCCAGAGCATCATAGCCTATTGGCCAGAAGTGTGTCATGTGCCCATCTCTAAACCAATCATGGCCCAAGGAATGGGATCATCGTGATTGGTTCAGATACCCAGTTTCTTCCTCTTCTGTCCTGGGCCCCTAAAGAGTATGGCCATGTAGAAAAGTCTGGAAACCTAAGGAAAGCCAGGGTCCTGATAAAAAGGAGGACAAAGGGTCAATGGTTCTTGGGTTGGCAAGTGATTGGTATCTGCTATTATCTCTTTGATCCTGTTTCTTCATCTGTAAGACAGGGATCATAAATATTTACATTATTAACACTAGTGCAAGGATTCAAAGAGATGAATAATAAGTGTTAGCGCCAAACCTTTCTGTCAGAGTATTAGCAGGAGGGAGAACTGCCTCGGGTGGCTGCCTTCTAGCAGAGGCTGGCTGGTTGGCATGGTTCCCGCTTGGTCCCAAGAGGCCAGAGAATTGGGTCCCCAGACAATGGAGTGGGTGCTGCATCGCTCCCCAACCTACGGCCGGCCCTGGCCAGTTCCCCAGGTGAGTGGAAGGCTTGCATCCTGCAGTCTGCCTCTCACTTTTCTGATGTGTTTATGACTCAGTAACAAACCTGGCAGGGTCCGTCTCTGTCTCAGAGGAGGTCTCCAGCTCACGCTCGGTGCAGTCTGAGTCCGTGTCTAACGCCAGCATTGAGTCCGCCTTTTGATCCCAGAGACAGGGCTGCGGGGCAGCCTCTCCCACCTTGGGGGCCTGCTGCCTCATGCCCCAGGCCAGACAGGCAGGGGCAGGGAGGGAGAAGCAGGCCTTCCGGAGCGGTCAGGGAGTGCTCAGATTAGTCAGCGTGTGGGGCTCTGGGGGGATCTTCATCATCTTGCTCCACAGAAGCGAAGGTCAGACCAGAGCCCTAGGAAGAGGGGTGTTCCCTCCCAGCCCACCTCTCTCTCACGGATACCCCACCCATGAGATCTCCTCTTTGAAGGTCCTCGGTCTCCATCTTGCCCCCTTCCCTGGAGACCCCATGCTTCCTGCAGGAGCAAGAGACCCGCCCCTCCCTTCCCAGTCCCACGGACTCGCCACACCTGGATCCCCAGCACAGGTGAAGGTGAAGGAGTGTGTCACCACTGACTCACTTGGGCCGCGTGAATTGTTCCTTGCCTGTGCCAGGTGAAGGCCGCTCACCTCGGTTCGGTTTAGCTGGTCTTGAAGATACTCTATCTTGACTTGTAGAGAAGACCAGCACTGCTCTCTGGGGAGAGCGCTGTCCTTGCCCTGCGGCCTCCGGCCCTGCCTCAGGAAGCGCTTGGCTCTGTCGTGAACCCCATGTTGTCTCACCACGCGAGAGCCACACGCTGTCAGTGCAACGGCTCTGCGGTGCCCGGCGATGCCAGCTCAAAGCGGAAGTCACAAAGGAGATGAGGTCGGTCAGCCGCTGAAGCAGAGCAAGAAGTCTGCAGGGAATCTAAGGTCCACAAGCAGAAGGGGGCGGTGGTTCCGAGTCAAGGCCCTAAGGAAGCTGCTGGGTGGCGCTCTCAGGAGGGAGATGGGGGAGCAGCTCCGGGTTGTGTGTGAGAGCGGGGCCTGAGCGGATTCTGCTGTCAGCTGCACCGGTCGCTGCTGCAGGGGTGAGCCTGGAAGGGGACCCTGGGCTTGATTCCATGGCCTCTTGCCCTCCCTCCTCGTCCCTTGGGGACTTGGGCCAGTGTGAGCCCAGCCAAGGCCTGGGGGGCGTCCTCTGACCCGATGGAGTCTGCTTTCCCGGGCGCCCCCTTCCGCGCTCCCTGGTGTTCAGCACGGCCAGACCCCTGGACCCCGCGGCAGGTGACCCGGCTCCCCATTCTCGAGAGCCGCCTCCACCCTGGGCCCTGACTGACTGTAGGATAGTCCCGTCCTCGGGGCAGCCGCGCTTCGGGTCCAGCTGCGGGTTCTCGTCCTCCAGGCGCTTCCCCGCGCCCTCCCGCGCCACTGGGGGCTGGGCGCCGTCACAGGTGGCCGGCCAGAGTTGCTCCACATCCCGGCTGTGCCACCGCCCTCTGCCGACCTGGAGCCCTGAGCCACAAAGACAGGGCAGGGGAAGCCCCGTCCAGGCGGTGCGTGGGTCCTGCACGCGGTCCTCGGCCTCGCGGCAGCCTGCGCCATGAGCCAGATTCCCCGCCAGAAAAGCCACCTGCTCAGCCTCAGGAAGTGACGCCGTTTCCCTCCTTGCCCGCCCTGCCCTGCCATCCCGTAGCCCCCCCCCCCCATCCCTCGGGAGCTACTGCAGGTCACTGGCACCGCGCTCACGCCGCGTGCGAGCGGAGCTGCGGCCGCTGCTCCCGACCCCCACGCGGGCACCCGGGCCAGGCGGCTGTGCTCACACCAGGCGCAGGCACCCGCCGCAGCTTCTTCCTTGAGCGAGAAAACGACTGCACGAATAGCATCTACACACACCCCCGCACGGATTAAAAATATAGGCCAGTACCCACTCGCGGGAAGGGCTGAGCTGCTCTCTCAAAGCGATATATTTAGACCCGACAGCAGATCCCGGCCTGCGGGGGGAAGGGCCTGGTCTGGCTTCGGAGAGTCCTCCCAGCAAAAGCGTGTCCCTCACGGCCCCCTTGGGCTTCTGCTCGGTTACGGTCTTGACAGGTGAGGGGAGGCAACTCCAGAAACCCTTGTTAGTGGTGGGATGCGCCAGCTGGATTGACACTTGCAGTGATGGGAAGTGGCTTGACTCTCGGGGAGCAGAAGGTGTGTCAGCTTCACAGCCGTCAGTGCCCATGCCGCTGAGTCACTTCGGCCCTCTTCACCTCTCCGTATCAGGGCTGCGCCTATTAACTTCAGGAGGCCTGAGGAAGGAGTCAGGGGCCTCAGTCTCCAAGGGGGCTTCCCCTTGGCTTGAGTTTTTCTTGGGCCTGGGTAGGTCAGAGAGTGCTTGGAATAAAACGGCTTTTGAAATAGATTCGATTCTGAGTTTCCCAGACCCCAGCACCCCCAGTATGTAGGCTGTTCTGCAGGCGGCTTTGAACGCAGAGGCTGGTCTACTAAGCTAGCCAGACCTGTCTCACAGTGAGTGGGTTTGACTTTTTTGGGGATAGGGGGGCAGGTGGGAAGTTGTCCTGCCGGGTTCCCTTTCCTGGCCTCACTGGTCAGCTTGGCACAGCGCACCCAGACTTGAGTCACCTTCAGTCTCTCGGCCTGATTCCTCCTGCGTCATGGCCTTGCAGGAGGCTCCGAGACGCGGGGCCAAGCACAGGACCGTGGGCTCTGCCCTTGTGACCTCAACCGCTCTGACTAAGAGGAGGCCACAGTTGCAGGGCCCTTCGTGGGAAACCATGCAGGGCTTGGGCAGGGCATGATAAAGGCAGAGCCTCCGCTTTCAGCGTCATCACACTGCAGACCTTCCTCAGAGGGACCTGGAAGGGCCCAGGATTGCTTCCTTCTCCTGCAGGAACAGAGGCATCTTTGCTGTAAGGAGCATTTCCTGAAGTCAGAGCATCACTTCTTAGTACATGTGACCCCAAACCTCATGCACTGGGTCTGTGTGTCAGTGTCCGCTGCTGAAGGCGTGCATGCAGGTCCTCCTTTCTCTTGCAGCTGCACGCAGTAAAATAGAGCCGCCCTCGGTTTTCAGAAACCTTTCAAGCCATGCCACCAGCGACAGGAAGGGCTAATTCCCCAGTCTCCCGATGAGTCTCACCTCTTTGTAGCTGTGGTGCATCGGACTATAATCAGTCTTCCTTTTCATCTTTCATCTCTTTCCTGCCTGTGACACATGGTGTTTCCTGCCAGCCTCCACTTCCTCCATCAGCCATCTATCTCTGCCTGCTGGTCTATCTATCTGTAGCTCCCTGTCTGTCTATATATAGCTCCACCTTTATGCTCAAAGTTGACAAATGCCAGCAAGACCATAAAGAGAGAGCCATCTGAGTGTAAAGCACAGCAAATAAGCTTCCACGTCCACCTGAAACGACGCGTATTCTCCTCCCACCACCTGTCCAGGAGAGAGTGACTGTCTTTTTCAGTCCTCTAAGAAGGGGTCAGGAAGAGAAGACAATGCCAATTTCTGCAGAGCATCTTTAGAGATGGTGGGCCTCTTTTGAAAGGTTAAAATCTTCTAAAACTCATTACTTATTGAGCATTATTTAGGTACCAGCACTGTGCTAGGTCAGAGGTTCAACAGTGACCTCCAGGGCTCCCCAAGAAATCTGGTAGATGCGAAATCAAGCTGAAGGCATTGCCAATTACTGAGTTTTTAGCAGCTCTTGCAGACCGGTCTATAGAAAAGCTTCAGTGGCTGCAGACCCTCGGCCTGGATAACCCAAGTGGGAGAACGGAGGCAGGCCAGGCGGGGAGGAGGAAAGCTGGCACTGTGGGGCTGGGAAACGGCACCTGTGACCAGGTCAAGAGCTCAGGGTGTGTGTCTCTTGCTCATTGTCGTTTCTGAGGGTTTACAGCACTCTTAGAATGTGGCAGGTGCTAAGAGAATTATTTGTTGAATAGTCAGAGACCCGTTGTCCTTGCCTCTTTGGCTGGGCCAGTTGCTGGAAGGAATCCCCCACCCCCTGAGACAGGACAACGCCACAAGGCAGGTATATCTTGGGAATCTGCACCATCTGGTGGGGGCCCCGTGGAGAGGGCTAACCAGATGGACCCCAGGTCTATTTTGGCCTTTACTTTGCATGTTTCTTGTTTTTCTGTGTCCCCTGCAGATGGGTACTGTCAGGTTATTTATAGCAGGAGTTTGCACACAATAATAGAACAGTTGCTTTAATTCCAGTGCCAATTGAATAACTTTGGCTTTGCATTCTTCAGAGGACCTGTGCAAATACAGTGCTGGGGCTCACGGCACTTCGATACGCCTCAGCTGCCGCTGGTGCTGACCCCCTTCCAGACAATTCTCTCAGAAACGTGAGACATGGTGGTTTCTTGTGTGTACATGTCACACAAATTCTAGTGATAGCCTGTCAATAGGTGTAAAACTTATAAATAAAATAGTGTGGAAAATTTAATTTAATACTACCTTAAATAATTAATTCACATAGCCAAGAATGCAAAGATGGTTCTTAAGTACAAGGGTTTTTGCAATATTGAATAATTGCAAACATTCTATTATGGAATATTCATATGCTATACCACCATATAGCTATTAAAAAGTTTATTTTAGAAGAATACTTAATATAAAAACTAGTTATATTATAGTGAGTGAAAACCGATTATTTTGTCCAACGTGATATATATAATCCTCTAAAATTCTGTACTCCTAGGAAAAAAAGACTGAAAGGATGGAGGACTTTAATCAATATCCTGGATGAAATTTCCCCTTCCTGCTTATCTGCTTTGAATAAAATTTCTGCGGTGAACATTTCTTACTTTTCTGGCAAGATACTGTTTTGAAGAATGGTACCTTTGGTTTCTTCCAGTTGGGGCTTTCTGTCTGAAGTTTACATTAAAGACTAGCTCAGGGCATCTGCTATTAGGGACAACCAAAGGGAAAGTATAAAGTGTGCAATTGTGGTCTTTCAAGTAGGCATTTAATAGGTTGCTTTTAATTTAATCTCAAAAGGAATAGGTAGGAGGTGTCTGCTCTGCAGAGCTTTAGCGACGCTGGTTTGTACATTACCCAAGCATCTTGAACTTGCCCTAAAGCCTATCTATAAAGAACCTACATGTGCAGACAGCACTTGTGTTTTCCATATTCATTAAGTGTGCATTGCCTAAACCAATCACCTATCAAGTTTGGAGACCAACCTATGGACTCTCAGCTTTAAATAATCAGCAGAAAACCTTGGTGGAGAGTTGGTTCTCAAGGAGCAGAACTTGAAGTCCCTGCTTTCTCCTAGACCCTTCTGTTTTCTACACCCTGTCTTGGAACTTGGTCTTGGATGAGGACTTTGGAGAAATCTTGGCATGCACAACGTCTTGTGTAATCCCATGTTGGTTAAAGACGCGAGTTTTCAAAAGCCTAAGGGAGAAGTCATAGGCACATAGTCTGAGTCATAGGCACTGTTTTAACTTGAACAGCCAAGCTATCAGAGCTGCACAGCAGGCCCCAGTGACTAGCAGCAGTATTTATCTTGCCTAGTTTGCATTTACCGTGACACACTGTTTCTCCACCCTGATAGAGACAGCAGCTAGAAAGTCAGCTGTGTTGTACACACTATTTTTAAGCATAAGAAGAGGAGCCCTAGCTGATGTACACTAGGATGGCACTGTAATTAAAATGTCTTGAGTAATGAGGGACCCTAATAAATAAACTCCAGCGAGTATTATATTTCAGAACAAATCCTGGGATGCAGGTAGCCTTAACATCCAGCTTCTGCATGTCCTCAGAACTTGCCCCTGCAGTTGAGAAATGAGTCACAGCCTTTGATAGGAGAGAAAACAAGATTAGAGAGAACCTTTGCAGCATGGGATTTAGACAATGGATGGTGAGAAATACAGAACACAATTTACTTGGCAAGAACCAGTAACTGACAACCCTGAGAGATGAAAAGAAATGGGCTGGAGGTTGAGCTACCCTGTTCCATGGTAGCTGATAATGGTTTCTAAGAAAATAACGACCTATGAACAGTGAAACTAGACTGCTTGGTTTCTTAGCGCTTACCCAGTGGCCCTACCAAATGCATCCCATTGCTCTGTCACTGTAGTTCTCAGAACACTTTGGCGGCCGTTGTCTTTCCATCTCTACTTGGGAAATTTTCCTGGAAATCCAGGGCTGTTTCCCGTCTCCTCTTATGTCTCCGACATAAGACTTTGAAATAGTCTCAGACAAGGGAAAACTATGTATTCTCTCGCCCTATCAGACTTCTCACTTTGGAGATAACATGGCGGCAACCTTGCCCAGCAGAAGAGGGAGAGAGAGAGACATGAGTAGAAAGGAGTAAGAAGACAGGAGATTCTCCCTGGGCGCTCCACGTTACCTTTTGGAAACTTGAAGGTTTCCAGTAGCTCTTGTCTCTCTGAGCATAAGACTAATGCCTCTTACCATTAGCAGAACAGCATGAGAAATTTATAGCCTGTGACGTGCCCATCACAAGAACATCTCGGTTCCAGGCAGTGTTTGCAGATCAATATGGTGGGGAAGGGACCAGGTCGCCGGAGAGTTCCGGTTTGGAGCTGCTCGTCCTAACAACGGCAGTTACTCACAGACGCGAGTGCCCTGTAGCCTCCGTACCTGTGACTTCCCCCGTGCCAGGTTAGGCCTCCATGGAGTGAATATGTAACTCAATGAAGTGCGTAATTGGAGAAATGAAGGAAAGTGCCAGCGAGCCCAGAGGCTGCAGGAGCCCCTCTGAGTGGCACTGTCCACGTTCAGGGGGTTTAAGCGTGTAGTAGAATCACTGCAACGCATAATAATTTTATTACGGTTTCTTTATTATTTCATTTTTGATACACAAATAACCTAGACATAAATTTTTAATTTCAAAATGAATGCCCCAAATGATTCTTTTGATTGATTTTTAATTGCATTTAGACGTAAGTATAGTCTGCAAATATAGTCAGCTTCTTGGGAATAGGTTGAGACTTGTTTATCAACCTCCATTGTGAAGTCAATTTTATACACGTACCACTTCACACATGTTCTAGAATGAATTTCATACATGTGTTTTCCAATTTTTACTCCAAAGTTCTAGATGTGTCCATTAAATCAAGCTGTTAATTGTGTTGGAAAATCTTTATATCTTTATTAATTTTTTATCTGTTTGACATATCAGCTTCAGAAGGATACATGCTAGAGTCTCCCACTATGCCTGTGTGTTTGGCAATCGTGCCTTGCAATTCTATCAACCGTGATTAGAATAGTTGATCTATTCTAAGTTATTATTAGAACTTGTTATTAAGGTCACAAGATTAAAATTTCTATTTTCCTAGTGATTTTAAAATTTTATCATTATGAAATAACTAACATTTAAAACCTTTAAATCCACTTATTTTATTAATATAACTATGATTCCTTTTGGGTAATATTTACATAATAATCTTTTTGAATAAGTTATTTACAAACTTTTCATTCCTTGTATTTTAGATGTATCTTTTATAAACAGAATACAGCTCCATATTAAATGTATTATTTGACAATCTACCTTTAATTAGCAACTAGCTCATTTACATTTATTATAATTGCTGATATATTTAAACTTATTTATACTGTTTTATGGTTTTTTTTTGGTTTTTAGAATCCTTTTCCCTTTATATTGTGGTTTTGATAAATTTTTTTTCATAAAGCTTTTTTCCCATTATCTTTTGGAAAACATGAACTCCATTATGTTTGGAAAACATAACTCCATCTTTTCAGGGGTTACTCTTAAATGTTTTACTGTACTTAACAAAGATTGTCACCTAATATCTCTTACGCGTTCTTGAAACTTTTAGTGCATTTGAATCTGACCACTCTTTCACATCTTGTGCATTATTGACTGCTTTTTAAAAAAGTCCTAAGTCATGCATTGTAGCTCCATACACTAATTATCATTTAGATTGATTTGCACGTTTGCCTATTATTGGCTTACATTTCTTCTAGCATTTTAGATCTTCCCGTAGTGACAATTTTCTTTCTTCCAATCGCATGTGTATCTTTTAAAGTTCCTTCATAATCGTTTATTGGTGATAAACTCTCAGCTCTTCTGTTTGGTGGAAATCGAAATACCTTGGAACGGAGTTGGCAGGCTCTCCAAGCACACCCCCAAATTAGGTCCAGAACAGATACTTAGAGATGTCACAATGGGAGCCAACGGGGGGCAGTGCTGAAACCACAAAAAATACCCCCATAGACATGCACGTCCAACAATTAAATCCTGGGTCCCCAAATTCACCCTTCATTCACCAGCTCAATTTTTGAATGTACCTAAATCTACTACTCATTCACTTATTCATTATTTAATTTGTTATTTAAGTAGATTTTAAAGCATCTGCCATGGGTTAGGCATAATGTTAGATGATAAGGATATCAATATGAACAAATACTGACACGGACTCTACCTGTGAGGGTCACGTGGCTATGCAGGACAACAAGCCGAGTCGCCAATCACACACATAAATGTGAGTTTGTGAGTAAGTGTGTGAAGAAAGGCCCCTGGAGCTCTAAGAACCTGCAGTGGGAGGCTTGATGGTGGGGAGATCAAAGTAGGCTGAGGAAGGAAATTTTAACTGAGAGCTAAAGGGTGCTGAGCAGTGAACTAGACAAAGAGCTAAGGAAATGGCCAGTTCAAAGGCCCTGTGGCAGGCAGAGGATCATGGAGTCGAAGTGAAGAATAGCAGTGTGGCTGGAGTAGAGTTCTGCAGCGACAGGAGGGGCCAAGCTCAGGCCCTGGCAGGCCAGCTCTAGGGAGGAGCCCTAGGTACTGGGAACAATGGCAGTGGCTGGCACTCGGGCAGAGGGAGCAACCAGGTCTGATGTGTATTTCGAAGAGAAAGCAAAGCTTCTTAGCTTTTCCTCCTGTGCCAGCTGGCTCAGCGGTTGTGGCGTGACTGGCTATTTTCTAAATGCAACTCTTCATCTTTGAGGGAAGGAAGTCGGGGACCCATCCGCTGGAGGGGCCCTGATGGAGCCAGGGAGGACATTGGCAGGAGGTCTTCTGGGATGGGCAATGATAATGCCAGCTTCCATCCTGTGCGTGCATGCTCAGAGGTATGTCCCTAGTGCCTCCAGGAAGCACGGGTATAACGGATCAAGAGCCCGAAAGCCCACGTAGGCTCGCTCCTGTAGGGTGGGTGCTGTGGCAATGGCCGGTCGGCCGGACAACTTATTGTCCTTTTCTGTGACTGCTTCTCCTGACGAGAGCGGGATTCTCTCTTCCGCCCTCCTCTCCGAGTCCTCGGGAACCCTACGCGGGTTTGGAGAGGGGCAGGTGGGCCCAAGAGACAGTGAAGAGGAGGGAAGAGCGAGGGCGTCTCAGTGCAAGCGCAGGGCCGTGAGAAGCCAAGGTCCTGGCGCCCACTGGTGCCGGCTCCACTCTGCACCTGACCGGCAGTGAGAGCTCGGGAGAGGGGAGACCCTCGCGGGGTGCGTGGGGTGCGCACCAGTTTGGTCCACCCTCATGGTGGGGCGGGGGCCTGAGCTTAAAGGTGATGCGACTTCCCATGAAGAATCAGCTGCATTAGATTTTCGAGGGGGAAATGTTATTTTTATCTTTAAATAAATGCAGGTATTTTGGTTCAGAATGTGAAATTTACACTGACAAAAGATGTAATAGGTGATGCCAACAAAATTGTTCTGGTTCTTTATTTCGGGCAGTGCGGCGGGGGTGGGAGGCTGAGCAGCGCTGGATCAGGTGTGTTCTGAGATGCCTCCGGCTCTTGGAACGATGCTGCCCCGTTTTCACGATGGAGAGCAAGGCGGAGGATTCAGCAATGTGTGGTCTTGCCAGGACTCAGGCGACCCTTTCAGGCTTTAGGTGGAGTGGGCGGCAGGCCCGCCCCGACCCACACCCTGGCTTATGCCGCCTGTTCTCTCCCAGAAAGCCCACAGCCTTCCTGCCGCCATGCTGGTTGCGCCCTGGTCTCTGGGCGCTGTCCCGCTCTCCCTCCCTGCGGATGCTGCCTCCCTACTCCACTTCCCTCTTGCCCTCCCCTCCCCTCCCCTCTCCCCTGTCTCCTTCTTCCTCCCTCATCCCATCTCCCTTCTCCTCCCCTTCCCCTCCTCCTCTCTCTCCCCCTCCCCATCTCCCTTCCTCTCCCCGCTTTGCCTCTCTCTCCCCCTTCCCTTTCTTTCCCCTTCCCCTCCTCCCCCCTCCTCACCCCCTCCCTCTACTTGGCACCCCATGCCCCATACACTGATAGAACATAATGGTGGCTCACATTTTGCACTCCTGGGCTATGTTGTTTTACTGTTTTCTTGCTCTGTGTGACTCTTCCACTCACTAAGCCTTCTGTGGTCTGATGAATGAGGTCCCAGCATGCAAACGAGCCCTTCATGATATGCTCTCCAGACCTCCCTCGCTTTCCCTCTCATCCCCGATACTTGGTCTGCACTCGGGCGCCCTTGACAGCTTGCAGTCCCTGGGAAGTGCTCTTCTGTTTCCTGTCTTTTGTCACTCTTAGCCATTGCCGGCATGTTTCTGTCTTCACGCTTTGTCCATGTGAAGAATTCCTCTTTCTCCTTTAAAACTTGGCTCAGTTGCCCCCCTTGGAGAAGCCGTTCCTGGCCCGCTGCAGGCCCCGTGTTGGGGGCCAGCGCTCCTCAGAAACACCTGCACTTCTCCCCACCTCATTTCCAAGGTCATGCGCTGGGCTGTCTGGCTAAGCAGCAGCTCCTGCAAGACCATGAGTGTGTGCTCCAGGTACGGGAGACTGAAGCCACATCGGGGTGCCGGTTGCCAGGTGAATGAATGCCTGAGACGTGAGAGCCTCAGCAGAAATAATCACCCCTGGAAGCAATTTAAAGTTTAGTTAAAGAGGAATTTATAAAGAGGTTATTTATTCAGAACCAAACTGCGGACTGGGCTCGGGAATCCAATGGAGATCAGATTTCTCTGAGCGCCTGGTCCCGGCGCTGGAGATTGGCCTTGGTTTACGTGGGTTATGTTGTCCGCACAGAGGAAATGCATGATTGTTTTTCCTCAACAAAAGAACAAAGACATTTTGTTAATTTCTAACAATTTCAATTAACCAGAGGAGGTTGGTTTCTCACAAACTTAATTAATTGATAAAGGAGACATACTGTTTATAACTTCAAAGTCATCCTCTGATCTCACACAGCTAATTCAGCCAGCGCTATCTGTTGGGAAGATGGACGCACCCACGGTTATTTGAATTTCGTATCCTAAAAGTGCTCCATGGCCTGGGGGCACTGACGTGGAGGCTGTCACCTCGAGCTCCTTCTCTCCCGGCTAAAGCACAGACCGGGGCTTCGTCAGGGAACTTTCCTGGGACTCGCCCTCGCTTCTCGCCACAGGTTGCTCACAGCAAGGCGTGTTCTGATGCAGCCTCTTGAGGTGGCCCTGGGGCAGCTCTGCTGGCATTTCCCAACAGAGTGAGACACGGGATGTTTCGTCTGTGGGAGAGAAGCGGGCGTGTGGCTATTCCCATACACACTGCCTTCCTCTCGCGTTGTCCCAGGCAAGGTTAAGCTCTGGGCTCTAAGCACACGCGTGCTGCCGACATCACTTGCTCATCTTTTGGTTCACTATGGATCACCTTCTACCCACTGATTTATTTAAAACCGTGTTCAATATGTCAGCTGCTGATAATTCAGCCTGAACAAAGCAAAGTGTCTGCCTTCAAGAGCCTTCTATCCTAGTGGGAAGACACAGACAATAAACACTTTGTTGAATTTTGATTTTTTTTAAAAAATTTTTTGGAAGGAAAAAGTAGCCAGCCAGGCAGAGAGCAGGTTCCTTAGGGCGTCCTGGGTCCGGGAAGTTGTCGGCCAGTGAGGGGAGAGGGCGGGTCACCCAGGTGGAAAGGCTCACGCAGGCACCGTGTGGAACAGCCGGTTAGGGGCTGGCGTTTGGTCACAGTCGGGGGGTGGGGGGGGGTGGGGGTGGGGGAAGGGGGGGCACTGCCTCCAGGTGTGGGCGGAGCCGTGGTGCCAGGGCAGGCTGTGGGGCAGCGGGATCCCTGACCTGTTTTGGAGCGAAGCCTGGGGGCGTTGTGAGTGACAGGAGACATGTCAGTGCAGTGAGAGAAGGGGTGCAGGTGGCCTCGGGGGCTTGGGCTCGAGCGAGCGGGGAGGCGGCTGGACAGCTCTGGGAGGGCAGATGGGACCACCCGGAGCTTTCTTGGGCAGGTGAAGTAGGCCCGTCCTGAGCCCCTGGGCGCTCCTCCAGCAGTGGGGAGCAGGATGAGGACCCAGCAAAGGAGACTGAGACTGGAGGGGGCAGCAATGAGGTGGCGGAACTGAGCGGGGACCAGCCAGGGACTAGGAGGCGGGGAGAGAAGCCAGGACGCAGGAGAGGTCCCGAGAGGCCTCGGTGGTAGACGCCAAGGCGGACGCGGAGACTTAGGATGAGGGGACTTTCCAGGAAGCTGACCCGCCTCTTTCAGCAGCTTAGCACAACACCTCTAGGAAAGATAGAGCTGAGGTTTAAAACATTTTGTTTTTTAAATGAAAGAGAACAGGGCAGAGATACACCTTCTGTTTAGGGGCCTGGGGGCGGGAAGCCAGAAGGAAATGACAAGGCAGGTCCCAGGAAGGAGCAGGAGGACTTAGCCAAGAGGCAGGAAGGAGGACAAGGACGTTTATTTTCATTATCAGCAAGTCAGAAGAACAGTCCCAATATTCAATATGGTCTTCCAGATAAAGCCTGCACAGAGAAGTGAAAACTCACTTCAAAAGTATCATTCCAGAAATGGAGAATCACCCAGAAAACCTTCTGCTCACGTGTGCTGGCCTGAGATGAGAGGAAACGTGATGGAAGTCCCAGGGAAGGGGGAACTACGACTGATCGTTGCCGGAATTTGTTCTAGAAAGTGTCTGAGGACGTGCTATGGCCCAGCGTTTCAGCACTCACTTCGTTCGTCTGAGCTTGCCCCTCTCCGAGTTCCAGAAGTGGTCTGGCTTCCGAAGGACCAACGCTCCGACATCACCAGGGCCGATGCAGGTGGCTCTGCTGTCACTTGTCCATAACCCACCTAAAACCGCGCAGTGTCGTGCTGCATCAGAGGTGCTCTCACCAGCACCGTCCAACTTCTCCACATCCATCATTTCTGAGCATGCGCGTCTACATCCTAGCTTTCTAGAAGTCCCATTAAAGAAAGTTTAAAAAGTACAATTTTAATTTAATTGGATTTGATCTGGTAGACCCAATGATCATGGCAAGATGCAGTCAATATGAAAAATATCAGGCATTTCACTCTTTGTCTCACAGCGTGGCTTTCACGCCGGTGTGCCTTCACGCCGGCCGGCTGACTCTAGTCACACTCCAAGGCTCCAGGCTCTCACGTGGCCAGTGGGCTACTTTGCCGACGGTGCAGATCTAAATCATGACCTTCAGCTTAGCGTGAGGGAGCGAGTCGTAGAGGGAACGTGGTGAAACTAGCTGGTCCCTAGACTCCCAGTCCAAAGAGTCTCTAATGTTCTGCTAGTCAAGAGCAATCTCTACCCAAATGTTCCTTGGCACGGTCACTCTCGTACTCTGGTCATAAAAAATCAGTCCTAGCCTTAAATTTTCAGTCCTTCTCCTTGCTTCAGAATCGCTATGGGGTGTGCTCATAAAGCAGGCTCCCTGGTCCCTCCCCCGGAAGGTCACTTAGTAGGTCTGCAGCGAGGCTGACAAGTGCTCGGTGACGGCGACGCCAGGAGCCCATGGGCCGACTCTAGAAAACACCCTTCAGCCGCTTCGCTGCTGTGACCCCGGGGTCCTCAAGAAGGGTCTTTGGAAGATCGCCACAGGCATCCAGAAAGCCACACTCCAGAGACTGCGCTGAAATCTTTCAGGTATGGAGAAGTCACCCAGCCCTGGATGCTCTCTCAGACGGCAGTGTTCTCTTTAATGTGTCTTCTGGGCTCTAAGAGCCTGTAGGGGAGACGGAAACCTTTGGTTTTCCACTTTCCCCATGGCCCGCCTATGGGGCTGAGTTACAACCTCTTGGATGAATGATGAGTGAATGAATGAATAAATGAGTGTTGGGGAGCTTTCATCAGAGGGGCAAAGGGAACAAAGGTATAATTCTGTGACTTCCCTTCCCCTCTTGCGTTGAGTCGGCTTGCTTTGGGCCTTGAGGATTTGATGTCTTGGGGGCCAGAGAGAGAAGACAAATGCTAGCATCTTTAAGACCATGTCTTTAACAAGTATAAAGAGGCTTATGATCAAGCTAGAAGTTGATTTCCTTGGAGAAACTTCACAAAACAAGGGACCCATCTCCTCTGCCTGGAACAGAGTGAGTTTTAGTTTAAATTCTGAAATGACTCTGGTACCAGGAGATATAAAATAATTCACATTTATGATTTGACCTTTGAGAGACTGGATTTCCTTTAGGTACAACAGGGAGAAAAACTTGGAAGGGCAGAGGCCAGCTCGTGAAATTGAATCTTTCATTGAATGCTTAAAACTATCTCTAGACTGTTGTTTAAAGATTAAAACAGCCAACTGTTGAATGTGACCTACCTTCTTTCCTTCCACTACACCATCACGACCACCACAGCTTCCACCGTCTCCACGACCACCTCCCACCACTGCCATGCCCATCATCGCCACTTCTGCCACCATCCTCACCCTCACCTTCACTCTCACCTTCTCCTTCATCCTCACCCTCTCCCTCTCCCTCACCCTCATCCTCATCCTCACCTTCACCCTTACCCTCACCCTCACCCTCATCCTCACCCTCACCATCACCCTCACCCTCTCCCTCATCTTCATCGTCATTCTCACCCTCATCCTCACCTTCACCCTCACCGTCTCCTTCATCTTCATCCTCTCCCTCACCCTCACCCTCACCCTCATCCTCATCCTCATCTTCACCTTCACCCTCATCCTCATCCTCTCCCTTATCCTCACCTTCACGCTCACCCTCATCTTCACACTCACCCTCACCACCATCCTCATCATCCTCACTTTTACCCTGTTTGCTGAAGGTGTCTTCTGCCTGAAATCCCCCAGGGAGCACCTCTGAGGTGGAGCCGTGAGGTCTGGGTAGCTAAGTGGGGTGGTCCGCAGCCACAGAGGCAGGTACACCTGTGAAAGCAGAATGCACTGCACACACAGCTTATTTTTGCTAATAAAAGACAATGACAGTTAACGGTTGTTTTACACATACTTTTCAAATATTTGTAAGATCAGTTAATGTTCTTTACAGCTTATAGTACTGACTGCTCCATAAAAAATACCTTAGTATATCAGAAAATAATATTAAATGATGACGTCCTTTCATTTGCATACACAGAGCAGCTCACAGGCCTCACTGTCTTCCCAGCACCGTTGTACATTCGCCTCTCACAAGGGCTCTAGCTTGGAGCGAGCTCTTGGTCTCTGACCACGCTGGAGCCGAGGGGCCTGCTGGGCCGTAACGAGGCGTGAGCAGGTGACCTCGTGCCAGGGTGGACTGGAGACATCCTCACGACTTGTCCTCTGGTCTGGCCCTGGCCCCGCTACCGTCCGCTCGTCACCACCCCTGTCCTCGGTGGGTGCCGCTGAGTCTCTGCGTGGGGTCCCAGCGTACTTGCTCCTTGGAAGGTCTTAGGACAGGGGTAGCTGGGTGTTCTGGGACCCACAGTCCCCATGAGTGTGCCGGAGACACCCGCGGGGCCCGGGCCTCCACCTTTGGCATCAGGGACAGTCAGAGAAGGGTCTGGCACAGGCCAAGTCTCATAAACATTGGCGAAGGAGTGGGTCTGCCACACAGGCTGCTTGCCTTTGCCCTGCGTTGTACAGATCAAACACCACACCCGTTGGTACACAGCCCCCCAGAAGTGTCTTCCCTTCCTGTTTTCTTCTATCACCCTGTTTCTTTGTCCTCCTTCCCGCGCTGGCGCTGGCCTCACGCGAGGTCACAGCTCTCTGGGGTGGAGCGGCACAGGGAGGTGAGAAGAAAACCCTCTTAGGACAGACAGCCCTTGGGCACCTCACCCAGTGCCAACACAGCACCCTGGACATGTCTGACAGCCCGAGGACCCCAACTTACGCGTGCTGAGGGGCCAGGGGTCACTGGACTGTCCTTCCTCACTCAGGAAGAAGAGTAGGAACGTGTGACCTTGTCTCCCTAAGCACATAGTGTTGGAAGCCAATGATAGCGCAATTAAAAAAATATATAAAAATAAAAAAGGAAGGGAGAACTGGTCTCAGGAGATCGGACAGCAGCTGAGGGGGGTGCTGGGGACTGGATTCCAGATGGTGGTTCGCAGCAGCCTCTGGAGAACACCAGCCACCTCCGAAGACAGATCAGCTCCCGGCACTGGGCGGCAAGACCGGTGCTGCCACTGGAGTGATCCGTAGGTGCAAGTTCGGGCAGGCCCAGGGCCACTGGTAGGTGAGTGGCTCCCTCTGGTTCAGAGCTGGGAGATGCTGCCTCTGCTGAAGGTGGCGTCTGTGAGAAGCGCCGCTCAGGAGCTGCCCCCACCTTATTGGAAGCTGGCCTGGCCTTCACCTTGACACAGGCCCTGAGGGCTCCCGGCCTGCCTAGGCCCAGGGTAAACTGACCCAGATGCCGGTTCCCCTGGGCCCTGTTCTGTGAGGGACACGGAGGGCCCTTTGAGGAGACAGTGCTGGTGCGACGCCAACCAGCCATGTTGGTGGGAACATCTCAGGCCCTGGAGGAGACAAGCTCTTAGGGCCTGTGTGGTGGGACCTTGATGATAAGCCCAGAAGCAATGATGGCGTTGCTTCTTCCTTTCCGCACCCCCAGTTCTTACCTCATTTACCGCGTCAGATGATGTCTGGCATCATCGACGTTGAGAATTTCTGGGAAGAGAAGGAAATAAGATGATGAAATGGCAGTTATTCTCCAGTGGTGGTGTCTTCATGCTTTACTCATTTATTTGTTCTTTTGCTTGTCTGTCTATATCTGTCTGTCTGTCTATCCATGCATCTGTCCACCCCATCCATTTACTTGTTTTTATTGATGTAACATCAGTTTATCACTTTCTTCTCATGTTGTACTCAGCTGTTGTGTCTGCTCGGAAGCCTCTCCTGCAGCTGTTTCCAGCAACCTCTGGTGGGTGCTGCATCTGTTGTGGTGTGTGGCGCCCTGTCCATTCCCAGGTATCTTTAGTTTTTCCTCAGAAAATTCAGGAAAAGACAATGTGCCTGGTATGTCTCTCCCCGATGATTTGGTCTTTTTCTGTGACTGTTCATGCAGTGAAAGACCTTTGCTCCTTTCAGACTTGTCAAGATGTTTTTCTCAGTCTCTATCCCATTATCATCAGGGAAAAGGATGTGAAGTTGTTTTCAGCTGTGAAGTACCTAGATCTCCGAGGTTATTTTATGGCAATGTCGGCCGCCACAGATTTAACATATTCGCTTTATGGGTTGGTTGGCTTATTTTCTCCCAAAGTCCATTGCCTGTAGACTCTGCCCTTTTGCTGAGCATGAAAACATCTGGCATGGATGAGACTCTCAGTCACCCCACCTCCATGTCATGGGCCTGCTTCATTGTGGTCTACTTGCGGGGTTTCTGAGGGAGATTGTGAATTGGGGGATTACCAAGAATCTCATTACACACAAGTTTTCTGTATTGTTTCTCTGCAAAAAGCATGGAGAGGAAAAAACAAGAAACCAAACATGCCGATGCCTCTACCCCAGCCTTGAGCAGCAGGATCCTGACTTTTCAGATGAGAAACACTGGAAATCATGGGCTGTGTCCACGGGCGTGACAGCTCTGAGGGATGGTGCTGGTCCTTCTGGTGATGATTGTGAATGGGTCCCAGATCTAAATCCCATTAAATACACATTATGGGGAGTCAGGCTGTAGGGGGATCTCCAGAAAGTGATGGGCCTGTTAGGAGGCAGAGAAAGGGGGGCAAGTCCCAAGAGTGAGCCTTGAGATGATTCAACATTATTAGCTGAGACATTTGCTCCTGAAAATATTTTTTCTCGTCCTCTCCCACAGTTCTGTTTTCTGACATATAAACAAGACCTTGCAAACTTTAAACAGATGAAATACCTTTGGGCAGAGTTTGCTTTGCTGATATTATTTGGCTGCTTTCTGTTCATCAGGAGCAGCGGGGTATTGATCTGATTAGCTGTGAGTTAGAAAAGTTGAATCGCGTCCTACTTCCAGCTCCTGAGTAACCAGAGCCGTTTGTGAGTTCTACAAAGTACATGAACCTTGCCCAGATGTGACAGTTCTCTTTTTTGGTTTTGCCTTGCAAATTCACCGTAGGACAATTTAAGTCATTCATTCACTGGAAAGTAGTCCGTTGAGTACACTCGCCACTGTGGGAATAAAGAGATAGCGTGGTGTAAACTCATAATGAAAGCCTATTAGGGTTCTGTTGAAAATATCAGGTGTCCAAGGAGCTATAATGGAAAACAAAAATATTTGGACAATCTAATGAAATGCATTCAAAGGGGACATTTGACAGCATGTAGAAAAATTAGTTGTCAGATTGAATTTTCTCCTTTTCTATCAGCTCCTTGGTCTCACCCTAAGGGCCTGAGGTGGTGTAAGGCCAGATGGAATTGCATTCCAGCTTCTCTGTGAGGGACTCATTTTAATTTAAGGACTTTTTAAACTTCGTTTTTGTTCCTAGGTTCAGCCATTCACGGATTCCATTTCACCTACTCTCTTTCAACCTACTTGTCCCTCACAGTCTTTCATTGGAGAGCAGAGGGGGTGGGGATGGGGGGTGAGGGGTTGGCACCTGGGAGGGGGGGTTAGAGAGGAGAGCTTTGCATAGTAACCTCCTCGCTGGAGATCAGAAACCAGGTCTGAGACCGGGTCTGAGCCAGGGATGGTGTTGGACATGGGGCTGCAGCATGTGGGGGGCTCGGGGCTCCCTGTGTTGGGGCACCCTCATGGGCGGGTGAGGTATGGACATGGCTGCGTTGCTTCTGAAGGACAGAAAGGCCAAAACTCAGCAGAATGGAATTTGAGAGAGGAAAGCTATGTTCTTGGGGAGGCCAAAAAGGGGGGCTCGGTTCTCTCTTGCTGCTGGACTCACACATGCAGCTTTCTCTCCCTGAGCAAAGAAAAAGCTGTACTCTTCCTGCTACCTCTCCGTTACTCTCACACTCGAGCAGGTTCACGGCACTTCTGACATCAGCGAGTGGGATTTCACTCACGCCGAGCAACTCTCTACCGCACCAGCTCCGTGTCCTACAGTTCAAGTCTCACATTGACCAGAACTAAACCCCACAGATGAAGGGCTCACCCCCACAGACTGCCCCCCATTTCAGATGTCAGTGGAACTTAGGGGCTTATCCACCAATTTCTGTCTGACCTTGTACAAAGAAAGCAGAGAGTCGATGGTCCCCCTTGGCTTCAGTCACTTGCCAGAATCTCCCAGCAGTCAGAGAAGCACCCTGTTTGTGCTTATAAGAAAGGGGGAGTGAAGGACACAGCTGGTCAGCCAGAGGAAGAGCCATGCTGGTCGAGATCTGGAAAGGTTCTGGGGGTAGAGACTTCACCTCTGTGGAGCTGGGGTGCACCACCCCAGCATGCGGATGTGTTCACCAACCCAGAACTTCTCTGAACATTGAAATTTTGAGGTTTTGTGCGGAGGATTCTTTATTGACCCTTAACTCGATTTCAAGCCCCTCCCTCGAACCTTCCCTGGAGGACGGTATGGGAGGGGTCCAGTTTCTGGTCAAGACCTGAGCTTTCGATGACCCATCCTGAGTCAGGAGCCACCCAGAATCACGTCCTTGAGACAAAAACATCCAGTCTCCCAGGGAACCCCAAGGGACTCAGGAACCATGGTCAAAGAGCATCTGTTAAAACACGGCGCTCTGGTGTTCTGCCACGAGGAAATCAGCAGCGTTTTAGGGCCTATGCCAGAGCCGAAGGCAGAGGCCAGTGCATATCCTTCTGGCATTTCCCACGTTACCTGAGCCCTGGCATTTCCCACGTTACCTGAGCCAGTTAACGCTTCGTCCAAGATACCTTCTTCCAAGGGGCCCCCCAAGTGTCCCTCCCAGGCGTGCCAGGCGTCTGTGTTTACCCTCATCGTGCCGTCGCCCCACACTGTGTCACTGCGGGTGACATCAGGAGCGGGACCCTCAGGAGCTGTCCCGAAGGCAGGGGCCTCGTCCGTCTGCTACCACGCTCGTCCGCATCCAAGGCCCAGCTCAGGTGTCTGTTCATGAACATCTGATGAGACAGCGTCCAGTAAACGTCAGCCCTGATGTATGTTGCTGGAAAAGCCACGGCACCAGCCCTTTCCCAGAGGAAGTAAATCTATCAGAAAACTCCCGCCCCGTGTTTCATGCGTTACCGGGGGAGGCGAGCAGCGTCCTGCCATTATTCCTACTCTTCCCGACCTGGAGGGCCTGGGCCCGCACTGGCAACCTGGCACCCGGCCCTCTGAAGTGCACATAGTGGGACTGCTCTTCCCAGTATGCCTTCTACTACCTCCATGTTGTTAGCAGAACGTTCTTTAGATTTGTCAAAAGCCCAGCATCGAGCAGCTGTGGGGCCGCCATGACTGCCTATAACTGGGTCCTGCACATGAAACTAAAAAGCACACCCGGAGTGCTCCACCCGCCCCCTCCAGTGACCTTGACCCCAGGACCGGGAAACTGTGACTTAGCTCAGGAAAAACATGGCTGGTGTCACCAACAGGAGCCCAGGGACCTCTGGAATGTGGGGATTGGAATAACTCCGCTAGATTGAATCGTTCATTTTACCAGCTCTTTCCTTTGGGAATTTGAATGTTCAAGTGCTTTAAAGTGGAGGCAAAACGACCTGGGATTCGCATCCTTGCTTCCTGGAGAGCATCCTGTATGCGCTCCAGACACCTCTGCCGTGACTTGAAGGTTAAAACTATTCTTGTCCCCAAAGGAGGAGCCATTGTACTTTTCTGTTCACTGCTTTTCTCCTCTAACACCTAAAACAGAGAGGTGAGCCCCGCACCCCTCATCCCTCTTTTTGTTCTTAACAAGAGAATCTCTTGGTCTGGTGATTTGAGCCTCCACAAAAACAGAATAATTCTTCAGCTCCTCCTTCCAGAGACTTTGGGTCTTCCCGTCTCTGAGTTTGCTCTCCTTGGTTGTGAGGCAAGCACATTCTGGATCTGAGCAGCGGTCCCAGACTAGCAGCATGCTGGGCTCATTATGTAAAGCTCATCCTCGAGAGAAAACGCTTTGAACGGCCTGGGTCTCAGCACAGAGAGAGTTTTTAAAAAGCTTGGTTCTGTTTTCTTAACTGGCCCCCCGCAGCTCTGAAATGGTGTGCTCTCCTCAGCATCTGGTCCCATTGGAACTGGGGGTGAAATCATTCAAAACCTTGAGTGTTTTCAGGAGGGCTGAGGGAGACTCAAGTTCTACTCTCTGAGAACTTGGTAAGGTCCTGGAAGTGGGGTCTCCGTTTCCAGTGAAGTCTCTGAGAGTTTGGGGCAGCAGAATGTTTTGTCTGTGACTTCCTGGGGATGCAGGATGAATGTCCAGGTCTTTCCACCCTTGCTCACTCCACAGTGGGGATGGGATCCAGGAGCCCGGAAGACAGAGCCCCAAGGGACACTGGAGAGAAATTCCAGAGATACCCCCTGTCACTCTGAGAGAAGGTCTTGAGGTTTCAATTAGGATATTTTCTTTGAAGAATTTTGACTTGCATGATTCGCTAAACAATTTCATTCGCTTTCCAAAGTGATTTCCCTCCACAGGGTGTTCTGCTCTCTGAAGGGGGATTTTCATAGCATTGTCTGTCATTCATCTCCCGTGTCTCTTCTGAGGAGACATGCTGTTGAAGAGCTAGGAGGACGCGCTTGATATAATAAAGTTTCTTCACCCCCAAACAGCTCCCAAGCAGGGTGAGGTGGGTGCAAGAGAATCTTCTCCCACCACTTGTTTGTATTAGCAGAGAAATGAAACCCACATGTGTCCAGTGGTCACCAGCCATGGCCAGCCTCAAGGTTACCTTCCCCCTGACCTTGTCTATCTCCTCAAGATGAGGTCTTCTGCTCCCAAAACCTACCTTGTAACTTTCCTTGGTTTAAGTTATTCTCACAGGTGCCATTTCAATTTCCTTCACAAGGAGTTCCCCTGTAAGCCTGTTTTTAAAGTAAAAATATAGCATAGGAACTTGGATTTAAAAAGTATAATACAATGAATGAAAGAATTTATTGTAAAAAATAGTCACCCTGAGTGACCCAGACTTTCCCTCATGTCTTTGGTGTCTGTCCAGATATGTTTTATTCACAACCATAAGAGAGTTGTGTACACACACACACACACACACACAGAGTTTAAATTTCAAAGGTTACTTTTCCTGTAGAGAAAAAGAGAAAGGCTTCAGAGTTGTATTGAATAAATTTCATAATTTTTAATGTTTACTTGTCACGGGCTGTGGTAACACATTCTGTTACTCTTTCTCAGTAGGAAAAGGGTTATTTCTACTTTCATCTAATCCCCATATGAATGTCATTTTCATCTTTCATATCCTTTTTGTCTTTATATAAATGTTAGTATACGTAGTGTGTTGTCCTTTTTTAAAACATTGTGATAGTTCTTAGATTTGTATCAATACATAAAAATTTATGTATCGATGCATAAAACTAAACCCATTTCATTCTCTTTTTACTATTACATGCCATTCTTTAACTAGTTCTTAATTGTTGGAGAATTTAGATTTTCCAAGATTTTTTCTATTATAATGCTATAGGAAATATCCCAGTATTATTTAGCAACACGTATAAGTGTAGTTAGGGAACAAATTTGAAGAAGTGGAATTTTTGGGTCAAAGAGTATATGCATTTCAACATTTGATAGACATCGGTAACTTTTATTCCCCAAGGCAATCAATCTGTAGCCCATTGAACTTCACCATTTATACAAGCACCTCTTGACAGTCTCACCAATGCAATGTATTATCAAACTTGTTGCTTCAATCTGATAGGTTAAAAGTTGTAGCTCATTAAAAATATATATATAGTTATTTAATTTTAAATGTGACAATTTAACTATTGAATTGTTGGTTGTTTTCTTATTGATACATAAGTGTATTTTATATATGAGAAAATGGACCAAATAGTCTTGGTCCCTAAAACTCCCTTATTTTACTGATGCCAATCAACTGTTCTTATCTATCACCTCCCTCACTCTCTCTGTCATCCTGTCTCTCTTTCCTCCCTTGTATATGCACTTTACCTTGTTTATGTGGAAAGGAAAGAAGGGGGAGAGTCAGCCTTGCAAGGAAGCAAATCTTTGACCCTTCGGTGAGTAGATATTTAACAAGATGCATGTGAAGAAAACATGAAGCCGGAGGGGCCCTTTGTCTGGCATCTACATCACTTTCCAAAGTCTGTTCTTCCTCTAGGCTGATAGATGGCTACTTGGTAACCTCGGATCTTCTTCACTGACTATAAATTAATGCCTGAATTCCACAAACATCTTAAACTTATATTTACAACCCCTCCTTTTTGTTATTCTCTTAATTCCCTCTTCTGATTTACTTTCAAATAATCATCATCACTTGTCTTGTGCAAACAGTTATCTCTAGGCTCTTAGCTCTTCTTTAGGGACCTGGAGCAGAGAAGTCCACGTGATGAGATCAGAATGGGGAGAGAGATAGCTTCCACTTGCTGTGGGAGTATTCTAGTCTCCTGCCTCAGGATAGCTTAGGGCTCCCCTTTGACTGATTCCAAGAGATGGGGTACCCAGCAAGGTGTCACTTCTCTTTCCAGTGGTTCCTGTTGAGAACCCACCTTCCCAAATCATGTGAAAACCAACTCAACTTTAGCTAACATGGTAATGATTTGTGGGGAGCCACAGAAGTTCCTCTGTAATTATGTGTGAATTGATGTGTGATTTCCTAATGAGCTTAAGTGAAGAAATCATCGTTTTGTGATAAATGCTTTATATCTTAAAATGCCAGCAACACATATCTAATAAATTCAATCAAACCACTCTCATTTATATAACATTTGCAATTATTATTTAACATGCTGGTTTTCTTTGCTGCTTTACTGCTTTGGGTAATTGCAGAGTCTAAAAGTTCCCTTTTCATAAACAAGGCCACAGAAGCTCATTATGTTGGAGTTTTTCTTAATGTGATCATAAATGACTTCATTTTGAAATATTTTTGCATGCTGTGCAGGCCAAGGCCCCCTAACCAGAAAATGTTGTAGCCATTGAATCAATTCACTAAATCGGGGCACTTGGCCCTGGAATGAGTTAGGTCACTCTGATTCTGCAGGGTGGGCAAACAGGTTGGGGAAAGCACCCAATGATCAAAATACAGCTCTTTGTCATTCAAGAAGAGATGAGGCCAACAAATCAAGCGATGTGACCAGTGACCACAGAACAGTGGTGGGTCCAATGAGTCCTGCACAGAAGAAATAACTCATTATGGAGTCAGTTCTGGATTCAGATTCTGGGTGTACCACCTAGCAGTCGCGTGACTCAGACAAACTACTCAGCCTCACAAGGCTCATCTCGTCAGCTATCGAATACAGTGCCTGTTGCTGGGAGAATCAATGGAGGTGGCAGGTGCAAATGTCCTGTGTTCACTGCCTGATGGATAACCAAAGCCCAAACTGCAACTGGCTAAATAATCATTGCTAGCCCTTAACACTGATCAGCACAAGAAGGGGCAAAATGCACCCCACCCTCACCCCAAGCATTTTTCCTAAGTGGCCAAGATGGGACTTTGCCCTTTCTGTGTCTTCTAAGGAGCCGAGTGAGGAATGCATGGTTTTGCTCCCAAGGCCCATGGTCATTTCCTATAGGGTTTTGCTGGGTAGGTTATTTATTTATTTTTTAAATATTTATTCTATTTATGCACACAAGAACTGGGGTACAGACCAGAGGTGCGAGGAGTGAGGGGTTCACCAGAAGCACAGCGGAAAACAGAACAGGCAGATAGACCAAAGCACACTGCTGAGGGCAGCAGCGGGCGAGGCAGGAGAGGTCTGCTGCGCCATGTGGGTCCCCTCCCTGGCCGGCAACAGGGATCGAACTCGTGCTGCAGTAGCTGCGTTTTGCTTCATAGTGCGTTGCTTAACCCACTGCGCCACCAAGAAGGCCCCTTGCTGGGTAGGTTATTGAGCCCTAAATGAATCTTCCTTCACTTGAGATGTGTTAGCATTTAGGGCTTAGTAACTGGAGACCCAGATTGGTCTTCGGGCTCATCAGAATGGGCTGCAGTAGACCTCGGATGGGCAGAATGTATTAGAAGTCAGCACACGACTAGTCTTTCCAAGGCCTCTTCGGTGCAGAGAAGGTTCCGTCTGCTAGAGAGGGCCAGGTCCAGGGAATGCTGGATGCTGCTCTGGACGGGTCTGTAATTCAGACCGTCATGACGTGAGTTGCTGCCAGCTCCTTGAATCCACCTGGGACTCAGTCATGTATAAGAGACCACCTCAAGCCCAGGGAGGGGCTGCATCCAAAGGCAGAGGCTGGAATAAATAGTGAGATAAAGGTCAGGACTGATAAGTAACAACAACAATACGGGCATTGTTAATGATTCTGCAGGGAGTCTTGTTATCCATTTATTTTATATATAACAGTGCAGGCCTTGTAAATTGTAGTAGAATGTTTGGTTTCTGAACATAAATGAATAAAAGGATGTAAATTCTCAAGGTATTTAATTCTAATGAAATTCAAAGAACTTAAACTTCCATTCAAATAGAGAAATCTATTATCTTTTTAGACAATTGGCTTGTTCATCGGTCCTTCCAAGGACATTAAATAAAACACATATGAATGTTCCTTTGTTAGATTTCACAGTGGCTGACATTTTCCTAATAAAGAAACAACTTTCCATCCTTTTCTTCTCTGTATTTTCACCACCATCACCATAATTCTTTTAACTGCTCTATCGCAGAACCCTCTCACGAAGCTATGTATATAGTAAGTGCTCAATAAGTGCTTTGTGGGATGCTTTTGCCCTACCTGAACTAACCAGAGTTCTTCCACAATGAAACGAGACTTAAAAAGAATACTTGTGATATGTCATCGAGGTAACATTGGTTTTTAACACTATACATATTTTAGGGATATACTGATAGGTTCACAGCCCTACAAATGTATGCTATCACACCACCCCCACCCCCAAAGGCCTACTAATTCTCTACCATAGTCCATAGGTCTCCTTTTGGTCCCCATTCATCATTTCCCCATCCACCCATCTTGCTACCTCAAGACTTTTATTTTGGTGGGGGGTGTTGCTTTATTTGTTCTTTATAGTCTACATTTGAGAAAAATCACCCAATATTTGTCTTTCTCATTCATAAAATGAAACTTCTTTTAAAGATTTATTTATTTATGCATATAAGAACTGGGGCATGGGTCAGAGGTGTGAGGTGAGAGGAGTCACCAGAGACAGATTGGGGGACAGAACAAGCAGAGTGTGTGAAACACACCGCTGAGGGGAGCAGCGGGCGAGGCAGGAGAGGTCTGCTGCACTATGTGGGTCCCCTCCCTGACCCAGGGATTGAACTCAAGCTGCAGTGGCTGTGGATGCTTCGTAGTGCGGTGCTTAACTCCTTGTGCCATCAGGGAGGGCCAGAAATGAAACTTCTAAAAATTATTTTATTATGGAAAATTCCAAATATAAGGAAGTATTGAGAATCTCACAATAAACTCCCATATATGTATAACACAGATTTAAGGAGGGTCAACTCTTATTTCATATCTATATTCATAGATTCCCCCAATTCCTCTCCTCTTATACTTACTTTGAAGCAAATCCAAGATCGCATATTATTTTCTCCCTAAATATTGCTGTATACATTTCTAAAAGAAAAAAAAGTAACCAAAATACCATCATCACAACATTAAAGTAATAATTGCTTGATGTTATCAAATATCCAGTGTTCAAATTTCCCTCTGGCCTTATCAAAGTCTTTTTATAGTTTCTTTTATTTGAGTCATATTTCAAATAAGCTTAACACCTTATAATGGTTGATTTGTCTCATAAGTCTTTTTTAATTTATAAATTCCTCCTCCACTTCCAGCCCGCTCCCTCTTTCATTCCCTCCCTCTCTCTTTTCTTGTAATTTATTTATTGAAGAAAGAGTCATTGTTCTGTAGTTTTCCACAGTCTGGATTTTGCTGACCACATTCTTATGTGTTATTTAAAATGTTCTGTTATCCATTCTATTTCCTTTAAATTGGTTTTTAGATCTAGACTAGAGTCTCACTGAGATTCAGGTTCAACTTCTTGGCAACACTTTCAAGACAATATTGTGTACCTCCTTCAAGAGGCACATAATGTCTTTTGTCATTAAGGTCATTGCCAGACTCATCAGATCATTGATGGTGATGTCCCAATTCTATCATTCCCTCTTTATTTATTAACAAGACTATGGCTCACTTCTTATCAACTATTTGGTTACCCTGAGGTACAGTTCACATAGGAAAGGAAGACAAATGTTTGATTCAAAATTGTTGTTTCCCTAGCAACCATTAACTGTGATCAATGACTTTCTTTGTCAGGTATTATTCTGAATGCATAGATTTAAATGTGTTTGAGGTGTTTCATTCCACTGCAATTGTTCTTCTTCTTGATGATCATAATGTTCTACCTTTGACTCTTGGGAACATCTTCAAGTTGGCTTCTCTTTTCTTTGTCTATAAAGTAAATGTTCCAGGCACAACTTGTATATTTTCTTCTTTAGATATGGAGTCAATTTTTTCCCCAGGAGAAATCAGCTTTTTTTCCTGATTCCTGTTAGTGGAAGTGGCATTAAAAGACCACAGTCTCAGCACTGGGGATATTCATTGGTTTGCTTTCATTTGTGTACCTTTTCGGTATACATCCATATTATTTGTAGGTAAAATATATTTTGAGCACATTCTGATATATCCAATTGAAATTCACAACTAAGGGGTTTTAGTTTATTGATTTTGTATTATCTGTAATTCACTGCTAGCATTTTTTCAGTTCGGCATCTATTTCCTTTCTTCTTTCTTTTTTTTAAATTTTGCTTATGGTGTTTTTGCCTTATAAAAGTGTTTTACTTTAAATTATTAAGCAGTTGAATTTTATTTGTCTTTTCCTTATTTCACCTGAATCTGATTCATAGTTAGACATCTTTTCTCCCATGTTATAAGAAATTCATCTGTATTTTGTTCTACCATGGCTATGGCTTCATTTTTATTTATGCTTAAATTTTGGACCCATTTGAAATCTTATTGTGCCTGAACAAAGAAAGAATTCAACTTTATCTTTTTCTATGTGAATTTTCATTTAACCCAACATTACTTATTTAACGAGTCCATCTTTCCTCTTAATATGAGATGCTGCCTTTATCACATATTAAATATCCACACGGGATTGGAACTATTTATGAACTGCTGATCGTTCACATGCCAATACTACATTGAATTATAGGAGCCCTACAATATATTTGTCCTGTTTTCCAAGCTATTCTTGCTAAAACAAGACTTTTGAGTGAGGATGCATCATTATCTCTCCCATCTGGCTCTCTGCCAGCTTTCTAAGATGGCCCCTTGCTGACTTGGCAAATAGGATTAAGGAGGAATTGAATGGATTTCTTAACACAAGAACTGGCAAATTATAGCCCACCGGCCACATTTATTTGTTAATAGAATTTTGTTGAAACATATATTTTCTTTGGCTATCTTCATGCTATACGAGAGTAGATGTGAAAAGACTGCACGACCAGTATAGCTTCGGTTATTCAAATCTGACTTCAAGCTCCTTACAGAAGATATTTTCTGGCCCTTGCCTTAAATGACACATGCATCTAATGGATCTTCCGGAGGCAATGCTCATCAACCCCAGCCAGGACACCGTTGGTCGGGCCCAACGCAAAATGAAAATTTAAATCCTCATTGACAATAGAGAAATGTGCTGTTAAAGGTTCTAAAGTATAAAACATTTTCCTTTTGTGGTTTCTCTAGATTTGTCCTTTTTTTTGCAATCGAATATCATTCTAAGTAGACTTTAAAAATTAAAATTATTACCATGAATTTTGCCTTCCATCTTACATTGCACAAAACCTCTTTTTAATGCAAATAGAAGGGCATTAAAGTTGTGTGCACATTCAGTGAAATTCCACAATGCATATTTCATGGTTTGTCCCTGGAGGGCACCCGTCACTGGTCAGGGAAGAGAGACACAAGCGAGACTCAGAAAATATCGAAGGGGCCAGACATGGGGTGGGCCCAGGGGTGCAAGATAGACCCCATGGGAGACCTTGGCACAGTTCAGGGCCCAGGTGGGGCTTGATTGCTGCCCTTGCTCCTACCCTGCTGCTGCTGAACAATGAGGATTGGGGGGGTGAGGATTCAGCCCTACCATGTCACTCTCTAGAACATATGCCTAGAACCTCCAACCTGTCTCAGGGGTGTGTATCCAGGTGAGGAAGGCAGACTGCATGGCCCGAGGCTGCAAACCCCCACACATGTTCCATTGTCCCACTAGATTTCATTTACAAAGATGCTGCAATTGAGCTACCAACAGGGCAACCACAGAACTCTCATCCCAAGTTCAGAGCCCCGAGCAACCGCTCTGCTGGCACAGCTGTGATACTGGCCCTGAACCCAGGCTATGGTCACGAGGCTGGGAATTCTGTCAACACCATGACTTCAAGGGGTGGTGGGCGGAAGGATATTTCGGGACGCCCTGCAGATATGTGGCGCCAACCTGGGAGGGGCTGTCCGTTAGCTTATGTCCTACAACGACGTGGTCTTTTTTTATACGGTAAAGCATGCATGATAGAAAATGTACCAGTGTCCCCATTTTTTAAGGTTATTGTGTACACTCACACTGCAGCCGCCACCACGTCCGTCCCGAGAAGGTTTTCGCCTCGTTGGACTGACATTCTGTCCGCGTTAGAGGGTAACGCCCCATTCCCCTTCCTCGAGCCCCCAGCAACCACCATTCTACTTCCTGTCGCCTTGAATCTCACTACGCTAGGTACCTCATTTTGTTAGGGAAGGTGCCATGTCCCCTGCCCCCACTTACATGCAGAACTAGAGCGGTCAAGGGGAGATAGAGAGTGGAAGGCGGGGGGGGGGGTCTCTTTCCCTCTTGCTTCTGTGGTCCTCTTGGTCCAGGGTCTTAGGGAAGGAGACTTGGAGGAGATGCATGGAGGAGAAACATGTAGGGACACTTGGAAGTGTCGCGCGGGTGAGACACTCGTGCAGAGGCTGTGCTTGGCAGCGACAAGGACAGTAGTTAACTTGAGCTGAACTTTCATTTTGCTCCTTTTGTCCCAGACCAGCCTTGCTCCTTTAGCCCCTTTCTTATGTTTCTCTGCCAGAAGGTGCCTGAGACTTGTGACAAAATTTTGGGCTTCCATGGTCCCCCTGTGGGCCCTCCCTGTTTGGCTGGGCATTTACCATGAGCAGGTGGGCAACTTTGGGTGTTCTCTTGGGAAAAATAACCTCTCTTGTCCCTTCTTTGTGCACATGAATGCTTTTAATGATGGATTACACTAAGAGTCTGCTTTGCCTTTGTGCACATGGATGGTCAGGTCCCTTATAAGTGTGCAAGTTTGGGGATCCCTGGGTACCCCTGATCGCGTGCTAACAACGTCAGTAGAATGGTGCATATGTCCTTTTGTGGCTGGCTGGTTTCACTTAGCCATGTGGTAACATGCATTAGAATTTCTTTTCTTTTTAAGGCTCAGCAAAACTTTACTCTGCATTTTGCTTATCATTCATCCACCCACGGACATTCAGTTGCTTCTGCATTTTGGATGTTGTGAGCAAGCTGCTGTGAACACTGCCGAACAATTTATCGTCTTTAAAAACTTGGTTTCTGTGTCCCTGGAAAGACCTTGACAATGAAGTCATGTCTGCTCCTGGGGCCCCTTCCCAGGGTCACACTCAAGTCCACTGAGGATTTGGTTTCCACCCGCATAGGCTGGCAGTTAACAGGGAACAGCTCAGAAAGAGAAACCACTGAAGCATTATCTGTCTTTGTTTCGGAAAACAACTTTGGTTTATTTTCTCCCATTTGAGGCTTTTTTTTAACCTATGCAAATGCAATTCATGTCCTAGCTTCAGAGAAGGGCCTTAAATAAGATAATTACTCCTCCAACCATCTACCGGTTACTGGATTGCTTAAGCCCTATATAGGTCCCAAATCATAAGCAAGCTTCTTTTCTTAACATGCTAATTATTCTCTGAAGGGAGCACTGTCTTAAAAGGGATATTTAATTGGATATTAAATCTGCAATTGAAAGATTAAATTACAAAATAAACAAACATATCAATCTAATAGATCTTGAAAAAAAGTGAGGAATTCCACTCCAGTTTTTAAGTGCAAATGCTTCCAGATATATATTTAATTTTCTGCCCATTTTGCTGTGCTTTGTAACTTTCAACCTGAATTCTTTTCTGGGATGATTCCAAAGGAAATCATCTCAGGAGGCTGACTAAGCTCAGGTTTCAGTGAGCAGTGGCCCCAAAATAACCTTTTGCTTAAAGACTTTACCTGTATAAATGAAATTCAAGAAATGTTGAGAAACCATTTTGAAATGAATAATACTGAAGCAATTCCAAGGGGTATAATTTGGGATGCATCAGATGTGGTTAGAGAATACATTTGCCTCACTGTAGGTTTAAAGGAAATCGAAGATCAAAACAGGTACATGTTCAAGAAGGAAATTAAGAAACGAGAAGTACATCATTGCTATGTAAAAATCCCAAATGATTTTTCAGAAAATTATTTCAAGGCAAAGTAATACCCTTTTTAACAGAAATGAGCATGGAGCCCCCAAGTTTATAAAGCAGACTTCCTGGGAATAAGAAATAAAGCGAGCGGCTCTTCAACTTTACATTTTAAAAAGGTAATGTGAAAGCAAAGGCTTTCCTCTCCCTAAAATAAGGACCCGTCTGGGAGACGAGCAACGCAGGCGTGATCTGGAGACGGTTTAAACACAGGTGCCCAGGGCTGGGGGAACACAAGGGTTCTCGTCCTCCTCTATCACGACCCAGCCAGGGGTCTGCACCGGGTACAGAAGCAGCCGAGCTCCTACTGGCTGCTCCCGCCCTGGTGGGAGGTGGCAGGGTGCAAGGGATGGCGCATGCTCGCTGCTTCTTCACCTCCGAGGCAGTCTGGAAAATGTAATATCAGCTGGGCACCCGAAGTCCATGGAAATTCTTAGTACATCGTTGGAGATGTGAGATCCGTGTCCCCCAAACCAAAAACGGTCAGGTAGACTCTGTCCAAGACTGTCAAGAGCAGACCTGTGCCAGTTGGTCCCCTCCACATGTGGCGCCAAGGTCAAGGGCAGCCTGGAGAGCTGTTACCTTTACTTAAAGGATGCAGGTTACCTAGACTTGGGGAGCTATCCAAAATATCCCTAAATTTTTTTCGACCAAAGAAACCTATGCTAAAGCAGGACACACGTCCAGGGTTTTGTCATCTGAAGTCATTTCTCTTCCTGCGGCCGCTCCGCTTTCCTTTGCGCCCGGTCTTCCCCTTGGCACAGGGGGACCCGCCGACCCCAGGACCAGCGCCCTGTCATTCCCTGCGTGGACGCCATAAAGATGGCTTTCCCTGCTGTCTATCTGGTGTTTGTTCGTGGGGCTCAGGAGGACCCAGGGGCGAGGAATTTTGCCTTTGTCCAGAGGGGAGAATATTATCAGTTTATCAAACTCCCATTGTGAACCTTGAATCAGATTGCTAACACATTGCTTTGCCATGTTTTGAAACTTGGTAGTGAGATTTTCTTCTGAAGGGTTTTATTCCAGGAGTAATTAATCTATGAAGTAGGTACCTTTCGTTTGTTTGGTTGGTTGGCTTATGGATCCTTTACTCTCATGGAATGAAATTCCTTCCCAGTCTTTAAATCCTGCCTACTTACTCATGACCATAAGGTGCAATGACCAGGTCCGGGCACTGAAGTTCAGAAAGTTTGTCTACCTATTGTCAGTTTTCAGGTGTGGCAGTGGTAGTTGTAGTTACGTTAAAATAAGTGTACTTGGCTTTTAAAGTTATTTTGAAATCTTTTCAGATAAAACTCTTTTCTGATACTTTGGATTTGCTTTTTATTTAAAATTGATAATATTTGACATCATCTGTAGTCCCTAAGGAGTTCCCACCACCATTCCACCCGTGCACCATCACCTCAGTCCCTTGTGCTCTCTCTGCCCTCATCCCCGTCTTTGCCCTCTCCTCCTTCCCCTCTCCTCCATGGTCCCTTTGGTTTGTCTTGGCTTTTTGGTCTTGTTGAGTTTTTTGTTTGCTTTTGGTTATAAATTACCCATTTCCTTGAACTTATTCTTTGTTGTTGTTGTTTCATATTATAGGGAATGTAGAACCTGGGTGAGTGGGGAGACACCTGGTGAGATAAGACCACCAGGGCCAGTCCTGGGTGCCTGGGGGGCCAGTAGATTGGTGTCTATTTTGCATCTGTTTGAAATTTTCCAGAGCGAAACCTTTTCTTTAAAGGAAAAAAAGCTGCCTTTACATTCTTAAAACTCCTCTGGCCTTCCCCAAGGAGGAGAGTGGGGGTTGGGACCTGAGGGCCTCTGAGGCAGCGGTGGCCCCTCTGTTTTCTGTAGTACCTTCTGGCTCACTGGGGACTGGACACGCACACTCTGCAATGGGCCCAGGGCGGTGGGAGCGGGACACAGACACCAGGACCGGGGGGCAGGGGAGGTAGAAAGACGAGGTCCTTGTAGTGGGACTCGGATTTGCACAAACCACACCCGATCCCGTTCTGACTGCCAGGCTTACGCCAAATTCTGGCTGTGGGTCTGACTTTCGAAGATACTCTTAGCCCCTTTCTTTCTTTCCTTTCTGCCCTATGAATTGGGGTGCATGTGTACCACCCTATCTCCCTGCTAACTGCCAATCCTTTAAGGGAAGGGAAAAGAAAACCATTACCAAGGCCTTATTTATTAAATGTCAGACAAAGAGCTGGGTACTTTACATATGGTGTTTCATGTAATCCTGTGAGGTGTAGATAAAAATTCTGTGAGGCGAGGTAATTTTTTAAAATTCCATTTTACCAAGGAGGAAATTGAGGTTGGAGAAGTTAATTCACTTGTTGATCTATATAATTTAGAAGACCTTTGCTTGCAAATTAATAGCAGTGCAAGCTCAAGCTGTTTCACACAACAAAAGGAACTTACTGACTAAGGGGACTCAGTGAATCCCATGTTGCAGCTGGTTTCCAGGATCATTCTGTCAGGGCTCCTGCTCTTGCGTCTCTGATTCTCCAGATTCTGCTTTCCTTCGTGCGCTGGCTTCACCCACAGATCCTGGCCTCCCTTGCAGAAGTCTGCTGCAGCCTCGCCCTCAAGTTTGCATCATGTACCAGACAGGAGCCAGGCCTGCAGTGCACTAGAGCCTGGCTGAGGACTGAGGACAGGGGCGGGAAGGCCTTGCAAGGAGTGGCTCAAGCATGGCCTCAGGGAGGAGATTACACTGAGTGATTTTATCAATTAAAACCCTCCCATGGAGCTGGGACTACTTTTTACCCTAAACCATAAGATAGCTACAAGTATAACTATAATAAAGCAGAGAATGACACTCTTCGGATTTCCACAGGAAAATAATTTGATAGAATTAGACTTCCCAGGGCCTGTGAGCTTGTCCGTTCACATAGGAAGAAAGGAGGCTGGGAGGAAGGAGCCTGCCTCCTTCTCCCAGCCCGATGGCACTTGGCGGTGGAGCAGGAGGGAGAAGCTGTTGATCATTCCTGGCTTGGGAAAAGGAAAGTGACGGAGGGAGCAGGGGAGAGCTGTTGCTTCCGTGAGGACGGCGAGAGGCTGTGACAGAGGCAGAGGCTGTTCTGGTTTGTCTTCGGCGAGGCTTGTCTCTGCCATCCGCTCTGTCCTTTAGCAGGTGCTAGAGAGATGGCGTTAAGCACCAAAGCTTCAGTAATTAATTTTAGTTGTTGTCCTGTATTTCTCTGAACAGGACACTAAACTGAGACTGGGCCATAGGGAGCACGAGGCTTAATTAGGTTAGATAACAACTTGTAACAAGACTTGATCAAGATACAAAATAAGGGTAAAGGTTGCATTAGAAGCTACTAGAAGTGGGATGAACCTGGGGGAGGGGTGGGCGTTGATGTTGAGGACTGCAGAGGATTTGGTTGGTGGAACTCACAAAATCAGAAATTGGGGAGCAGGCATAGCAGGAAATATGACGTGGCGGGGGGGGGGGTGGTAAACAGAGTTTGTGTTGGGAACCTGAAGCTGAGTGTAAAAACCCAACAGTTAACAGTTCCTTAGTGCTTAGTATGTGCCTGACTCTGATCTAACTGCTTGACAAGTTTTAATGCATCTTAATTCTCACTGAGGCATAGAAAGTTCAGCTAACTTGCCAGAGGTCACAGCCAGCAAATGGTACAGCCAAGAGTTGCATCCAGCGAGTCTAGTCCTGGCTCGCTCTCTTAGCTCCTCAACAGACAGGGATCCGTCAGGAAGTCACTCTCCCGGCAGCGCTTCTGCTAGAGGAAGAACGTGTGGGAGGTAGAAGTTTAGAAGCAATCGTGGCCGTGGTGTGTTCAACAGATCTTCAACGAGGAGACTAGGGGAAGACAGAGAAGTCCACGGCAGGGGTAAGGAGGTGGAGGCCCAAGTGCAGGGGGTGGGAGTGGGGGAGACATGCGGGCAGACGCGTGTCTCCGTAGAACTGAAGCGAGGCGGCTTCAGCCCTTGAGATGGTTCATCAGATCGCATAGCACCCCTGAGGAGGGGACCCTTGATGGCGATGGAGAGAGTGAGGAAGAGCCCAGGTCAACAGTAGGGACAGAGAAAGGCTGGGGGAGGGGGCCGGGGGCAAGAGGGGACCGGGGGCAAGAGGAGGCCAGCTCAGGAGTCAGGAGGACTGCCCAAACCAGGCACCCCTCTGCCAGCAGAACGCACAAGTAAGGAGCGGGCCGCGCAGATGTGCCGTGGACTGCAGGGCCAGAGGGAAGTGCTGTGCACACGTGCAACTGCAGACAGAGCTCGAAAGCCAGGGTGGGAAAGAAGGAAGGTGCACAAAGAAGTCCACAGCACGGCACCGTCGGTGTAAACAGGAAAGCTTACACGCTCGAGCCGCACCGTACACTTTACAAGGACAGACACCCACGGGTGCAGGCATGTCGGATTCATCAGCTCTGCCTCTTCAGGAAGGAAGGGGGATGGATGGTGGGGAAGAGCAGCAAACACCACCCCCGGAAAAGAGAGGGAACGGGCACAGAGAGATGAGGCTGGAACTGCGAACGCAAATCCCAGCACCTTGTTGCAGAAAGGAAAAAACGGCACAAGATAAGCTTGGCCAGCCGCATGCCTTGCTCTGGGCTGGGGCAGGGGAGACTTGCTGTGGTGCTGGCCCACCTCCTTGATTTCCCCTGTGGTGCTTTGAAAGGGGGTGCAGGTAACTCCTCCAGCAGAGCTGCAGGGCAGGGTCAGGATGAGGGCAGTCGTGACTGGCCGGGAGAGTGCAGGGATGGCTGGCTCTACCTCATCTTGCTGTGTGGCCCAGCCAACTCGTTCCCTGTGCTGGGCCTGGCTTTCTCATCTATCAGATGGGAGGTTTGTACTGCGTCATCTGCAGAGTCCCTTCCAGATCAAAACCCCCAGCCTCCCTTCCAGCCTGGGAAAGAATCCCAGCACATCCCAAGGAGAGAACAGGATGAGGTGCTGGGATTTGTTCTCAAGGTGGTCGTCTCTTCCACAGGTGATAGGGAGCCACATTCGTAGAATTCAGATGGTGTTTATCACGTTGTTTGTTGAGTTTGTGTGACTCACGAAAGCCTGAAGATTGTTTCTCCCCAAAGGAAGTTAGATTCAGTGATGAAATGAACCATGCTGGGGTGTGTGTGTGTGTGTGCGTGTGTGCGTGCGTGTGTGGGAGGGGGTGTGTGGCTGATTGCTGTAATTTTCCTTTCTGTAATGGACTGATTTCCACATAAAGCAGGAGCACCCCATCAATCAATACTGTTGACTGCGGCCACAATTGTCATGTTGTAATACATCTCTCCTCTTGCCGTTCTCTTCGCGTCTACCTTTTCTGCATTCAACAAGCTCTTTCTCTGGGTAACAAAGGACCGTTTCTCGTTCTCGGAAACCTCCTATTTTGTTCTTGTTTTCACCACAGTACAGGTGTGGACTAGCTATGAAGTCGCCTAAGTAACAGGTCTGGAGGCAGAGTATTTGTAGTGCAGACTCTGCTATTTGTGAAGCATTAATCAAGATGCTGAGGCCAGGCCGGGGCGTGAGAGTCTCCTCCGGCGGCCGAAGACATCCTGTGGCTCTGTCAGGGGCTGCTGTGTCCGTTTGGGGAAGTTCATCAGACCCGACACTCAGTGCATGTTGCTGTATGTATGTTACATTTTAATTCCATTTCAATCTCAATAATTTTTTCTTCTTAAATAAGTCACCAATCACATCCTTATGGGAATGTCTAGGGCTTAATTATCATAAATGGATTTGGGTTATTACTAGTCAGATTGAATCTCAGATTCATAGAATTTTAAGCTTGGGAGAGACACCGAAATAATTCACTCCAGTTCCTGATGCAGAGCTGAGGGGACGCGGCGCAGGGCGGGTGAGACTTGCCCAGCCCACAGGGCCAGGTGGAGAGCCAGCGAGCCCGGGCCGGAGCCCGCACAGCCAGCCGCAAGGACCGAGCAGCAAGAGCGAGGCTGTTGGAGACAAACACTGTTGACTCACATCATTCTCTGCGGGTGTCCGTCTAAGGGGATGAATTATTAGTCTGGGGAGTCACCTGCCACCCCTAGCAATCTATGGCAGTGTGAACTGAATGTACATGTAAGGGTTCATGCTCTTTAAGACAAAGATGGCCTGAATGACCCCTGAATACATGTTCGCGAGGAGGAAGGAGAGGGTTTGTCAGTGAGTAAAAAGTGCTGCTTCCATATAGGAGGTTTGGAACTGGGGGCTTCTCCGAGGGACATGAACGGGGCGATGCCACTTTCCTTCACTCCAGGCAGGACTCGCGGGAGCCCACGGGAGCAAAGAGGCCTGGAGGAAGAGGACACGGACACCCCTCCTTCCGTGCTGCCTCCACACCGTCTCCAACCCCACCTGGGGCCACCCCCACCTGCGGACGATGCACAAGCACTTAACTAGGTCGGTCTAACCAGGCCACACAGAAGCCTGAGCGCCCTGCGGCCAACTCGCTTTCCCTGCGAGCCCCGACTACCTGTTCTGCCTGGAAGAGGCACATAAAATTAATAGCTGAGCCACTTGGGCAGTAGACTGGAAACTCCGAATCCCGGCGCAGGCTGCCAGTGCCGGGCTGGGAAGTGCTGAATTAGTGGTTTCTGAGGAACAGCGGGGAAGGGGAAGGGGTGCAGAGAAGGGAAGGAGAGGGAGGGCAGAGGGACAGAGGAAAGAACAGGGAAGAACGTCCTCAGAGGGGCTGGCGCTCGAGTCTGTTTCCACCTGCACAGAGGCAGGAGGCTTCAGCTGGGGAGCTGCGCATTCCACAGGCAGGAAGGAAAAAGACTTTAAGCAAGGATTAAAATAGGCAGAGAAACTCATAACCTGTATTTGTTGTACCAGAATGAAAAGCTTACACACAGAGGTTATTAGTTTCCACCGTTGTAATCGCCTCTGGGGCGTGTACAGGAGGAAACAGCGAAGGGGAGGGAAACGCTTCCTCGGCCCCTCCTGAAGACTCCAGCAGGTCGCGCGCCCAGACAAGGCCGGCTACCCCTGGCCGCCTCCTGATAAGGGCCCTCAGCTCTGGCAGAAGTCACCAGGTTCTCGGTGGGACTCGCGCCCTTTGGACTGAGGCCACCGCGGGCTTGGGCTCACACAGGGCAGGACGCTGCTGTTTGGGCTCCTCCCTCCTGTCCGCCCTCATGGAGCAAGGGGGGCATTTGCTTTTGCGCTATTGCTTCAAAGCTCAGCCCGCTGCCCCCAGCCCCTACCCCGCCCGCCCCTGCCAGCCCCCCAGATGGGTACCTGGGAAGACGCTTCCTGAGCCCCGTGCCCACCTGCGGGGGTAACTCGCTGCTGTCATCCTCCCCAAACTCTGCGACCCGCCCCCGCCCTTCCGGCCGAGTGGCTAGCGGAAGGCCCTGGAGACAGGACTGGAGGTTTGGGATTTGGACGCACGGTGAGACCATGTTCGCAGCGGGGAGCCCAGGTCCCTGCTGCAGGCCACAGCCTGGCTCTGTGTGGGGGCGGGCCGCCCTTCATTCAGCTCTGGCTCACATCTGCCCTTTGGGGAACGCTTGTGGTGCAACGCTTCCCCCCTCACGCCCTCGTGTCACAGCCCACGTGAAAACCAAAACCAGATGCTCAGCTCCAGGTGCCTCCTCCGAGCAGCAGGCCCCCGGCCCTGCGGTTGAGAAGGGGCCGCAGGCGGAGGCCACTGTGAGGTTTGCTGTTACTCGGGCACCCTGATATGGCTATGTTCGAATTTCCATCGCCCGCTACTGGTTTTCCTCTTGTGCAAGAAACGGAGTCACAGAGCAGAAGCCCGGCTCTCAGGCAGTGGCTGAACCACAGCAGCTGGACCGCAGTTAGGCCGTTCGCTCAGGAGGGCTGGTTCCGCTCCCCTTGGTGCCAGCGCCGGCTAATCTACAGCCCGGACTCAACTCCGCAGATCATGCGGGTACCACTCCCGGGAGTCCTGAGTCCACGGGACGGCTCTGTCGCAGCTTCAGCTCTGCCCTGGCCTCCCACGCCACCGCCACCAGAGGGACAGGAAAGCGCCCGCGCTGTGCAGCCGAGTCCTGCAGAGGGGCCGGCTATCTGTCGGGCAGGGGTGGAGCGGGGCGATCCTTTCCAGGGAGGCTTTACCGAGAAGGAAGGCATGTGGGCCTTGTGCTTTTTCCTCAGAGCTGCTAAGGACGGCAGTCACCCGCCCAAAACGTCTCTTTCATGTCCGGTGCTTCCTTGTTTGTGTTGTCTTCTGGGTGAATCTTCAGCACTGTCTTTCTAGTCACTGTCTTCCTGACTACAGCCAGGATAAGTTTACTACATCTACTGACTTTTACAAATATTTGGGGGCCTTCCCGGTGGCCTCAGGGGTTGAGTCTCAGCACTGTGAGGCATCCACAGTCACTGCAGCACGAGTTTGATCCCCAGCCAGGGAGCTGACCCACAGGGCGCAGCAGACCTCGCCTGTCTCCCCGCTGTTCCCCTCATGGTGTAGTTCAGTCAATCCGCCTGTTCTGCTCCCCACTGTCTCTGGTGAATTCTCTCACCCCCACATGTCTGGCCTACACCCCAATTCTTGTATGCATAAATAAATAAACCTTTAGAAAAAATAAAAATATTTTAATGACGTTTTTTAATTTCTGAGATGTCTAATAGGTTCTTTCCGTCACTACCTACCTAGCCTTATAGTTCCTGGTTTTGTTTAATAATGTCTTATCCATTTTTGTTCATTTTATCTTTTGTTTACATTTTGGCACTCTAAATGTATGCATTTTGAAGAAAAAAATCCATCAGTTGGAGAGCTATTCATATTGTCAGACAGACAGAATTTGCTGATGTTTTAGATCTGATGAAGGCGAAGGCAGCTGAAGAACAGCTTCTAGGTTTGTGGCTTATTTATATGGAGATAGAGAACATGAAAGAAGATTAAGCTTACTGGAGAAAGTGATGAATTGTGTTTGAAGTCCTTTTAAGGCAGTTGAATGAAACATGATCATTGATGTTAATTCCGAATTGGGAAATACAAACAGTCCACAAGGACAGGTTTTAGTTACTGGTGCCAGGACTGTCAATAGGCATCATAGCAAGCTATGCCTTCCCTTAACTATGGACTTAAGGGTTTAATCCTGCTATTACGAGTCCATAATATACTCTTGTCAAGTTTTGTAGGACTTTCCTTAGAGTTGCTCTTATTTGCTTCTGAATATTTTCATATTTCACTTACCGCCCTTGATCCAAATCCCTGCTTCAGGAGTCTTCTCAATGACTAAAAGTGGAAATGAGGGAAATGACAGGGAACGTGAAGGTGCAATCAGCATCAGATCCCAAATTTACCTCTGCCTACTTCCCTTTCTATGGTAGGACGAAATAACCCCTGGTTAGTTACATATGTAGAAAACTATTAATATACACTATATATGTTATTTATATATATAAATATATATACATAAACAACCAGGAGTAACTTTATACACATATATATACACACACAACTATGTAATAAGTAATATATATGAATAATGATACATATATAAAAATAAATGCATATATATATAACTCCTAGTTAGTTATACATAATTGTTTGACTGAATTTCTACTCATCCATTATCCTAGGAAATGGAGCGAAAAAGTCATTTTCCAAAACTCTCACCAGAAATCTTGAGTACAGCAAGGAGTTGCAAAGGTGTGGCCTCAGGACTAATGGTTGGAAGGTTCCACCTACTCCTACCCCCTCATTTCACAGATGAGCAAAGTCCGTAGAGAGACAAGTGTGCCTCATTCCAGCACCTGATTAGTGACAGTCAGGCCTACAAGCAGATCTCCTGACTCAGTTTTTAAAACCACGTTTTGGGGGCCTCCCTGGTGACCTAGGTGTTAAGGCCCAGTGCTAGTACCATGGCCCACTATGAGGGCCTGAGATCGGTTCCTGGCCAGGGAGGTGACCCATGTGGTGCAACAGACTGCGCCTGCCTCACCCGCTGCCCCCTCAGCGGTGTATTTCAGTCAGCCAACTTGTTCTGCTCCCCACTCTGTCTCTGGTGAATCCTCTCACTGCCTATACCTCTAACCTACACCCTGATTCTTCTACACCAAATTAAATCTTTAAAAACTGGTTATTCCTCTTTGAGTCTTATGGCAAGGAGCAGTTAGCTTTTTGTCTACTCTTGTCTCAGTCACTTATTTATTCAATCTCCCAATTAGGTCTTGACTGTTTTCTTTGTGCCGTGCTCCTTTCTCTGTCCTAGACACAGGGCAGTAAAAGGAGAGACACAATTTCGGGTTTCATGGCACTTACAATCCACGAGGCAGGCTGTAGGCATAAATTAAGAAAGAAAAGAGAAAGGATCAGGGAGTGAAAATGGCTACTTTAGTCTGGGAGTCTGTAGCGTTGCATTTAAGCTGATTCTTCAACAGCGGCGGTGAAGCCACCATCTTGGGAGGATTGTTGCAGAGCAGGGATTTGGAGAGTCTGAAGAACATGAAAAAGAACAATGTGTGAGAGAGCGTGAGAGCAGGTGATCAATGCTATTGAGTGGGACTCTCAGATCAAAAAGTTTTGTCAAGCCATTAAGGTAGGCAGTTATCATGCCATGCCAAGCTCGAGCGGACCGTGGTACAGTGTGGTGGGCACGTGCAGGATGCGACTGGATGGACGCCATGACAGTAAGATGAACGATAAGGTCCATCCCCAGGCACCCTCAACGCTTCTTGCTCATCCAAATATTTTAACTTCCTAAGTGATGTCCTTTTGAACACATTTTCAAGAACATTTTTAACATACGTATATTAAAAGCACCGTACACAATAAACACCCATGAAGATAAAACAGAACTGAAAAATCAGATGCCCCAGACCTGCGAGTTTCTTGGAGAAGGCGGGTTTCTGGAGCCGCAGCTGAGTGGTCAGCTCAGCTCAAAGGGACTTTCCCAGTCTCTGCTCTCTCGAGGAGACTCGAGCACACCTTCTCACTTCATCTTCCCCTTTTCTTGACCTCTCCCTCATAGTTGTTGTCTCCTTGTCTCTTTATATTTGTTGTACCTAATTTACGTAGGGTCCCATCTATTTTGGCAGTCGAGGTTGTCATAATATCTGCTCTGTCATGTTGCTGGAAAAGACAGCTCCCTCCATATCCTTCCTAGCTTTTCTACCTGGTGCTTCATGGACATCTCTGATCGTCACTTCTATTTTTTTCTATTGCTTTCGTGACTTTAAACATTTTCCATTTCTTTCCTGTCGTTGCGAAGGGGTTCCAGGGAAAACATTAGATAAACACTTTCGTTCAGCTGAGATATTTAAACGAAAGTTGGGCAGGATTTTTTCTTCTTTCAGAATGTGCGGCACTGTGCTAGCCACCGCAGTGACTCCGAGAAAGGACACGTGAACGCAAGGCTGCTGAGAGCGTCCTTCAGTGCAGATTTTGCTAAGGCGACGTTTTGGGGACAAATCCCTTACCATGCCCCTTTGGCACTCTTGGTCATGACCACCTTGCGCATAGAAGGAGCCATATGCAACTTACCTAGAGGAAAGCTTTCGTTTTGAAAATACACATTTGCATTTCATCGCAAAACTTTTATCTATTTAATTTTTTTTTTCATTCAAGAGCTGGGGTACAGGCCAGAGGCAGTGGGGGGAGGGGAGGAGTGAGGGTGGTGAGAGGAGTCACCAGAGACAGAGTGGGGAGCAGAACAGGCCAATAGACGGAAGTACACTGCTGAGGGGAGCAGCGGGCCAGCGAGAAGGAGAGGTCTGCTGCGCCATGTGGGGCCCTTCCCTGGCCGGGGATCGAACTTGTGCTGCTGTGCGGTGTATGCTTCACAGTGTGGCGCTCAACCACCTGTGCCACCGCGGAGGCCCTGATAACAAAACTTTTAGAAAAGATACATTACTTTCCTAGGCTAAAGAACTGAATGACTTAACTGAACTAAAAATAAGAAAAGCCCAAAATGTTCATCATCAAACCTGTCGTTGCCTTGTCCACGAAGAAAGTTTATTTCTTGAAACCACTTTTTGATTGAGTGACTAGAAAGGCGAAAACGACTACTGTGTAGCCGAACAATGTGCTGATTTAGCAACTTCTCTGAACGTTTCTCTTGAAGATGAAATCCTGGGTACGCGAACTATGAAGGCTTCTCACTGCAGGATGGCGCTGTGGGCCAGTTTCCTCTCTAGCCCAGTCCCAGGAACGACCCACTCGCACCACTTCCTTCTGGCGCGGAGACTGCCCAGAGGCCGGTGAGGTCACGGCTGCTCTCGGGGGCGGGTCCTTCTTGACAAGACCCTGCCGCGCTGGCCCCTCCGCCTGGGCAGCCAGACCCCTGGGTGGGGTTGCTCGTCTGCTCTGACCAGCCGTCATCCGTCTGGGAGCACAAGCTGTCCTTACCCCTGCCGTTAGCCTGCGCCGCGGGCCTGCACAAGTTATCAACGGTCTTGAAATTATCCAGTGCGGCTCAGAACTCCAGAGCCAGTCGATGTTGTGTCCGTGGCCTCTCCCAGGCTTCGTCTCTTTGTTCAATTTGCCTCTGCATTGAATCTTAGCCTTGAGCACAGAATAGAAAAGCAGGAGGAGAATGTCACTTCCTCTGTTTTCCTGTCCCCCCTCATCAGACCCCCAGGCCTCTTTGTATTTGGGGTATATGACTCTGACCTTTGCCTCCTTGCTGCACTGCTTACTTGCAGGCAGGTCTCAGTTATGTGGCCGTGTCCTTCTCCCCTGGCCCTACCCAGCTCATGGCTCCTTTTTCAGAATGAAAGTAACTTGTTGCTCCTTATTAGAAAATCAATATATTTTCATGGTTGGAAAAATTAGAAAAATGCAGATAAGCAGGAAGAAGAAAAATCTATAATCCCCCTTCCTGAGATAAACACTATTAGCATTTTATGGTCCTTCTTTACAGACTCCTCTGCTAGCTAGAAGAGAGGAGATGAGACGGTCATATTAATAATATTTATAGTAGTTAACATTTACTGAATCTTACTATTGCCTAACAGTATGAGCAACACCGTCCGCATTGCTTTTTATATTAGCTTATAAAAATATCATCTCAAGAATCCTCTGAAGTGGGTTTAATTCCTATAGCTCTCCCCTTATCCACGCTTCTGCTTTTCACTGTCATGGTCAGCTGAGTGAACAACCTTGTGAAAGTGGTGTATCCAATAAAATTGCAAGAAAGAATAGTGACAGTCGCCTAACTTTTATCACAGTATATTGTTATAATTGTTCTATCTTATTATTAGTTATAGTTGTTCGTATATTACTGTGCCTGCTTTATAAATTAAATTTCATCATAGGTGTGAATGCATAGAGAAGATGTGCATTTAAGGGTCAGCATTATCTGTAATTCATGGATCCATGGGGGTCTGGGAGCCAGTCCCCCATCAAGGAGGAGTCACTACTACATTCTAATTTTGCAGAAGAGGAAGCTGAAGCACGGAGAGGTTAAAACTGTCTCCCCAAGTCTCATAGCTCTTTAAGCGAAAAGGTTGAGATCTGAACCTGAGAAGTTTTTTCTAGGTACTAAACTCTCAAATAATACTTTATATTGCTATCTAACCTGCTTTTTAAATTTAATAAACTCTGAATATCTTTCCTTGTTACTCTTAATCTACCACATGATTCTGAATAATTTTGAAGACTGAATAAAATTCCAAAATATGAATATGCTGATTTTTCTTCAACCAAATATCAGAGTAGCTTTCCTGTTTTGTTGTTTTTACGTTTTATTTTGCTATGATAGACAACACATGGGTTATTTTTAAATGACTTAATTCCTTCGAGAATATGACCTTAGGGAAAGCAAAAAATAAGTAAGCGAAGTGAACAATGTTCACTTTATTTCATGCTTATAAATGAACATTTGCTGTGCTCCTCAGTTCCCATTTCTAAGGTAATTATCTACTTTAAAAATGTTAATCATTATCAAACTCTTTCTATGTGTCAGGCACACCCTATTTGTGCTGTTTAAGTGCTGATATTTATTCACAGGTAATTCAGGCTTAAAATGAGACTCTGGAGAAATCAGAGGTTGAAGGGATAAGGCTCTTTTTAGATGTCTCTTCCTGTTGTGTATTATCTTTCCTATTCCCAACTGAATGCTAGCCCCTCCTTCCCTCCCCCTCCCCCTCCCTCCCTCCCTCCCTCCCTCCCTCCCTCTTTCCTTTCCTTCCTTTCTTCCTTCCTTCCTCCCTCCCTCCCTTCCTTCCCCTTCCTTCCCCTCCCTCCCTCCCTCTGTACCTCCCTCTTCCCCTTCCTTCCTCTCCTTTCCCTGCTCCACCCCGCTTTTCCTCCCTCCTCCTTCCTTCTCTCCTTTCTTCTTTTTCTGAGCCTAAATATTCTAGCTTTTCCTTCCTCTGGAAATTCTTCAACTGGGAGTATACAAAAACTAATGTAGCTTCAATTTAATTCCTGTTCTGGAAGGACACCTTCAGCATGTCATTCTGTCTTATCTGAGTTATAGACTAGGTCTTTATTTGGCCAGTAAATCCACCATGGCAGAATCTATTTAGAATTTTGGGCTGATTGTCAGGCAGTCTGTGTAAAATGTATTTGAATTGGCCTCTGGCTGATAGGATGGACTAAAGACTGTCTAACTTCATAATAGGCCCATTTGTCCATGAGTGAGTACAGGCCAATCCCTGATTGACTAAATGTGAGCAGAGACCATGCTTGTTTACTCATTTTTCTATCCCATGCAATAATGCCTGGCACCCAGGAGACTTCAGACACCTACTTTTCAAGCTAATGAGAAAGTCTCAGGAGATCTGGGTTCTAGTTCCATTCCACTGCTATTAGCGGTTGGTGTGGAGTAAATTGCCAGCCATTTTGTCCGTCAACTTCCTCCTACACACTTACTCTCTTAGTAACTCCTGTTGAAATCACTCCTGAAGATCCTTAGTTTCCATTGATGGACTGTCCTATAAGTTCTCAAGGTATTAAATTTCAAGTTTAAGAGCAAAAATGATGGACTCTCTTATTTTGAAAGACATACAATTTTAATTCCAAAGAATTATACAAGGCAAACAGGCGATCACTTAGGCTTTTTACTCTTTTTCTCCATTTTGGCACACATTACAGATGACGTGACATATAGGGTGCCCTGCCTTGGGTGACACAGAATGGGAGTTACAGGTGAGAACAAACATAAGAGAGACTGTGGGATTAGGTAGAGTTTCTCGTCTACTAACTATAACCCAGCCCTTCTCTGTATCTTAAGAAAACACATTGATCGGACTTATTTCAAAACTGCTGTGATGAAACTGTGAGGCACAGGAACAGGCAAACCAAGTAAAGAGACAGGTTAGGAAGCCCAGACACTTAACCATATATTGATGGGAAACAAGTAGAGTCGGGCGTTGAGGATGGCTTTGCTAGGTGATTCTGCAGTTGTGTAACACCACAGTGGACTGAAGCAAACGTAGATGGTATTGCCACTGTTCTGCTCACTCTGTGTAGGCCACCTCTGACTGGTCTGTCATTAACCAAAATGTTGTGTGGTACACAAATGTGTTATAGAGCATCTTCCCAAACCAGTGGGGGGAAGATGGGTCATTCAGTGGATGGCTTGGGATACTGAGTCATTGTGGGCTTAAGTCTCAGGCTATTATGCACGGCCTGAGTTTGATCCCAGCAGGGAGGGGACCCACATGGTGCAGCAGACCTCTCCTGCCTTGCCCGCTGCTCCCCTCAGCAGTGTATTTCAGTAGGTCCGCCTGTTCTGCTCCCCACTCTGTCTCTGGTGAATCCTCTCACTCCCCCAACCCCTGCACCTCTGGCCTATACCCCAGTTCTTCTACATAAAAAATTTTTTAAAAAGACTATTTGGCTTCCTCACTTATGACATATACCAAAATAAACTCTAAATGGGTTAAAGACCTAAGTATGAAGAAAAAAGTACAGATCTTATAGAAGAGTATGCAGAATGCTATCTTGTGATTCTGGGGTATGGAGCAAATTTCTTCACCAAGATCCAAAAAACATAAACCATACAGGGAAACTGATGGGTATGACCACACCAAAAGTAAGGACTACAGTTCAAAACAGCTAACCTGTCTGACAGCAGTGGGAAAAGATGTTTGCAGTGTCTAGATCAATAAGGAATTAATGCCGCAAGGAAGACTTGCAGATTGACATTAAAATATAGGAAATTGACACAGAAATATGTGGAGACAAGGGAGAGGCAGCCGATAGAGGGATAAATCCAAATACCAAGCGACATAGGGAGGGGCAGTCACTTCACAGTCATCAGAGGATGCAAATTCAAATTACATTTACTCTGATCCACCTTAAAAGTGTCAGATTGTCAATACTGAAAATCTTGTTACAATCACGTGCTGAAAGGGATGCGGGGAAGGGGGTCCTCAGACTCTGCTGCTGGGAGGGTAGGAGCCTGCACTTCGTAGTAACCGAGTTCCTGGGGACCACGGAGACCGGCTGGGCGGCTCCGAGCAGACAGCTCGCGGACTCCCTGCAGCCCTGTTTCCGGCAGTGAAGAGCCGCTGTCCTGCGGCGTCAGTGTGCCGCTAGGGCCACTGCCCACGGGGGACCGAGGACAGAACCAGCAGATCTACTCTGAGCAAGGGCAGATCGCAAATCAGAGTGCGGATGAAAAAGGCAGCGCAGAGCACGAGATTTACGAGATTTACAACACACGGAACTTTGTAAATTAAAGATCACCCACAAAGCAGCACCGATTTTATTCAAGTATATACATATATCTAAAGAAAGGAGTGTGGGGTCTGGATGTGGAGATGGGGGGCATCAGGATAAAAACCACGACGGAAAGAGGATGGATGAGTTCGCCATGAACTGAACAGTAGAATGAGTTCAAGGTTGTGGTCCCAGAGAGAAGAAAAGAAAGTAAAGCGAGATTGGAATTTGGGTGAGAGAGAAGTGGCCTCACTATAGTCACCTTGAAATACTCTGTTTGTTGCTGTACGATAAATCACCCACCAGCTTCAATTCCTATCTGTATGGATTACTCGTCACACTCTTCCCAGCTATCAGAACCCCAAGTCTGAGAGTCAAAGCAATTGCTGCTTGTGCTCAGATTTTTCCTGGCGAGCCTGCAGGGATGAGCACGCCGTAAGGGCTGAAGAGAGGCCGTGTCAGTATTTGAGAAACAGGAGAAAGACTTGCAGAAGATTGCAATTACTATTCCATAAAGACTTACTCCGAATGCCTCTTTATCCATTTTTTATTTCCTCCATCTAATATTTAAAATCTTCCCCTTATACTTGTAGAACGGAAAGCAGAAATCTACATAGCCCTACTGCTATTTTTCTAATTCCCAAGCTTGGACTGCTCGCGCGTCAGTCTCTAACTTCCTAATACAAATGAACAGAAGACAAAAATCATTCTGTGGGATTTTGAAATGAAGTATTTTGGCAGAACACAGAGAAACAGTTAAATTTTGCAAAGCTGTGAAACTGGAGAGGAGGCTGGTCTCAAAATCCGCCGACCAGAGACCTGGAGGAAGGTCTGCTTGAGACTCGTTTTTCTCTCTCCTCTCCCCACCTATCTGCACCAAACTCACCTGTCAATTTCATCAGAGAGATACTTGAATAGATTTTCTAATCTGTCCCCACTCCAAATTGATCAGTTAATTAAGTTGATCTCTGCGAGCTTGTTAAAGAGCCAGGTCTTTTTCTTTCATGCTCTGCGCTTCCCAGGGAGCTCCCTTTCCTGGGGCACTTATGAGGTGCACATCCAGGAAGACAGGAGTTCCTGGCTAATATTTGATCCTGTCTGCAACTGCGTTCTTTTTTTGGTAGCAAAAATTCTTTTTTTTTTGCACTTAGCAAATACATTTTACAACCTCTTGCTTCTAGGTCAGAATTGACCGGAGTCCTGTTTCTTAATTATTCACATTTGTTACGTTAGAATTCGGAATTCTTGGTCTCATGCAGAATCGTTACTGATTAGCTCTATCCACTGGCTTGAGAGCAGAATGAAGCTGGCAAATACCACGGACGTTTGTGTGATGATGGACGAGGCGGTGAGGCCCGGGACCTGTGGATGCCATGACAGTCCTGCCTGGGTCTGATGCGTGCGGACTGCTGATAACCAGAATTCCTTTAGGAGGAAGTGGCTGTGGCCCTGGCAGCACCTAACTCCCTGGGAGGGACTTCTAGCCACTCCAGGCCTTTAGCTCATCAGTTCTCAAAAGCTCCCAGCGAGGAAGACGGATGCTATGGAATAAAGGTATAAGGCACTTGGTAATGAAATGCTCACTTCCCTTTCCGCTGCTCCCTATGCCCATGTCCCCACTCCAAATTGATTAGTTAATTAAGTTGATCTCTGTGAGCTTGTGCAGAGCCCAGATGCAGAAACTGAGGCAGAGGAAGTTGTAACTGCTGACCCAAAGTTCCCAGAGGGAGTCAATGCGGAAGCAGGACTGGGCAGCAGAACGCTGCCACCCAGCCAGCAGGTGAACCTGTTTATGAAAGAACTGCAGAAACAAAGGCTAAATGCTCACTTAAGGTACCAGCGGCTGGTACCTTAAGGTTCTCATAGGCTGGTGTGGGGAGCCGGGCAAGGTCAACGCTGTGCTGGGGAGGCCGGACCAAGACAAGCCACAGGCAGGTCTGGGAAGCTGACGCTTTGGGCGTGTTCTGCCGACTCAGTGCTTTGCTGAGACCACGGTTCTTGCTGGTTCACATCTTCATGGACACACATTACAGACAGCATATCCAGCTGACCTCAATTGTAATAATTCCTCAGGTTTGTACCTAGTCCTCAGAGACTAGTTTCTTAGAGAAGAGCTTTATAAAGACTTTCATTTTAAAAGAAGCTGATTGACTTTAAGTTTCCTCCCTGTTTTAAACTACACACCTATAACTGATTGAAATATTTTGATAGTCACTGAACAGGGCATTTCTGGGTCCTCTTTGTTACTATTTCAAAGCCTTCTGCTTGTGAGACTCATGGGCTCTCCCCCAATATACCAGCCAGGATGGGAGTCTGATTGCAGGGCCCCTGTGTTCTCTGCTTAGTTCCCAGGGCCTCAGGGTTCAATGAGGTCTTTCTCTTTTGGAGGAGGGGGCCAAGGTGCAAATGGCTGGTAAGACATAGCTCAATGGAGTTGACCTGGACAACCATGAACATCTGTGAGAAGACAGAGCTTTGTGACACCCCATCAGGCTTGGGGTGGCATCATTCCAAGAGAAGGTGGCATCATTCCTGAAAGAACACAGGCGCTGTGGGTCCGCTTTGGCGTCAACCTATGTAACATATTTAAAGCTGATAACGTGCACAAATATGTAGGATTCACAACACAGACATGAGTAAGCAACGGCCCTCGGCAGTCCAGACATGCTAACAAATCATTGCAGAGCAAGATGGTGATACGAACTAGATACAGAACATGGGGGCTTTTGAGAGAGTGTTCAATGAATTTAGAGACAACCACCCTTCGAAAAGAACCTGGGTAAAAGTAGCAGAAGTGATATTTAATGGGGATGAATATGTGGCCCAGCACAGGTTTAAAAAGACCAACGGCTAATTGCAAGGTCAGCTACAGGATGTGGTGGGAAGAGCTTAGGCTATGGGGGTCCCACAGGCCTGGGTTCCCATTACAGTTCCGCTGCTCACATCTTCTGTGATCAAGGGAAAATTTCTTCATCTCTTTGTGCTTCAGGGTCCTCATCTGTAAAATGGAAGCACTCATTGATTCTGCGCCCGAAGGGTTCTTGGAGGATTAAAGGAAATAATGTATTTCAAGTGCTTAGAAAATTGCCTGGCAAGTAATCAGCGAGCGGCAAGGTTTAACAACTATTATTCACAAAGAGTTCCTTTAGAAAAACTAAATAAATAGATAAACAAGTCAATAAAACTCAAACTTTTATTTCGTAGCTTGCCCAGCAATCGTCAGTTCTTTGGATGGTACATTGGTCCCCCAGAGGGATCGGAAGCAGCAAGGGAAATTGTTGCTTTCCACCCGATATTCTCTCCAAAAGAAGAAAGTGGTATGTCATCCTACGGCTCTTGATCACAGAAGAGAAACGTACTCAAGCATGAGCAGGTCACTGTCAAGAACACTGAAGAGGAGCCAGGCTGTCCGTGCACTTCTGTGATATGTGTCTATGACGGGACAACCTCTCCTGACAGTGAGATGCTCTCAAAAATGAACTGAGTCTCTGCGGGTTCAGAGGAGGTAGGACATGAAGAGGTATTTCAAGAATCCCAGGGTGCTGTGATGGACTTAATGAGCTCAAGCTTTAAAAAGACTTTTGCAGAAAATTGAGAAAAAGCACAAGAGCAAGAATGATTGTAAGACAACTGTTTGGAAGGTGAAAGTCTAAGTGAGCTGAGGTATGCAGAAAACTTCTAAAGACTACAGAGGTTCCAGGCAAGACGATCAGGGAGGGAGCAGTAGACCCAGAGCGGATGATGAAACTCGGTGGCCCAGCGAAGGCAGAGCTCTGAGATCTGCTTTTGTCTATTTCCACGGACAAGGATGTCAGAACAGAAGGTAGAGAAAGAACTAGCTCCAGGAAGTGTCAGTGGAAGCTGATGACCTTTTGAGAAACAGGTATCTGCTCTCAGTGAGTTCAGATCTCTGGAATGAACTGCTGTTGCAAGGTCTTGGAGCAACTTGCAGATGAGATTCTGCAGTTGTTTGAAAAGAGAAAATCTTAGAGAAAGGGAGACGTGTTGGGGAAAAAAATACAGGCAAGCACACTTGTATATTTTTAGAAATAGAGAGGAAGTTGCTTTTATAAAGCACAGGTGGGTAAGCCTGTTGTCTGTCTAGGAAAAAGCACTGGCTACAAAACGTTAAGTCGTGAGCGCCTTGAAGGGAGTGAGGTGATCTCTAGAACAAGCTTGCTTGTTGCTTGAGAAGGAGAAACCACAACAGGCTCACCTGGCCCCGCCCCCTTCCTTTTTCCCCTTTGCTGTTCTTGAGAAATGGACTGACCTGCATGTTTGGGTTTCTGCAAAGACAAGAAAAAGGAGAAATTGGCCGAGTCCACAAATCATGAAGAAACTTAAGTGACTGATGACGGGAATCTCTGCCCGAGGAAGCTTCCAGTGGGGCAGGATCAAGTGCGTCTCCCCTTGAACAGTTCAGACATTATTTTCGCTCACGACCACTATTTATTACCTGCCTGCTATGTGTCATGCACTATATTATATATATATGTCACTTAATTTTTATAAAACTCTGTGAGGTAGATATTATTTTACAGAGAGATTAAATAAGTTTCCCAAGAACACACTGAAAATGAAGCCAGACTGGGAATTTGAACCTTAGTATATCTTCTTTCAAAGCCATTGGTCTTTTGTGTATAACAGCTGACTCTCAAAATGTTGAAGAGGAAGGGAGGGAGGGGAAGAGGGAGGACGGGCTCAAGGGATGAACTAGCCAGGATCCAAAATGATTCTGTCACAGATGTAGACTGAATCCAACAAGAAGCGATTTAACTGGGTAAATTTACGATTAGGCAGCATCGTCCTTCTGTCTCCCTCACTCCATCCCAACAAAGCCCTGGGCAAGCACCAGGCAGGAAGAATGTGACCCCAGGGGAGCACCTGTGCCCCAAGACAACGGAGCAATGGGCAGCTCAGAAAACAGAACAGCCTCGCTAATGAGACCGCCGTCCATCTTGCGAGAATAGTGTAGCTAAAATGAGATTTAGAACAAGAAAACCAAGAAAGGGTTCTGCTTGCTGTTTGGAGCTTTTTGTATGCTGGTGGATTCAAAAGAGAAGGCAGAATTCCACACTTCTGTTTTTTGTCTGTCTTCACTTTCGGGAAGACACTGGGACTTTCGTGGCCCAGCCACGGTCAGAGGTCTGTGGCCACAGAGCCTGTGGACACTCGCTGGTATTTCCTGGAGGAACTTTCACAGCATGGAGACAAAAGTCCAAGGGAAAGCACCTAACAGCCACATCCCCACGGGGACAAAGGGAAAAAGAAGCTGGGGCCATTCGGCTGGGAGGACACGGCCGCGAAGTCATCAGTAAGCGCTCATTAATTCTTTGGACAATGCCTTCCGAACTCGCTGGACCATCACCTATAGAAAGGACCACATTTTGCATCTCACGTGGAACACACAGAAACAAACAAAACCCGAAGCATGCATTCTGCAAAGCTGGTTACCCTTACTTTCCACGCCTTTGATATTTTCTATTCTGTTCTGTCCTGACCTGTCCTTTTCATTGGGGAAAAAAAAAAGCTATAGCTTATTTAATTGACTTCCTGACTTATTTATGGGTTGAAATTCATAGTTGAAGTCACGACCTTAGGGTCTATAGGACCCGCAGAGGAAAGCTCTCTGCCAGCTATCGCTCCAGGCGCGCACGGAGAACTTCTATCAGGTGGAGGTGACACAGGCCGATCGCTTTGCAGGAAGCGGTGAGTTATTGCACGTGCGGTCTCCAGGGTTAGGCTACGTGCAGGCATGGTGAGAGCCGTGCGGGCAGGACTGGGCATCAAACAGGGATGAAATTAAATCATCCACAAGGTCCTTTGCATTTCTGACAGGCCGCGGTTGGATTAGTGAAGAGGGTGCTGGAAAGTTCCCGCCCCTTTTAGGCTGGATGAGCAGACGCTGTCTGGATCTCAAGCATGTGCGTGTGTGTGTGTGTGCGTGTGTGTGTGCATGGGGACACTGAGCTGAGGCCCCGAGAGAAGGAGCCACGGATGGAGGCGAAGATGGGTGAGTTAGGGACAACTTTCTCAGGCAGCGAGAGCGCCTTAAAATACTCCAGCCCATTTGTCTGCTGGGAAGTGGCCGCTCGTGCCCATAGCAACGCCCGCGGAGCGCTGGCCGGGGCTCCCCAGACGAAGCGGCCTCCTCGCTGCTGCGCGGGCCCTTCCCGGACCGGGGTGGCTGTCTCCACGACAGCTGTCACGCTTGCTTTGCAAGGATGATGCCCAGGAGCCGGGTTCTGGGCCCTTCCCGCTCATCTATGAGGCCCGAGACGGCCTGACAGGGTAACACTGTCTCTCCCGTCTCACCAGGGACCGGCACTGCTCAGCCCCGATGCCGCGCTGCTGGGGCCCACCGCTTCACCTCCGTGTCCTGAGGGTTTTCCACTGGGCCCTAAGTGAGGGACTGCAGGATTTGTTGTTGTTGTTGGAAGCACACACTTTAAGAGCTTTACTTATGAAAATAAGAAAAATAAATATAATTGCAACTTGTACACAAAACCAAATGAGCAGCAATCTAGGTTTTTCCCCCTAGGAATTCCAGAAAGTTTGTTGTCTGAAAACCAAGAGGTAACGGCCACCAGAAAGCCCTTGAGTTAGAGCTGGTCCCGTTGCCTGATGTTGGAGATGAGGAGACGGAGGTGCTGAAGGCTGAAGGCCCAAGGCCAGAGTTTGTGGCAGTGACTGGGGGCAGGGGACAGGGCCTGTGCATCTCTGGTGGTAATTTCAGGGTTCTGGAGCAGGCAGACTGGGGGCTCCCTCAGGTGGGTGTCTGGCTCTTCTCTCTACCTGGGACCTTCTTCACCACAGTGGGGTCCACTTGTGTGCTGGGCACCTGGATATCTGGGTCCCTGGATCTTGCTGACCACATGGTCAAGTCTGAGTGTTAGGCTGAATAATTTCGGGGTTCACCGAGCACCCCCGGAATTTTCCTGACTCCACACAGCTAAAATGGGAGGTTTTCTTGCTAAAACAACAAAACTCTCCCAAACCTGTCTTATTTTTGAAGTTCAAACTCAAACTTCCTTCTCTGAAATGCTCCCTATCACCCTCTAAGTTGTTGTGGTGCTGGTTTGTTTTATTATAATTCTTATTTTGGGGTGAAGGGTGAGAACATTTAAGATCTGGTCTCTCTTTCTATTTTCAATGAGCTTCCGTATTGCCCAGCTCAGCACCGCGCCCTCAGGAATAGACCCTCGGGAGTGCGTGTTCGGGTGGACCGTGGACAGGCGAAGCGCTCACGCATCTGGAGAGGGGTTGGGACTGCCAAGGTGGCCCTGAAACAGGGCGGCAGCTTCCTCCCGGAAAGGGTCAGCTAGTGACGTGTGGGCTTTGCAGGCTGTGGGGTCTGTCGCTACGGCTCCCCTCTCCTGGGCAGTCCAGGCAGCCAGAGGGGATGTGGGACCAGTGGGTGTGTCAGACGATGCGGAAACTGAGGTGTGAATTTCTCATAATTTCCATGTCTCATAAAATACTATTTAAATTCCCCCCCTGATGATCTGAAGATATAAAGATATAAAAACCATGCTTAGCTCACAGACACACAAAACAGGCATGGGGAGGATCTGTCCCTGTGTGTAGCATGCCAAGTTCTGCTCTGGTCAGACACCTGGAGCCGAAGGTTGGGGAAGTGACTCGGGCTCTGGGGTTCTCAGCGGTGCCCTCTTTTCAGTAGGAGGAGTGGCTGGGAATCTGCTCTCAGCCCATCTCCAAGCAGAGAGGCTGGGGTTATCTGGGGGGACGCGAGGCGACCCCAGCTGGGGAGTGGGTCAGGGAGGAGGCCCGGACACCCTCTAAAGCCCTGTCCTCTGCTCAAGACGCTCCTACACAACTGCTTCCTGGGCCTCGGCATAAAATCACCGGAGCCACACTGATTGGAACGAAGGTCATTCAGAATTAGTGAAAAGGTTTGAGTATAAAACGGTTTATAAGAAACGATGCTTCATTGCGTTCAAGGACATTCGGCAATCAAACCAACACTTAACAATGGGCTGTCAATAATCCATTTGAATCGCACTTTGTATTTTTCAAAGTGCTTTCCAGTACATTATCTCCATTGATCTGCCCTGCAGCCCTGGGAGGCGGAAGGCCTGTTTCACAGGTGAGGTCACAACGTGCCTTGTCTGAGATGGTCGGGACAGGGTCCCTGCTCCTGCTGCAGCCTCCGTGGGCCTGCTGCAGGGTAGTTAAAAGTGTGTATTTTGTACCAAGGGGGTAGGATGAACTTGTAAAGGATCTCATTTATGTCTGTGGGAAGAATAAACCTTACTCCTAACCCCTGAGCATCTACTGAAACGTGGCCACATAGATGTAGATTAACATGCAGTGTGTGTTGAATCCTATTAATAATAAAGTCCAGCAAGGAAGAGCCGACAAGCTCCAGCCCCAGCCTGTCCCCTCTGGGGGAATGAAAATGGTGTTTCTGCTGCACCTGTTCCCACTGGGAGGGGGGTGTTCCCACAGGCGGCATAAAGACAAACGTCAGCCCTTCCTCAAGACGGAAGGATCAGAAATACATCTTGAATTTGAAAGGCTTTTTAGCCTCTGACATTCTTTATTCTGGCAATTTAGGAATTTAGAGAAATCAACCACTGGGGGGGTCTGATCAGGGAGGGCACTTGACCGGCTGCCTGGCGGGGCTTTCCCTTCCTGCCTGCCCAAGGAAGTGGGAGTGGGTGGGGGTGGGGACACAGGAGGCACCCCCTGCAAACTAGTGGTTTGGGGCATAAATCTGCTTTTCCCCTTTAACCCAGGGCTCTTGTCAGCACTTCCTTGCCAAATTAGGCTTTGGCATTGCTAAAGATGCCTTGGCAAACTTTTTTAATTTCCCCAGAGTAACTTCCTGGTTCTTAATTAGGCCTTTTATTCCTAGATGTCTATATTTAACTGTGCTCTGCAGCGCTGACCCCTTTTGGATACTGCCAAGAACTTCGGGGAGGTAGCAGGTGAGTCTAGACAGGGCAATTACTCAGATAACTAAGTTCCCCACACCTGGTTCTTCAAGGAGGCCACCACGAGGTCATGCTCAGGGACAGGCGGAAGGAATTCAGAGGTAACTGCTCAGCGCTGCCCTTCCCATGTCCAGGGGGGCAGAGAGCAAATACTCAGCCCATGGAAGGACACCGGCCGGTTCCGACAGGCTCCACCCATGAACTGGGCAGGGTGGAGGGTGTGGGGGACACAGCGTGAATGGAGAAAGACTCTCAGCTGTGCCCAGGGAAACTTCAATTCCACTCCTGCTTGTGGAAGAGAAAAATGGGAAATAGCCTAAATATCTATCACAGGAGAAATGGGTCAATAAATTGTGGTACACTCAGATAATAGAAAACAGTTCAGCAGCGTGGAAATGAGCGAACTAGAATTATGAGCGTCGGCGTGGGCACCTCTGGAAGCCGAGCGGCTGAGCCCGAGAGCGGCCGCTCCAGAGGCCACTGTGGAGCTGCTGAGGCCTCAGGGGTCACTGCCGTCCACGCTGTTTGAGTGGTGCGAGCATTTGAAAGGTCAGGATAGTAAAGACAACCCCAGAAGACCCATTTTCTTCTTTTTGAAGTGTAGAAAGAAGAAGCGTGATAATGCTCCCTCACCACTGAGGAGAGCAAGAGGATTCCCTCTGGGGACGGGCAAGGGCGTGAGTCTGGGGGCAAGGTCTTTATGTTATATTAATATATACATTATATATATACATATAAAATTTGTCCTATAGAAGCTTTCAGGCTGGATGTTGCTGGTGACAGTCCCTTAGTGCCATGCATCTTGTTCCTCAATTCTAGGCCTTTCCTATAAACTGGTAGTTAAATTTGGAGGCTGGAATTTAAAGAGACACTTATTGGCATAATTTTAAGTGCTCGCTAAAGAATTCCTTATTACCCATCCTGCAAACAAACAAACAAAACAAAGGCAACACGTCTCCTCTGTTAGCTTGCTAAGGCCTAAAATTGCACAGCTAGAAATAATTTGACTCCCAGAAAAAATGCAAGCCCTTCTAGAAGAGGGAAACTGTATTAGACAGTCATTATGGAGTAGAAAAGCTTTTATGAAATTCTCAGCCATTTTCTGAAGAGAGGAAAGTCGGTGGGGAGAGTTTATGGGCAGTGGGGGTGGGGGTGTTTCCCGGGAAGGAGCCCCTGCAGGCACTACACGGGACGCTGAATCCTTTAAGATGGGGGGCCCTCCCCAAAGCCCACTCAGCTATTGACTATTTTTTGTGCTGTGGACACTGTATTCAGTAGTTTCAAGCAATTATTTCATTTTAGTCTTCTAACAACCCAGGGAAGTGAGTAGAATTCACAGCCATTTTAAAGGTAAAGGCTGTGGAACCAGACCAGGCTTAAGTAACTGGTTAAGGGTCCCTAGCTAATAAGTGGCAGCTCCCAATTCCCCCCAAACCCGGGGCCCCTGACTGGGCAGTCCTCCCTCCCGCTTTCAGCTTTGGGTTGGCCTGAGGGGAGATGAGGGGTGATGCCCCATAGGAGTGCATTCCAACCTCCAGTGGAGCCTGGATGCATTTTGGGGCTGGAACTTAGAATCTGCCCGGTGGCCTCTGAGTCACAAGTCTCTCTTGTTCCCTTGCTTTTTGCTTTTGCTTTTATCTATCTGGGAAAGAAGATGGGACTTGTCTCTGGACACAGCCTGCCGATTAGACAGGAGAACGGCCCTGGACTTCCATTGTGCCTTCATGAGTCAGCAGGATTTTTAAAGAGAGATGTTTATTGCACAAGTGAAATGTAAGACTAACAGATGTTTAAAAAATAAAAAAAGATGCAGTGTTCCAAAATTCTACTGCCCTCTCCTCCCACCCTCCGGAAGCCCCCAGCCCCCTACCAAGCCCCTCCCCAACACCTCCCCATCCCTCCCCCATACCACCACCACCAGACCCAGCGTTTCCATCCAGGCCAGAGTCTTGTGCCCTGTTTCCTACTACTCAGTCCTTGGCTCAGCCCAAAAACAGCGGCAGGAAGAGACCAGAGGCAGGTAGGTCTCCCTCGGAGCGCCTCTGCTTCGCGGCCATTTTGAAGTTGCTCAATTTGAAGCATTAACCTCCAAGACTCTGCTTCCCAGGAGCCAGGGGAGGGGCCGGCAGCGTCTTGTTAACTCACACTTGCCTCGTTTTCTTCTGCTGGTCTCTTGGAGAGCACAGCTCTGGAGCTTTGTAGGGCAGCTCTTTCTTGTAAATCCTGAAGGCGAGGGTCAAAACCGGCAAAGGCAACTGAGAAAGAAGGAGGAGAAAAAAGCCGAAGGGAGTGAACCAGCAGTCTGATCTTAATGCCGACATCACACACAGGGCGACTCTCTCCATTACTGAGTGACACAAAGCTCATTATTTGGAAGTGTGTTTTCTAGGCAGTTATGACTTCCTAAGACGAAAGGGGTATGTAGAAGCAGTCGAACTTGGGACAGTCGGCACCTGTTTTTATCTGCTCGACGCGGGGGAGGTGGACACTTGGAATTTTCATCAATTTTGTGCATATTTAGAGAGCTAAGTTATGTTAGGCACAATTTCTTGCTTTTACCAGCTAAGAGGAAGAGGTGTGTTTACTACCATAACCTATGTACAGTGGAAGCTTCGAGACAACCTTAAAGAGAAATGTAGCAGGAAAAAAAAGTTTCTGAAAGAAGTCATTTGTCTTTAGATGAATTCATCTGGGCCGGTTACAGGTTGCTGCAGACATAAAACTGTCTGGAGTCTGGCTTCAGGGTTTAGAATTATAAAATATTCATGGCGTATAATTTTGCATAATTTGTTTAGCTACCAAGACATAATTTAGTTATTTGGTGCATGAATCCTTCAGAAGGCCTAAAGAGGAGGAAAATGGCCTGGAAGAAGCTAAATCCGTCTTTGATGCAAATATAGATAAGACGAATATAACCTGTGGTGTCCTGTGTAGTCCATACACACAACCCCCCCCCCCCCCACNAAGCTAAATCCGTCTTTGATGCAAATATAGATAAGACGAATATAACCTGTGGTGTCCTGTGTAGTCCATACACACAACCCCCCCCCCCCACACACGCACACACATCTTCATATACTTGGTCTGCCTGTGGATCCTTACTGTTGTTTTACTGGGCAGTCTGAGAACCGTGTGTCAGTTACCTCGTTGCACTCTCTATGTAGCTGCCTCTAAACCCAAAGGAAAGCGTTACACCTAAGTCTTCAGTTGCAACAAGATGCGTGGAGATCATAAAACTCCTTGGTCGCAGGGTCAATGGGACAGCAGAGAGGATGACTCACTTATTCACAGCGTAGAACCGTCTGTCAGGGCTGTGCTGAGCACCGACAGGTGGGCTTGTGGACAGCCCGTCCCTGCAAGCTTGCAGTCAGCTGAGGCAGGACGTACACAGGCGGGAGAGGCAGGAGCAGCTGGCGCCTGGCTCTTGGGCGCCTCAAGCAAGGCGCCAGCCCAGCGTGGTGGACCCTCGGCCAGGATGGAGAGAAACGTGGGCCAGGGAAGGGCTGCTGTGACTGTTCTCCTTCTGCCCCTGCCGGGACCTGCTCCTGGCTCTCCCCAGCATCCTGGGGATGGGGGGTTACTTCGTTCCTGCCTGCCATCTTGGTCCTTCCACCCCATTCTCCATATTGAAGTGCTTTCCCCTCTCTCGGATCTCCAGCTGCAAACACGACTCTGGTGTAAGGAGTAGCTCGACCCTCTGCTTCCCGTCAGGTCCCTGGGGCAGGGCCCCTCCTGAGTCACTGCTGTTCTCTCCACCAGAACATGCTCACTCCCGGCCCCAGCACTGACCTCCAGCTCTTCTCCAGCTCCAAGTCAGGCTTCCTCCTTCTAGAGAGCCTCCCCCTAGCTCCCTGGGCCTGCACTCACACTGCCTGGTGTTCCCCACTGCTCTGGAACGTTCCTGGCCTGCATCGACTCCAGAAGGTTGCCGGGTACAGCAGCCGGGAGTCCCCATCCTGTGGCTTTGGGGTCAGACCTTCGGGGTGTGACTCCAGAACCCATGCACTGGACCTCAACCTTGGGCTAAGTTGCTTTCCTTCCTGGGTCACTGTTTTCTCATTTGCAAAGGGAGGACTGTGATGGAACGTACAGTACAGGGCTGCTGTGGGGCATAGATGAGATGCTGTCAGTGAAAGCACTTAGACCAGGCCCAGAACATGCTCAGTCCCCAACAAATGTTAGTTCCTATTAGTACAGTGCTTGCTTGTTAACGTTATCATAGTAATTTATGATCTGCATACATGCACGTATAGATAAATAACATTGTAAAATGATGATCTTTAACAGCATAATAATGTTACCTGATATAATGCTATTATTAAAAAAATTTAATTTGTTACACACACATATATTCTATATATTATATAATTATAATAGATAATATAGCACATTATGATATGTTAGACATGATTAAAATAATTTATGATGAGTATACACATGCATGCATTATAGATAACATTATAAAATTACATATAATTAAGCGTAATATAATGATGTTATTGACATAACCCTGCTAGCTGTCTAGTTTCCCCCACAACGCCGTAAACACCTGCTCCCCAAAGGAGCCAGTTGCTACAGCCAGCCCCAAGGGCTGGCGGCGATCAATACCCGGATTTGCCTGTGACCCCACAGCCAGTTCTTTGGGGGCCTCTCTTCTAAAGGGATGGGTGTTTTTGTGGCTCTGACCCCCTCCCAGCGCACAGAGACTGATGCGTAAGTGATGCTCGGTCACTTTGTGAACCAATGAGCCAGCTGCCTTGTGCAGCTTCCTTCGGGACGAGGGTTTTCAACAGAGAAGGGGGAAAAGCAGGGCGGGGTTGTTGGGGTGAGCGGGAGGCTGGCCCTGCCAGGGAGCAGAGGGTGCGTGGGGACGGTGGAGCACCTGCTTCGCGCGTGCTTTCTGTGCCGTTGGGAGGCTTTCTGCGCACACGTCAGCGCTCAGCCCACACGGTCGGAGAGCCTGGCGGAGGGGAGGGCTGGCCTATTAGCGCGTCGGAGGCAGGCCGGTAAAAATAGAGATGGGGAAAAGCATAAAGGAAGAACAGTAAACACAAGAATTTGACATGTAAGCAAAGTAGATTTGATTGCAAAGTGACTGCCATAAAGCTGTAATTCCATATGAATTTTAAAACTAACCTTTTCAGATTGTAACCATGATGCATATTCATTGCAGAGAATTTGAGATATTCAGAAAAGCAGACAAAAGACAAAAGTCACCCGTAATTCCACCACCAAAAATTAGTGCAGTCATACCTCTGGTTTTATCTCAGTTTTTTTTGCTTGAGTGCATGTTTTATTGTTGAATGTAAATATTGAGTCTTTATCCTCTGTGGGCAGGAATAGGCTGGGCCAAGCCTGCTCCCCAGCCCAGTCTGCCATCCTGTTGCCTGGGGCCTGGGATCAGACCGTCGTCACAACAGGGACCTCCAGGGGCAGAGACAGGCCTGGGTCCTGCGGCGCCCTCAGTAGCTGGGGACGAGCGTGTGCTGCCCTCTGGGCCGCCAAGCCCTGGCTGGAAGCCAGGCCAGTGGTCACTGTCAACCTCAGAACTATTTCTAGGCACCCTGGCTGGCTTCCCGCTCTTGGTCCTGAGATGACACCCGTCTCCGGCCTGCGTCCACGGGGCCGCGACTTGCTGTGGCTGGTCTCGGCTTTGGCCTTCTGGCCGCTGGGCTTGGCTCTGCCGCTTTCAGATTTACTACGAGTGCGATTTTGCTGGGTTCAAGGACCTCTAGATTGTGTAACCACAGCAGATGAGTGTGTGCGTGTGTGTGCGTGTGTGCGTGTGCTTGTACAAGCAGACTTGAGGACTCGGTTTGGCTGCCTGTCCCTGGCCTAGCATAGAAGAAGGTTGCAGGTACCTGTTCTCCCCTCTCCCTGCAAAGACTCCCCTCCTGCTCCCACGACAGCAAGACCAGGGTTCCATGCGCAAGATCAGGTCCCCAGGGTAACCTGATTTCAGCAACAGGGGAGCAGCCAATGTCTCAACTGACCATGGGGTCAGACCCAGCTTCACGGCCCTGCTTCTTGAGCCCCAGCCCACGGGACCAGGTTCAGCACCCCCAAAGCCCACTTGGCCAAGGCCCGAATCTGTCCTAGCACCAGGGCCTGGACTGAACCGGGGTGGTGCTCTGGTGACAGTCAAGGGATTGCAGGGCTGGAGGGAGCGGGGCCCGGGGCAGGGGCAGGCTGCTCTTCACATGGACGGATTCTGCGGGCGGTGCCAGGGAGGGTCCTCGAACCTCCACAGAAGGCGGCGGAGCTGCCCCTGGCATGTCCCGTGACAGGACCGTGACAGCGGCCGGGATTCCCTCACTCATCAGACTCGGGATGGTAGGAAATGCCCCATGTTTGTCTCAATGTGCTTCTGGGGACCATACGCCCAGGGCCGTCGTTCGGCCTGGAGGAGCCTCAGCAGCTCCCAGTGGACGGCTGTGAGACAGCGGCCTGCCGTCCAGCCGCGCCAGGGCAGGCTCTGCCCACCCCTGGGAGCGAGAGAAGCGGGCCGGGGGTCCGACCCAGGACCGTGCAGCTCGGTTAACGATGCGCTCGCAGTGCGTTAGGGAAGCAGAGGCCGGTGAGGACCGAAGCAGGCCCGGAGCCAGGAGCCCGGCAGGACCAGCGCAAAGGGGGCGCCTTCGCCCTGCCGGCTCTCAGGGAGCTGCCTGAGGAGGTGTTTGCTAAAGCCGGGGCATCCATTTTCTGCAGCAGGCCTGGTACTTGTTCTTCGTCATCCTCCATAATTAAGAAATTTCAGGGACCAACAGGGAAAAGAGCCTCCGCCCCCTCATTATCTGCAAAACACAGTGTTAAGTTACTTAGATTTCATCCTATTTGTTTCAGCCCTCTGCTTAAGAGTTAATTTTTTTTTTTTTTCATAAGGCTTGGTAAATTTTAACCCCTCCCCATCTTTTGAGGAAGTGGATGCAGGGGATCTGGCGACAATGGGACACTGGCTTCAAGGTATCCGGCCCCTTTTGTCACCCTTAGGGTAGAAATAATTGGTGGGTGTGGTGTTTGAGAGCACAGCCCTTTGCTTCAGTTAAGCGCTTCCTGGGCAGGTCTCTTCCTGTTCTTTTGTCACAACATTAAACAGCAAGAAATTTCCAATTGTGATTTCTCATCTCAAATTTGCAAGCCATACACACACACACACACACACACACAAAATTTATTAGTGTGACATAAAATGTAGCACTTAGGGATAGGTACATACCATGTTGGTGTGACTTCAAAGCAACAGTTAAAATTTTTGATTGGTTAGTTCCACCCCTTTCCATCTATCCCAGAAAGAGAATTAAAACATGGTAGCAAAGGCGCTTCAGTTCCAGACAGAGTAATCTGACCACAGAGCGCCTGGAACTACTGAAAGCTGACTGTGGATGGGCTGATGTCAGCCACCACTTGCCCAACATAAAAAGGGACATAAAAAGCTCAGAGAAGACAGGCTCAATCCTATTGGGGGGGGGGGTGATTTTAACGGGCAGCAAGTCTCTGGACTTTAGAGCATCGTCAGGCAATAAAATGCCTCACTTGCTTACTTTGGAAGATCTGCTTGAAGAACCTCCCCTCGAGGGCAGGAGGCAGAACTCATTTCTAATAGCTGTTAGTTAGGGCACAGGCTGGCTGTAATGACAAAGGACCTGTAGGCCACAGTGGCCTGAATCACAGGTGCAGTGTCCTGTGTCATGTGAGTGTGATGGCGACAAGGGGACATACCACTGCAAAAACTCAGAGAAGGGAACCCCTAAGTTCTGTGCATTTGGGGGTGTCATTATGCCTGTTACATAAGCTTATTTTCTGTTCATATAATAACCCAAAGGTGGGTGGGTGGCTGTTCTGTTTCGTGGCCATTCAGACCTGCTGTCCTCAGCCTATAACCAGATTCTGCTGGCAAAGTCAGGAGGAGAGGGAGGAAGACGCCCGGGGAAACGACTTGTCTTTGGGTGGAGGTCAGCTTGGAACGAGACACCGGGCTTCTTCTCGTCCAAGAGACCCAGACGGAGTCACAGAGCTACATAAAATATGGAGAACTGCAGACACCAGCTGGAACCGCAGAGGCTGAGGGTCTATTCTGCAACAGAAAGAGGGTGGGAGGATGAGGCTGAAGAAACCAGGGGACCATCACCATCTGTCACCATGACCCCAGGCAGCCAAGGAGCAGAGACAGACCCGCAGTCACTCAGGGACGGAGCTGACCCCGGGCGGCAGCGAAGGAAGGCGCACCTGAGGAAGAGGTAAAGACGCGGGGCTGTCGCTGGCTACAACTGGTTGGGAGCAGGGGACCCACCATGGAGAGAGGGAAACCGGCCGCCAGCTGGCGTGTCGGGTGGGGCGGACAGAAGAGACGGCCAAGGACGACTTACCCACTCCTTAGAGATGTTTAATAATAGAGGAGGCAGCTGTCGCTGTGGCTAGGGTGTGGCTCTGCCTGAGACCAGGGAGCTAAATCAAACGGTTTTTTCTTAAACAGAGGCGGAATGTTCTGAAGGTGAAGCAAAGCAGGAGACGGCGGCTGCAGTCTTGCACTGAAGCTCCAGGCAGGGCGCCCCGAGGGGTCTGCTCGGGCCAGGGGCGTCTCAGGGACATCACCACTGCCTCTTCAGCACAACCCAAGTCTTGCCCTTTCCTGCAGCTGAGCTGCTCTAACTGCTGACTGCAAATACTTTGCGTCCACCACCGGGCTAGGTCCTGGGTGCCAAGACAGTGCAGGGCAGCGCCACAGGTCAGAAACACGCTGGCTGCTTAGGTGCTGCATCGGGCTGAGGGCGTCTGGGTGGGGGTAGGCGGGGCTGCAGTCTTCAGTGAGTCATTAGGGGCAAACATAAGCTGCAGCAAGTGTGCTGCTGCCCCGGGGCCGCCCACCTTGCTTGTCGGGGAGGAGAGCAGGGAGCTTCGTGGAGAAGACCGCATGCCTAAAGGCAGCAGCCACATGCGTGTGCTCTGCTTCCCAGCTGCTCCTGCCTCTGCGTCAGCAGCAGATATCTGCTAAACAGACACCATTCAGACTTAGCGTGGAGTCAAGGGCTTACGTGATGTTTCCTCAGGCCAGGGGCGGCCCTGGCCCAGCCTTCCCAGCCGCCTGCCAGCGCAGGTCTTCCTCCAGTGAGCCGGGCATCCTGCGGCTGCAGCTCCAGGAAAAGCGAGGGTGGCGGTCAGGACCAGGGACACGTCTAAGTCTCTGAGTCTCCGTTCTGCCATCTGGCAGTGGGGCGGGTGCTGACGAGGGGAGCTCTAGAACCTCTCCCAGCACAGAGGTGCCCCGGTTCTGTCTTGGGTCAAGCTGCTTGTCCGCCAGCTGTTCTTAGGACACCTGCGTTTGCAGCCTCGTCTCCTCGCTGCTGCCCGAGGGCGTCCTCCCCACCGGCTCTCGGTCTTAGGCGACGGCAGGCCTGGGAATCGGGCTCGGCTACGGGGTTGACAGCGTGGTCGAGCAGGTCAGCTATGGTGGCAGTTTCTCCGGCTGCCTGAGTTGCTGCCCAGTTGGTGGCTCACAGCAACACGAGTTCATCGTCTCAGCCTCTGTGGGCCAGGACCCCGGGCAGGCCGGCTGGACTTGGGCCCACTCGCTGAAGTCACCACTTGGCTGCAGCTGCGGCCTCGCCTGAGCTCAGGTCCTCTTCTTGCTCTGGGGTTGTTGGCCCAGGGAGTCTTCGGTGGCTGCCCACAGGGGTCCCTCCCCTGGAGGCGCCCAGGGGGCCGGCCACACAGCCTGTTGCTGCGCAGCGGTTTGCTTCTTCACGAGCGAGCGCAGGAGGGCATCTGCTGATGCTTCCTGCTGTGTTTTAACGCTCCCTGGTCAGCACAGGTTCGCCTAGGACGCTCCATCTCAGTAACCTCAGAGTCGACTGATTAGGGACCTCAAATATGTCTACAAATCCCTTTGCCGTACATCACAGGCTGTGCCACTCTCTTCACGGGTCCTGTCTACATTCGGGGGTGGGGTGGACGCTCCATGTGCGGGGGCTGTGGACATAGGTAGCAGTTAAGGGAGGGGGACCTCGGGATTCTCACCACAGCCGGAAGGCAGGGGTTTCCGTGTATGGAGACAGTCAGCACCACTGAGTCTGTTAGCAGGGACTCTGTGTGTGTGTGTGCAGTGGACTGGGGGTGGGTGGGGATGTGCTTCCCCTAAAGAGAACAATCTTGACTTAGTACCACACTGATCGCCAACTCACTCTAGCTCCTTGGTTTCCAGGTACCCACTCCTGATGCTGAATTAGGGCGGCCTTTAAAAACCGGTCTTAAAATGTCAACACAACAACAACAACCCACGAACCCACAGCTGCAGTCCAGGGGCCATCCCTCCATCCCCAGCGGGTCCTGGGTCAGGGACAGCCAAATCCAGAAGCAAACAACAGACCTGATCTGACCTTGATCCCTTAGGACAAAATAGCTGCAGGAAGCGGCAAGCACATCAGCAAGCCAGGACCCCACTCCTGGCACGCTCAAGCGCTGGAGGCCGAATGTGTAAGTCAGAGCCCGGAGTGGCATGATGGGTGACCCCAGGCATGATGGGTGAGCAAGGAAGGGCACTGGCCCCTGGGAGGCTCCCCCAGACCTGGTGCTATCCCCAGAGAGGGGCCCCGCCTCGCCAAGCAGTGAGCACAGCGCCTCACATTTGCAATGCGATGCCTTCAATGGTGTGCTAGCAAATTGCTCCCCAAATTATACTTCTGGGAAGAGTACACACTAATAATGCCCCACAAGGGCAGAGAAAAATGTACCGCAATTGGATACATTGAATAATGTAATGTTTCAATAATGCCAGGGAGAATGTTGTATTATTAAAATACCACTGCAGTTTTAGACAGCAGCATTAAAGTAACCATGAGCTGGCATTAAGATCTGAGAATAACAAATATTGAGTTTTCTTGGAGCTATGGTGGGGCAAAAATCCCTCAATCCACTTAAACTTTCAGAGAATAGACGGGCATTTACAGGAAAGGTGACTGGAGAGAAAAAGAAATCGTTCTGGCTCTCGTTCAAGACCGAGTGGCAAAATTAAGCCTCCCTTTAAGTCACGTGCACCGTACAGCAAAGGGCGGAGCTGAGCAATTAGACAGAGAATGTGATTAGTGGGGAGGCCCAGTTTAGGTGACTTGGGCTCCCAAATGCCCCCCTTTTCTGGAATTGCCAGGGCCTGAGGATAAAGTAGTTGGTGCCTTCATCCCCTCAATGGTGGTCATTTCTGCAGACCTGCCTGGCGTCCAGGTGCGTCATGAATTACAGAAAGTTTGACCTGGGGCTGTTTCTGACGCGCACGCACTGTCCCCCGCAGACGCCCTGACTTCAGCTCTCTTCTCGCTCACTCCCGACTCCTACCTGGTTCTTAGGCGACCTGACGCTTGTTAGAGGCCCCATGTTACTCGTGCTCATTGACCAAGGCCACTAGCCCACTTCAGGCCTTCCTGACCTACTTGCAGAAGGGGCCTCGGGGGCCCCAAGCTTTTCTGATTGAGGGCCGCTGATTGCAGGGAAGGGAAAGGCACCAAAAGAAGAGGAAAATTTTGAGAAGAGGGAAAACGAAGTGCACAGATTATTGTCTCTGTTTCCAAGCGTAGACTGCACAGACAGGCCGTAGCTGGCCCCGAAGCCAGAGCTCTGCCAAATAAATCACATTCTGCTCCCCAATCCCAGGGCTGTTTGTGTGGCCGCGCCAGCACTGGTGGCTGTCTGTCCATCTGTCTGTAAGGCATGTGCTTCTTCTCTGCCCGTCTGCTTCAGTCTCCTCTCCCCCAGTGGGGAAAATGGTGACCCCAAACGTAGGACCCGCCAGCAGGAAGATCCTCCATGACCCATGAGAGATTCTGGGTCCTCCTTCCAAGCTGGAATGGAGTTGGGGGCCTGCCTCAGCCCCACCAGAACCTCTCCAACTGTTGTTTTCTTTCCTGTCAGTCTCCTCTGTATTAAACCTCGCGTTGTTTCAATACTGCGACCCAAATAAGGTGGAACGGGAACAGGACCAGAAAATGTCACCATCTGGAATTGAGGCTCCAAAGACCTGACACCCCATGACTGAGATTAGCCATCTGCTGGAGAGATGCTTGAGGTGCAGTGCAGATAAGCTTAGAGAGTCTCCCCAAACTCATCATGAGGATGGAGTCTGAATACAATTTATTAGGGATAAATAGCAATCGTGGAAACAGTGTCACAGTGATGAGAGAAATGAGTAGCTGCTCTGCCTGGGACCAAAAGTAAAATTCCAGAATGAGCGGGTCTCCAGGCCTGTCCAGAGGAGCAGGGCTTCAGGGATACCAGCTGCAGGGTCTTCTGGCCCATTTGGTGCGTGCCAGTCACTACGGCAGAGGGTCATTAGAACTTGATGCAATCAGCCAGTAGCATCTTTCTCTGTCCTGTTCTGTGACCTTGCTTGAGCTGGTAATTTGGTTTTCCAAAACAACTTTCCACTTTAGAAAATATTTACTGAGTAGCTGTCAGCCAGTCTCGGGAGTTTGATTAGCCTGAATCCATCATCCAGAACTTGAATGAACTCACAAAATTGAGTTCCTCAACCCTGAGAGTTGAAGACCTTGGTGATCTTGTCGAGGTGCCAGCCAGTGAACAGCTCCTCGTTTGAATAATGCCGAAGAGAAGTCCTTCGAGCCAAAGAGAAGCACAGCGAGAAGCGCTGCGACAACCAAGAGGGCTGAAACTGAGATCTTCATTTCTCCAAATCCATTAGCAAGGTCAGTGGAGAGAACCCCGAGTTGGGTAAGGTGCAGGTGGCCTGGTCCTGGGTCAGAGAGATACGAAGATCTCAGAGTTGTTCAGGTGACCCAATGCAGGCGTGTGTGTCTCTGCTGTAAATATAGCAGGCACTGCCGAAAGAGCCCCGTCATGAAAAGGTGGAAGAGCAGAACTTGGCCTTCTCGTGAGGAGGCTGGGCATTCTGATGAATGCCGACCGCCACGTTTCTTCTCCTGCTGCTGCTTCTGTCTGCAGGGCTGATTGCTCAGGCCGCTGGAGCAGAAGGGCACAGACGGGGTGACCCCACAGCAGATGTTGGTGTGATCACGTTTCTGAAGCCTGGGGAGCCCAAGACAAGGGGCTGGCCAGTTGGGCTTCTAATGAGGGTTTCCTGCAGACAGCAGCCTCCTCTCTGTCTTCACATGGTGGGGAGGGGAGAGTCCCTGTGTCTCTTCTTATCTTCTTATAAGAGTGTTAATCCCAACACACCACCTAATTACCTTGCAAAAGTCCCATTTCTAAATGCGTTGGCAGTAAGGGTTCCAACACGGGAATTTTGGGGGAATACAAACACTCAGTTCTCATAGCTCCTTCCCCGAGTCCATTGCTGGGTCTCAGGAGTGGTGGTGAAGAGCCGGGCTAGAGACAGCAAAATAGAGCCCCGTGTCCATTTTTTCCCCTTTCAGGAAGGGGTTTGGGGAAAGAAGCGCAGTTCCCACAACAGCACTGGATGGGGCTGGTCTCTTTTCTCATGACCGTGCCAAGGGTGAAGGTGTTTATTATGCCCAGAGAGTAGCCCCTCCTGGGACAAGGCACGTGTCGAGAAGACCCTAGCAGTTCGGTCACGTACAACGCGGAGCGGTGTGAGATGGGTGAGGTTTACCACACCCTACAGCCTCGCTGCCTTTATTAGTACCCCGCATGAAACAGAACAGACCTTTTCTAAAAGCTAAATGATGTCCCAGAAGTAGTCCCTTAAGTGGCTCGACCATCACCTGTGATGATAATTCACTTCAGGCAAATGTGACCGTACCTGGAAGCAGAATTGGCTTTCCGCTGCTCCAGACAGCCAGACCCTCCCACGCAATGGCAGTCGTGGACTATTTAGGAGACATGTCTTGTGGGTCCCGAAGCAAACAGCACAGATCGCGCTGGCTATTTATACACCTTCACATATAGGCAGGGAGCAGTTCTAGAATATTTTGGTAACCAACAGCCTTCTCTGACTCCGGCACTCAGACCTCTCTCTCTGACCAGATTTAGTGCTTACCCTTGGCTTCTACACAGTTGTAGCTCCATCTGGGGGTCTCCCAATTCTGTAACTCCAAAACGAACCAGTCCATCACACCAGTTGTCCTTGCCCTGAGTGAGGTCAAGAGGTGCTGGCCGATGTGCTGACAAGCTTATGATGCTCCCTGAGTCCAGGTCTGGGCTAGGCTCCAGTCCTTCATACTTGTGGGATGACTTGGGCAAGACACGTTTCTAAACCTGTTTCCTCAACTCCACAATTGTGTGAAGCTGAATTGTAACTCTGCAACATTTCCTGACACGCACAAATAGCACAGTAAGGCCGCTGTTACTACCGCTGTGCTGCTCGGTCGGTGAGCCCTTTGGGGTTCACCAATGCTCTTGTGGGGACTGCCCTTTGATGAAAACTGGTCATTGGGAAGCCGGGCCTCAGCTGAATCCAAAGTTTCTGCTGCGATGTCTGTTTCAGAAAAGGGACTCGTAGGGCCAGACCAGACAGAACCCACTTTAGGAAGAAAACTGGCAGCTGGGCAGGTAGTTAGAAGAAGTCCAAGAAGGGTTAGATGCAGGAGAAGCCCCATCTAAGAGCTGGACACAGGGAAGCCCAGGCCCCACAGGGCAAGCACAGCCAGTCCCTGCAGGTAGCAAAGGGGAATCTGAACTGCTAAATGGGTCAGGACGGACCCAGGAGGAGAGGGGCTGGAGGAGCTGCGGATGAACTCCAACCAGGTTTTATTTCTCCATGCACCAAGCTTGAAGGGTAGGTCAGGGTTGGTGTCTGGGATGAGGGAACACACAGTATGAATTTCCCAAGCCAACCCCCAAGCAGAGCGCGTTGGCTCGGTCCCCAAGAGAACATTCTAGCTAAAACCTAAATTGCTTGTTTATTAGCAAATATGAATAATGTACAAATTAAGCCACCTGCTCCTGTTGAATTAATTTAGGTTATACTGGGGCTGGCTCAGAGTGGCGGATGGTTAGTTAACACAATCACGCAAATTAACACAGCTTGGCTTCGGGGCAGATCCCACTGTCCGAAGCTCGGCCCTAAGGGGAATTAAGCCGGGACCTGCTAGAAAGAGGTGCTCCCTGCTTTATCTCTCCTGACAGCTTTCAGTTACTCTCCTTCAGAGTCTTTGGGGGGCACTATTCAGCGGCTTTTTCTCAGTCAAATGATGTAGGAGGCAGAACACAAAGCGTGGGCAAGAAACCTCAAGACTTGTGGTCTGGGGCCGGGTCCCTCTGGTGAGCTGGTGGCTGCTTTTGTGTAACTTACATTTCCATCTGGGCCCTTGGGCTTTACCGCCAAGAAACAGGAATCGTCCCTCACTGGGTGGGTTATCTGGTGTTGCCAAGAAGAGACTTGCCTGGACCTCAGAGGCTGAGGGGCTTCCAGGGCACACGAGGAAGGGACAGGACAGGACACCTAGATCAGCGGGTCTCAGCCCAGCAGGAGCACGAAGAACCTGAGCCATCTGGGAGGGGGTTTGGGCCACACGCCCAGGGTTCATCTCACCAAGACAGGTACCTGGTTCGGCCAGTTTTCACCAGATCCTCTCTGCTGGCTGAGTCTGTGCCAAACCACCCGGGGCTGGGCCACCTCATGAGCAGCCCAGGCCATCTGGGGCACTGATCCCGGGTCTGTGTCCCAGGGAAGCCAGCTGGTGAGCGAACTATAGTTTGAGACGCAAGCAGGTTGTGGTTAGAAAGACACTCTTTGGGAGGGGGCTGAAGGCGGGGCTGGCCCCTCAGACAAGGCTCTGCGGGGTGCGGGAACTTGGCCAGTGATTCGCTCTTGCCAACTCCAGCTGGACGAGGTGGGTGTGAGAGTGCAGAGGTTGCAAGGGAGCACATGTCCCAAAGCTTCTCACCTTTATCCCCTGGATTCTGAAGCCCACTCTCGATGCCGTCTCCCGGCCCTACCTTGCGAGGTCGGTGGGATGAGGCAAGAGCAGCTCGGGGACCAGTTCCAAAGGGGCCAGTTCCGGGCTCTGCAGATACAGCTGCTTTCCCCCTGCGTGTCCCACTGGGCCCCGCACCGCTGGCTGCTGCCAGCTGGGTCAGACGCTGCTATCACGAGCGCCAACGGGGGCAGCGGGCAGCTGTCTGAGAACCTCCCTCCGATGGGTGGGCCGCGGTTTCTGCTCTGGTGACACGCCGGGAGGAGCAGGGCATGTGGAGCCATCAGAGTCTGCTGATGTCCCAGGTTCGAATCGTGGCATCACTCCCTGCTGGACCAGCTGAGAAACTTTGAAGGCCACTTCCCTTGCTGATCCTTAGTTTCCGTGTCTATAAAATGGTAGCAAGATGGACATCGAATGAAACTTTGACAACAGGAGCATCTTGTACTTCTACAACAAACACATGTTTCAAATCATACTTTACTGGTGTGGCTTTTGTTCAGCGTGGAAGGAAATGTTTCAAAGATGCAGTACTGTAATGCTGTCCCCTAAAAGGAAAAAAGATTAAATTTTAAAAAAAATTATTTTTGCATAGAAGTCCTGGGGTGCAGGCCAAATGTGCAAGGGGTGAGAGGATTCACCAGAGACAGAGTGGGGAACAGAACAGGCAGACTGACTGAAACACACTGCTGAGAGGAGCAGCAGGCGAGGCAGGAGAGGTCTGCTGCGCCATGTGGGTCCCCTCCCTGGCTGGGGATGGAGCTCAGGCCATAGCAGTGATCACGCTGAGGCGTAACCTCTTGGCCACCAGGGAGGCCGAGTTAGAATTTCTACAGCAGATGAAGCCAGAGCCTGCAGACAACTCCCTGGCACCATCAAGCGCCGTGCGAAGTGGTTTTTGCCACCTCCATCGGGTGGTGGGGCGAGCGGGTCTTTCAGCCGTCCCAGCAGACAGCAGGCGCTGACATCGGAACTTTGTTGTAAAGTTTGCATCGTACTCCCGGTGGGCTGGTGCGCGTTACGCGGAACGTGGGTAGGTTGTATGTGGCGTTCATTAATTCCTGCTAAACGCCCTGAAGAGGAGTGATTCCGGGGACAGCTGCGACCCAGCGCTGTGTCCCCCTCGCCGTGTGTGTAAACAAGCGCCCCCTCATTTAGAGCTGACATATAAAAATCGGTGATGGTTGTCACAGCAGAATATCAGTGGAAGCAAAATGATTTTTTAAACACTTCTGAAATGTTCTGCCCTTTCTCGTGGGTAATTTGTCTGTCACTTCCTGATGTTCCGCTGCCCCAGTGGCTTTGTGAGCGGCCTGGAGACTGAATTTCCCCACAGGCAGAGACGCAGAACAATAATCCTCTGTGCAAACAGCTGCTTTGTTACGCTTGAGGTAGAAATTGCGAGTACGGGCAGCTTGTCCTCAGAGAAGTCTCGGGTTTTCCGGGAGACGTCGTGATGGTCCTCGCTGCCCACACCTGCTCCGAGGAGTCGGTGGCCGGAGGCGGGAGTGCGGGGCTGGGCGGGGGGCTCGCCACGGGCCCTCATGGTGCCGGACAAGGTCGCGACAAAGGAGGTCTGTTTTCCCACAGTTCGGAGGCCGGAGGTCCAGAACAAGGTGCCGGCAGACCCGGCTTCTTCTGAGGGCCTCCCCTCACCTCTCTGGCCCTCGCGGTCGAGGACGCGGCCGCCGGCGGTCACTTCAGGGTCTCAGTCACGTGGGATCAGGGTGACCACCGGGCCTCGCTTCAGTCATCGCTTTAGAGATTCTACCTCCAAATGCAATTACATTCGGAGATAACTTCAACGCATGAATTTGGTGGAGATGGAATTCTTGTCGTGCCAGTGGGAACATTTATTCTCCCTACCGGGCGTCCCTTCCGGAGATGGAAACCTTTTTGTCCAGGTTTTTTTTTTTTTTTTTTTTTGCTTTTTTATTGTTATTCCTATAGACATTTCTCCTACTCATCTCTTAATTTCCAAAACCAGCTCTGTAATTTTCCTGAGGCAGATTCTGGTTTGATAGAAGAGAGTGTCTGTGACCCGAAGACCACAAGGAGGTCACCGTGTGGTCCCGATTTATTCCAACTTATTATCTGGAAAATGAGGCCACTTGTGATCGATGGACAAGGACTTCAGCCCAAGCTCAGCTCCCAGGCTCGTGCGCTGGCTCCTGCTGACCCGGCCCTGGTGGACCCCCTGCACCCAGTCCACCTTCGTGGTGGGGGATGTCCTGGTTCTTCACAGTTCAGTGCACATGTGGCGGTCAAGGATTTGGAATGTGCCTAGAGCAAGTCAGGGGCTGGGTCTTTATTTCACTTAATTTTAACTGATCTAAGTCTACTTGAATAGCCATGCGGGATGACTGCCGCCACAGTGGGTCGCACAGAGCCGGGCCAACAGTCGACAAAGCAGCTCTGGTACCTGTGGGGTCCAGTAGGGTCAGAACCCTGCAACCAGCACCCAGCACGCAAACTCTGCGCACCCGCCGCTGCGGGTCTGGGCACCTCTGGAGAAAGATGCTGCGGCAGTGCTGACTGGAATATTCACTCCTGTCACTGGCTCCAACTTGGGGACCCCTCAGAAAGCCAGCGTGGTTTGCTGCTTTGTGTACGAGCGTCTCCAAGAGACCAGATGCGTATGGATAGGAATGTTCCTTTGCCAGCGCAAAGGGTTCTTACTCAGAAATATACCTCTCTGGAAATATTCACCTGGCTGATGGGCTAAAAAACAAGTTGGTGCCCGTTGTGGCTTCCTTTGCAAGTGTACTCTGAGAACTCAATTGAAAGGGCACCATCGGAGTAGGATGTGGGTAACATGGGCAGTGCCCACAGGCTTGTTGGTTTTCAGCAATGGGCTAGTAATGGCCGCGCTGGAGGCAGTCTGTGTTTTTGGAAAAGCAAGTCACTTGGGCTCACTCTGCAAAGTTTAGGTACGCAGCAGTGGAGCCCTGCCATTTTTATTTGTTATTTTACAGAGGTAAGCAGGGTGGGCGCGCCTGAGACAATGAAGGTAGCCATTACCCTTCGTTGGGCTAAGTATATAATTTCCCCAGTGATCCTCTGAGTAATAACAAAAACTTATGTGAGGTACATGTAGTGTTATATTCCCCGGGGCTTAATATGGCTCTCAGCAAAATTGATTTTCTGAAATCTTGCAATATACCTCATCAAAGTAAATGAAACCTGCACTGGTTTTATAAGAAGTGATTGGATTCCGGGTGATAAATTAACCCTCACCGTCAGAGAGGCACTGGGTAATAGGCTGGTTCATTTCAGCCCCCACAGAGGCCATCCAGGATTTTAATTTTTCCACAGGTCCTTGTTTAATTCCCTCTGGGGTAGGGAGGAGCTTCCCCCCAACGGAGCCTTTGAGGGCTTGGCAGGTGCGGCTGAAAACCATTTCTCCCAAGATGGCGAGTTAGTTCAGTCTCCAAGTGAAGGAAGTTTGCTGTGTGAGAGGGGACCATGGGGGACAGAGCATGGAGGGAAGGCACCCGTGGGTATTCTGGGGCTTGAGGGGTGTGGCTCTGTGAGTGGCGAGAATGGGACTTTGTTTAAGGGAAGGATCCCTTTGCCCCTTGGGGGCCCTCCCCTGGCAGGATCATGGGGTTATGTGAGGTGGCGCGGGGACTCAGCTTCCTCTGTGGACTTTATATATAGATAAATATATGAACATGTATGTATATGTACTTGTGTGATGTATATGTATATGTATACCCCTGAGATGTGGCTGAAAGTAACTGTGTCTGAGAGGAAAGGATGGGCCATCTGAAACTGAACCTTCTCTCTGTTTAATAAACCTGTTTGTTGTGCCTCGGCCACCCAAGGGAGCCACCTGCTTTGGAAGGGAGAAGTAAGGATGATTGGGCTTTGATTCAAACCATCCCTAGGACATGGTTTCCTAAGGAAAGAGCTTGAGAGAAACTACTGAGAGTAAATCCTGCGGGAGGAATTTGGTCTTCACTGCAGAGTAACAAGACCCATTAGGTGGAGATAGTCACATGTGCATTTCTAGAAGACCACAGTCTTTCATGACAATTGAAATTCAAACATTATGTACCCTGTACCCAGGGGAATCAATAGCAAGATTGCTTATCTTGCAGAAAAATACACTAGATGCAGGCATTGTGTTGCTAAAACCCCAGCTCCCGTTTGGTAGGTTTGATTTGGCAACAGCCCCTCTGAGCAGCAGTAAACCACATGCCAGGCTCCCTTTCTAGATCCATCACAGCTCAGAGCAGATTCATTTCTGGCCCCATTCCCTTGCCCCTTTGCCTAAGATCCTGTCCAGCTTAATAAGCCTGGCAAAAAGAAAAGAAATGACAACATCCTCCAAGCAGACTGTGTAGCATCTTGTTTAGCTAGAGGGTGATCTTTTCAGGAAGGAGAGAGAGAGAGAGAGAGAGAGAGAGAGAGAGAGAGAGAGAGAGAGAGAGAGAGAGAGATTGAGAGAGAGAGAGAGAGAGGTGGGATTTGTGAAAGATTTAGGGAAAGGGAATCAGAAAAATGTGAGGAATATCTTCTATTTGGGAGGAAAATGAAAGTCAATGTTTCTCAACCCAAGAGGCCAAATTATTTATTTAATACAACAGATTCAATGAGGACAATGAATAAAGTTGCCTTTATTCATTAAAGAAATACAAAAGAAGTAACTTTAAGAGCAATTAAGTGTCACAAAGGAGAATTTTGCCTGGCAGAAAATAATGGGTCAATTTTTATTTTTAGTGATGAAAATAAATATGGACTTTGCAAAATATGTTTTTAGCTTTGTTATTCAAATGTATGTTTTCTTTATTAAAATAATAATAAGTAGATTCTTACATGCGATATACCTGTCTAACGTCTCTCCTGTTTACCTCAACTCTTATTTGTTGCTATAATGTGTATGTATCAAGGGTGCATAATAAATGTGCAGTGAATAATTAGTGCTCCCTTCTTCACTGGAAGGCTTTCCAGGGAGCAGATGGTGACCCTGGACAGGTCCGAGTAGAGAGCTGGGCCTGGCTGTCTGGGGTAGCTCCTCAGGCCCCCAGGCCAGGTGCTCCCTTCCCTGATCATTTCCACGTGGGTCACTCTCCCCAACATGCTCCTGCAATGGCTATTTGCTGTTGATTCTGACCTTGACGAGATCTGGAACATGACCTTGGCACCTGGAGCCCTTGTTAGGTTTGATGTAGGTTCTAGAATCACTCGAATGCCTTTATCTTTCATTTTACTTTTAACACGGAGGCATGGAACTTGTAGGTTGGGGGGCTGGAGTAGGTAGGATCTGCCATCATTTTATCTTTCTTCTCTGACCTCAGCATACTAAGCATGCTGAAATATACTGTTGTGTGTGTGTGTGTGTGTGTGTGTATGAGAGAGAGAGAGAGAGAGAGAGAGAGAGAGAGAGAGAGAGAGAGAGACTGTAACTAAATCAGAGAAAGATTAGTTCCTCCATACTGTAATCTCTGTCTGTTCGTCAGGGACACCTTCAAAGGGAACCTAACCCTTTGGTAGCATACTCAAATGTTCATTTTTTAATTAGTTTCTACTTTCTTCATATTGCAGCAATTAATCCTGCTCCCTAACTTTCATCTCTATAAATAAAGGTATTTAACAGAATTGTAGGGTATTTATATCCTCTGCACCTTCTGTTCTATCTTGCAAAAGCACATTATTCCAGGAGATGCATGTGCTCTGACCTTCCTCCAGAAGGTGCAAAAGAAGCAAATTTCCTACTACTTAATGACTTCTCGAGAGTTGAATTTATCACTCCAGAAACAGGCCCAGATTTGGCCAGTGGGATTGTTTGTTGGGTCTCCATGTCTCATACTGAAATTGCTCAAAGACATTAATGATGTCAGTTTCATCACTTTGTGGGGCTCAAAATTTTTCAAATAAGGTCACTCCCTCCCCCAAATATTCAGAACTCAGTCAGCAGAGGAGACACACTCAAGAAAGTGGTGAACAAACACTTCAAGTTTTATAGGTTCCATCCCCAAACTTGCATGTGTTTGTTGACTGACTGGAAAGGGCCTCTGGTACAAAAAGCACCTTTTCTTATGTGGTGATTCAACCCTATTTTGGTTTCCATTCTGAACCATATGTCCACGCTGTTCTGCTCTTAGCTGTCAGGGGACCAAAATGTGGGTGGAGTAGAGAGGGAGTGAGGAGCACTGACAGAGCCTGGGCCACTGTCCTTGGTCCTGAACATGAACCAGCGCCTGTGTTCAGCTGCTTCCAGGAATTCCAGTCAAGGAAAAGACAGGGCTATCTGAGAATATCTGAGGATGAGAGAGAACTTCCAAGAGATAGAACTGTGTAGTGGAAAGAAGGATTTTTCTTTTATCATGATAAAGAGGTTTTATTTGGCCCTAGTTTCTTTAAAAAATATTGTCTTGGAGGGGAAAGGTCATTTCTTGCCTTGCTATTAAAGGAACAGGCTGTAGTTTATGCTTTACAGTGTGGTTTGTGTTGTATAATATCTGGCTGATCTCATGTATATTTGACAGTTACAAATAGTTTCCCTCCATGTGAGGGTGTCCCATGCTGCTGTCCCTCTCTGGGTTCTATCGCCAATACAGTGTATCAAGTTGTGCTTTACCTTCAACCACCAGTGTTGTATGTCAGCCACAACCATTCCTACTTTGCTTTAAGAATTCACCTGAAATCCCAGCTCCACCGTCTACCTCTTCTCTCATATGCAGGCCGTGCTCCCCTGTGTCCCTGCAAGATTTCCTCCGGGAGCTCACAGGATTTTCCATCTTACCACAATTCAACCCACAATCTCTTGGCCTTGGACTGGGTTCAGTACAGAGGAGAGAACCCAAGAATAGCATTTGGCAGCTTTATGCCAAGGCTGACAACGTGAGTAGGTTTCTAAGGACTGTGTCTTTTCAGATGGAAACCAAACTCAAGATGTTTTTAATTCCTTGGCAGCCTCTCTCCACCTTGACTTTCCCAAGCAAGGAGGTGTCAGAAGTCTATTTACAATGATTGTGTAATGTAAAGGCAAGTTTTGTTGCTATGTTTATTCCTGGTTAATTGAGAAAATTATTCCATTTAGCCAAGAGTAAAACCTCTGAGATTTTTCTCCTCATTTCTCTGCATGTCTGGGGAAACAGGCAGCAGTAAACAATCAGGCCCTATTTTATTCCTAGTTAAATGAATTATCATCATAATAATTACCAGTAAAAACATCTGGTTTTGGCTCAGCTCAACACAGGGATTTCTCAGTGCAAGACTTGATCTTTGCCCCGATTCTTTGTCTTGTCTGACTTCCCACTCCGTAGACTGACCTCCTTACTGCTTGAGCACGTGCTCTTGTGGGCGAATGCTACTTTCAGATTTAGATGAACTGTCCCTTAGGAGACTTTATCTTGTTGTGACACACAAAACCTTTTCACACGTCTTTATTGCTGGCTTAATTTTCTACGGAAACTATTTGCACGAAAACAATTTTGTTCCTTACCTCTGCTCCTGTTGCTTCTTTCGGTGTGAACACATGAGTTGATGTCCAGGGGAATTTAACACATTTTGGGGTGCAAAGCCTGAATCTGGAGGGGCAGTTGGATGATGTTATTATCAGACTGAAGTGCTTTATAGTTTGTGGTTTCTGAAATTTGAACAAACTTTAGTCATCCAGGGAAGGCTTTAAAGACAAAGCACAGCTAAGACCATGGCTCTCAAAGCACGACCTGAGACGCACTCTATCAGGGCTGCCTCTGATTATTTTTAAAGTACAGATTCTGAGATCATAGCCTAAGTGTGTTGAGAATTTCTGGCATCTGTACTTTTAACAAGTCTCCCACCTCATCCACATATATAGGCACACTACAGTTGGACAACCACTGAGGTAGGGTCAACAGTATAAAATTTCATCAGGCAAATAACCTCCAGGTTTTGGACCAAATGCCTGGAATTCTGAGCACTTAAAAGATTTGCATAATGTAGCCAGTCACAATATATTTGTCTTACCACATGGTGCGTTGCTGGCTGTGGAGGCTGAGGACCTGATTGGAGCACTGAGGCTGTCCAGGAAGCCAACTGGACAAGCAGGAAAACAAAGTCGAAATGACCAACACGATGGGATGCAAGTCAAGTTCAAGTGCTGGAAATCAGGACAGCCGACGTCATCAGCAGATGCTCGACTTCGGCCAGGGCAGTTTTTCTACCGGGGTCTCAGATTCCCAATGTGTAAAATGGAAGAATCAGAATAGGTCTGAAGTTCATTGTGTTTCTTAGAGTCCTAGGGCCCCAGGGTAGTCAAGGGGCAAGAAGGGGACCGAGTGTGCAGGGTTTAAGGTCTGCCATGCCCACTTCAGCCAGAGGCTCAGCTGCAATCCCTCCTGAACTTCGCACTTCCACACAAAGCTGGGTCATGAACGGAGAGCTCTGTTGCAAAAAAACTATAATGAAAACTATTAGACTAAACATCTATCATATTCCCGTTAGTACTGTGGTTAAAGATAAAGTTTTGGTGGACTCTCGTCAGTCTGCTAGGAAAATACACCTTCTCGTTAAAACTGAGGCGTAGGAGAGACACTCCATTCTGCATGTCAGACGCATCTCAGAAAATGTTAATTTAACATTTGAAAATTTTAAAAATAAGTCAAGGACATAGAAGTTCCATCTCTCCCATAGGAATATATTTAAACTTTCGAATGTTTCTATCAAAGAGAAGTTTGGGTTTTTCCAACACTGAGATATTTTATGAATAGTTAAAGATAATAGATGAATTCATAACACAGCTAGGTTTTTTTCTTCAAAGGAAAACAGCAGGAGTTGATGAATCTGAGCATTTGAGCAGGTTGACATTAATGACTAATATTGGGTTTTGAAATGTATGTGTCTTTTAATTTTCTGTGTAGGATCTGTTCCACTTAATAATGGACAATCTATAGTCGATTGTTCTTTGAAGAGATCTAGTTGATACTGGTTTTCGCACCCACAGGTGGGCTGGAAACTGCGCTGCAGCCAGCGACAAAGCAAGGGCTTGAGCTAGGTGGAGTGAGAGACCCAGGCAAAGCCCCAGGTCTTCTGCTCTGCTTTTCACCGACTGAAAAATGGAGGAAAGATTTATAGCTGAGAAAACCCTTCTTCATGTTAGGGGTCTTTTGAAAGTTCATCATGTATCAGTCTGCAAGGTCTCTTGAGTCAATGACTTAAGCAACAGATGTTTATTTTCTCACAGTTCTGAAGGCAAGAAGACAAAGTCAGCCTTGACCTTGATCTCTCTCTTGGACTTGCAGATGGCCTCTGTAACTACACCAACATGGTCTTCCTGTGTCGAAATCTGTCCTTGAAAGGACACCTGTCAGATGATGGGACTCCTTAGTTACATAAGTAAAATTTATGAAAATAAAATAATAAAAAATATATAAATAAAATAGCTAAAAATTAGATCTTTAAATTAATTATCTTTTGAAAAGTTCTACCTCTAAGTGATAGGTATTAGAGAACTTTAAGCTGTACTGAATAATTATTAGGTATTATTATCATTACTAGGTTAGTACTTTAATAACATTGCATTATATATAATAGTAGTAGTCGTATGTTATATTGCCATTGCTATTGTGATTATCATTTTTACTAGGTTGCCTTGGTTTGGATACATTATGCCATGTGGAATGCTGGTTTCCAGTTCTACACAGAATCATTCAATTCTGGCCCAAGTCTGGAAGAACAGGGGAGCCCGGGTCATGGGAGCACCCCCAAACCAGTTTTCCAAGCTGCTGGCTCTATAAATTCTCCACACACTGATGTCACTTGCTTCTCTCCATTGAGTATAAGGTGTTTCATGAGGAGATTATTTGAACTGTATTTTGAGGTGGGGGTGCAAGTCGCAAAAACTCTTTGTGGAGAAGTCGGATAAATAATAATGGCGGGATAACGAGTCGCCTTTGGATTCCCACGGCAAAGGTAGGAACGGCCCAACGACCACGGAATCTATGAAAAGTGCCTCTTGAGTAGCCCCTTGAAGCCCAGCGGGGCTGCAGGAGGAAACAAGTGCCCACCTATGGCTGCCTTCCACGCCCCTTTGCAAGAGCGGATCTTTCTGGGGCGGACAGCACTGGGGCACCCCAATATAGGGTACCACATTACGGGGTCCCACAATATGGGGTGACTGACTAATAGAAAGATAAGCTGCAATCCCACACATTTGCTTTTAACATTTAGAGAAGTCTGAACGAGACCTTCCCCCTGTGTCACAGTAACTGGGAAGCAAGAGAGCGAAGACGCCGTCAGCCACACGGGAATGTCTGTGCCCTCGTGGCGCCGATGGCCCTCACGACCAGCTGTTTGTCAGCCTGCAGGGCCCACACATGTCCACACATTTAGTGCTTGCAAGCGCCCCCTTCAGTTCTGGCTCCGGATCATTTGCTTGGCTGTGGGTATTGGTGCCTGAATTTTGACTGCCCCGTCCTTTGGCCACTTTCCTGGGTCCATATTAGGGCGTCAGCGTCTCCAGAACCGTTCCAGTGTTGTGACACACACGGAAAATGGTTCTGTGGGGTCCACTAGCATGTTAACCAGGTCCCAGCTCAGGGAAGCGGAAACCGCTTTGGTTGCTGTGACCGTGGCACGCAGGAGCTGAGTAAATGAGCATTAGCATGCAGAAGCTGTGCAGATGGAAGAGCAGGCTGGGAGAAGCGCTCTGGGGATGGTGCGTCCTGGCATCTGAAGAGGGTCTGGAGAGCTGGGACGGGTCCTTTGGGCCTGGGCTGCTGATCAGGAGGAGGATCTGCTGCCAGGGAGAGCAGGCCGGGCTGCCCCTGGTCCTCCTACGGTGCCTGCGGGCGGGCGGAAACTGGACCTCACCATCCTGTGCGGCGAGGCGTCTGCAGGGCCGATAGAAGAGCCAGCACACAGGCAGGAGCGAATCTCCTCTTCCTCCTCCGGACTTCCAGGCTCCCGCTGAGCCTGTGAGAACCTTCCAGAGAAACATACGTGCAGAGCCCCAGCACCAGCATCCCAGGGCAGAGTTCAGAGGGCGGCTTTGGAGCCCCAAGGCAAGGCTGAGACTGGTAACCAGACCCCTGACCCGCCTTTCCGTTCCTCGGGATCCGGGTTGAACCTCAGCCCACGTAGAGCCACCTGGGTAGACCCTTTGGACATGCGGGGGCGGGCTGACCTGTCAGCAGATGGCACGGCTCAGCGTGGGGACAGGGCACTGTGGGGCAGACAGGCGGCATCAGCGGGGCCTGGCCAGGCCTGGGCCCGGTGTCTGGATGGGCGGACTCCAGCAGGGTCCCACCTTGGAGCTCCCCCGGCCTGGGCAAGCTGCTTAACCCCTGAGCTTCCTGGGGCTGCGGGCAGGATTAAGTGGCGTAATCCAGGTAAAGCGCTTAGCTCGGTGCCTGTCACGGGGAGAGCATTCAGTCAGTATTAGTCCCACTGTTGGAAAATTTGTGGAACTCGTTCATTCACTTCCTTGGTGATGGTGATGACTAAGCGCTGTGATGACTCATTTCTCCTCCTAACAGTCTGTGCTCCCCAGATTCCGCCTGTCCTGGCCAGATGGGCAATTCATCCTCTGCAAATCTGGTGGGGGCAGGGTCCCCCCCGGGTCATTTCGTCCACAGGATCATCTCTGGCCCGTGTGACAAAGTCAGCTCCCTGGTGTCTGAGGGCGTCATTTCCTGTGTGGCTGGAATTAGCACAACTTTCGTCCCTTGTTCCCAAACAGCGATGCTGGAGGGGTCATGCTGGGGTCCCGGTCACTGTCGGGTGTGGTGAGCCCCCCCCAATGGCGGTTGTACTCGGGCTGGCGGTGCAGCTTGTGGGACACCGGTGTGAGGCTTCCAGGCCAGGATCCCGCCGTGGGGCTGGTGCAATCAAACCTACTTCCAGCTGAGAGGCACTGCAACGTCTGCCACCCATCCCAGTCCTGCGTCTTGCTCCTGGCCCCTCTCCAGGGCTGCCCTTAGACTTCGAGTTTTACCTTTGGCCTGAACCTGGCTCCTCCCTAGTATCACACGCTGCCAGCACCGGCTGTGACTCTCTTCATGGCCTGGCTCTTCTGGACCCTGGACCTGTGCAGGAGCTCTGCCTGGGCTCACATTTGTGTGTGTGTGTGCATGTGTGCGTGAGTGTGTGTACCAGGTGGACATGGTCCTCCTCGTTTGTGTGAACACACCCAACAAGCCATCTCTAAAGATACCTTCTTTATGGCCCAGGTGTAAGGCTTGAAATATTAATTGTTTTTCCGTGGAGAGGGGAAAGGGTTTCATGGTGAAATAATTTGGGAAACACTGGGTTAAACAGGTTCTTTCACCCCAAGTCATCTCTGAGCTGGCGAGGTGCTGAAGTGAATTGGTGAAACTCCAAGAGAGAGAGACCAGAGCCTTGTCCCGGAGTTACGTAATCATCCACTCACTGCAGAAGGAAGGACTGTGCTTGGGAGTTTGGGGCTGGAAATATTGCTAGGCTTTGAATTTCTCTTGTGATCTCTCTTTCTAAATAGAAAGCATTTTGGGGAAGGGGCCTCCCTGGTGGCACAAGAGATTAAGATGCAGGACTCGGGCTATCCTCAGCCATTGCAGCATGAGTTTGATCCCAGGCCAGGGAGGGGTCCCACAGGGTGCAGCAGACCTCTCCTGCCTCGCCCTCTGCTCCCCTCAGCAGTGTATTTCAGTCGATCCGCCTGTTCTGCTCCCTGCTCTGTCTGTCTCTCACTCCTGCACCTCTGCCCTGTGCCCCAGTTTTTTTATGTATGCATAAATGTATGTATGCATAAATACATAAATCTTTTTAAAAAAAGAAAGTACTTTGGGGAAAATATATATCAAGTCACTATCATTTTAGTGAGACTTTGCACAATTAATTTTTAAGCACTGGACTTTTCCTTTGCAAGGAATCTCACACAGCTGTCTCTACCTTTCTACCGCTCCTTGCCTGCCTGGGTTCAACCTCAAAAAGGAGAATTGGGAGGGACTGATTGGAGACGCGGCTCCTGAAACACCTCAACGACCACCCATTTTGTTGTGTTCTCTCAGCCGCCTGCTCCTTGCCTCTCCCAGCCGTCACTTGGTCTCCTTCTGCCCATCAGAGTGACGCAGGGATCCTCCACCCCCTTCCTTTTAATATGAGTTTGGATCTTCATTGATTGATTTAGATGAAATAATAGAATATTCGTGATAGACGGGGCTTCATGGAGCTACAGGGGCTTCGTCACTCAGCAGGGAGAGCACGGGCTTGAGGTCACGTGGGTGGCCCTGAGTCCAAGGCGTACTCCTTCGCCCTGCACCAGGCCGCCCTGGCGCGGTGTCACTTTGTCTTTTGATTTGTATTTTTGTTTTGGTTTTTTTTTTTTTTAAGATTTATTTATTTATGCATACAAGCACAGGGGTACAGGCCAGAGGTGTGGGGGGGTGAGAGGATTCACCACAGAGAGCAGGGAGCAGAACAGGCAGATCAACAGAAGTACACTGCTGAGGGGAGCAG
>JAGFMF010012111.1:2509687-2550201 GCA_019455555.1 Galemys pyrenaicus
TCCCCTCCCTGGCCGGCAGCAGGGATTGAACTCGAGCTGCAGTGGCTTCGGTCCGCTTCATAGTGCGTTGCTTAACCCACTGCACCAACAGAGAGGCCCTGTATTTTTGTTTTAACACCTTGGGGCATTGTGGACTCAGAACGATGCGTCACCCAGGCGAGTGGATTCTTAGAGACAGGACAGCCCAGCCTGCAAGCATGCTGTTCAAATCCCCCCAGCCGCTCTGTAGCGCACACCCCCAGCCACCTCCCGTGTCAGGCCCTCATCCTGGAGGCTGCTACTAACACATCCTTGTGCCCCAGGACCAGGGGCCAGACTGCGGGGCATTCCTGTGCGCCGGGGTCCTGCTTCCTGCCTCCCAGCCAGCCCCTGGAACCACAAGCAGCTCTGCTGCTGCAGCTCGCCCATCTCCGCTGCTCCTGCGTGGCCCTGGCGCTTCCCCACATGGCCCTTCCTGGCACAAAACACCCCCTTCCCCTGGGGGTCAGTGCATGGGACAAACCAACTTTCAGCGGTTGTGCGCCGAGCCCTTGGCCATGTCCTGCCCGAATCATAATGAAATGTGTATTTTAAACGGGACTCAGCCCCCAGGAGTTGTGTGCCTTTTTGGAAGGACACAGAAGGGCTCTGATGTTTGAGCAGATGGAGGCCCTGCAGAATTCCTCCTGGTGGCAGAAACTTGCTGTGCGTTTAGAGCCTGGCATTTTCCATCCTTGGAGACTGGCGCCCTGAGGGAGGCCCTATCGTCACCACTTCTAACCCCAAAGGAACGCTCCTGCTCAGGCCGAACTCCAACAACAACCACGGTCTCTTTCACCCCCTTTCATGCCACTGACAAAATGAGATTTTCTAAGGGAAACTGGTTTCAAAAATAAGGGAAATTAAAAGGAAAATGCACTGAGAAGGAAAAAAACCCAAAAGTCCAAGTATACATATACTAGAACAAAAACCAAAAAATAAAAGGAAGGAAAGAAGGAAGGAAGGAAGGAAGCAAGCAAGCAAGCAAGCAAGGAAGGAAGCAAGCAAGGAAGGAAGGAAGCAAGGAAGGGAGTAGGAGATGAAAAGAAGGAGGGGGGATGGAAGAAGAAAGGAGGAATAGACAGGGGAGGGAGAGAGGGAGGGAGAGGAGGGAGGAAAGGAAGGAAGGAAGAGGGAGAGAAAGGAAGAAACAGGAGAAATCTGAAGCTCTGGGCTGTGCTCCAATCTGATCCTTTTAGTGCAGGGCAAGATGAGCTGTTTCTGGTGGCAGTGAAGCTCCCCTCCCACACGTGTCTCATGCTGCACCCCTCTGCCCCCCGCCCATTACATTATTGACTTTTTTTTAAAAAAAAGCCTCATTATGGGGTCCATTTGGCAGTGACTTCCCTCTTTGGATGGAGTGCAAAGCAAACCAGTGCTGCTCTCGGGTATCTCTTTGGCATGATAATCTCCATGCGGTCACGTCTGCCTTAGTCTCAGGACACAGCCCTTCCTCAGCATCTCGAACCAGGACCCTGCAGGCTGCCTCTGCCCCGCCCCTCCTCTGTCCACCAGCTCCCTGCAGCCTACGATGTAGCTTTGCTTCTTCGAGGGCTTCTCTTGTCATTCACTTGGGCATGACAACCGGCTCTTGTTCACCTGGCTCCGGCTGTGACCTTGACACTCTGGAAGACCTTGCCGTAAAAACTGACCCCAATTTGTGCCTGTGCTCCCAGAACACCGCTGAATGGGCCCCTGGCCTCCTGGTGCTCTGGAAGGGACGCTGGGTGGAGATGGAGATATCAGGGGCTATTTGCGAAGTCCTTGTACTAGTAAACAAACACGTCTTTGTAATAGAAACGAAAATTAAACTACAGGTTCAAAAGGGTAGACAGGTGGAAGGATCCATTCAAAGACAAATCAACAAGGTTGCTTGAGGTGATGCGACTGCAGTAATAACTATAACAAGTAGAATTTCTTCCACTAGACAAATATTGACTGAGCACCAACTATGCACTGGGTGCCAATTCCAGGCACTGGGAATAGAGCAGTAAATAAAATAGACAAAAATCTCTGTCCCCATAGGGCTGATGTTCTAATGGGAGAGGGAGACAGGCCTTAAACACAACAAATCAGCAAAGTAATTAGCATAGGAGAAGCTGGTAATTGCTAATCAGAATTGGGAGAGCCGGCAAAGGGGCTAGAGACCGCTGCGGTGAAATGTGAGCTTCAGCCTCAAAGAGGTGGTCAGTCACGTCTTCGTGAGAAGATGACAGTTGGCAAAGACCTAAACGAGGCCAGGGGATCCATGCAGACGTGGGGGCGTGTGAGAGTTCTAGAGCAGCCTGTGCAAAGACATTCAGGGAAGCAGGAGGCCAGTGTGCCTGCTACGGAGGCGGGGGCGAAGAGCCATCAGAAAGGACAGGATGGGTCCCCATACTGGAGGCGCCCCAGCCAGGGGAACGGTGGGCTTTTACTCTCAGCGAGATGGGGGGCCTTTGTGGTTTGGAGCAGACGAGTGATGCAGTCTGACTTCTGTCTGCAAAGAACTGCGTCTTCAGCTTCCTGAACACACAGGAGGGCGCTGGGAACGGTGTTGGAGACACACGCCTTATGTTTTCCAATCTTTGCAGCATTTAGGGAAAGCTTTTCTTATTACTATCTGAATTTTAAGCAGTGAGGAAATTAAGAAACAGGCCCTAAGACAGATAGTAAATCAGGGGGCTGGCGTTGAACCTCCCTCTTTCCGTCTTTTAAGCCGGAGTTGCCCCCACCTCCTTGAGCTGAGGAGGCTGTGGGTGCACTGGCTTCCCCTTGAACCTGCTCAGCTTTCATCGTCATGGACAGCTGGTCCTGTTCTCGCTGACACGAGGCCTGAAGTGGTGCGAGGCCTGCAGGGACAACGGGACCCCTCCGCCCCTCTCTCTATGCCACCCTGGCTGAATCTGAGTGTGTCTCACTCATACATGACTGTGGTCATTCTAGATCACGCTCAGAGGCTCCGCGCATAGAATCGGAGCACTTGGAAGCTGAGCAGCGGAGGCTGCTCAGTCAAGAGTCTCTCGCACTGAGGTCACACACAAGCCCTTCCCAGCCCGGCTCCTCTCAGAGCAAGGGTAGGTCCATGTCTCAGGCAACTTGGCAGGGAGGCCTCCTTGGTCATTAGCAAGAACAACAGATCCTAAATCTCTTGTACCCCTCAGCCTTCAACAGTACCCCAGCTTCTGTGTGCACCTGACTTACCCGTTCAGTAGAATGTAGTCTCCTGGAGACGCTGGGCCGTGGGAGGGGTCTTATGTCTGAGGGGTGTGGGAGTGGACCCCAGATTGGCAGTTCTTCAGGGGGGCAGCCAAAAAGAGCATGGCCAACCCCAAAGGACCTCCTCTGGTGGCTCCCCTGTGACCTGAGGCTTTATGTGGTGTCCAGAGCAAGAATTCTAAAAGCTGGTTACTACTTGAAGTGCACGTAAGGTAGCATGATCATGAGAAACAATATAGAGATTCCTCAAAAAATTAAAAACAGAAATCCCATAGGATCCAGTTATTTTACCTCTGGGTATTTACCTGAAGAATAATGAAAACACCAATTTGAACAGATCTGTGACCCCTTGTTCACCTCAGCTATAGTCACACTAGCCAGGGGTTGTAAACAACCTACTGTCTGTCGACAGATGAGTGGATGAAGATGTGGCCTGTGTACACAGAGGAATATTACTCAGCTATTAAAAATCCACTTGCAACAATATGGAAGGGCTGAGAGAGTATTATGCTTAGTGAAATAAATCAGACGGAAGAAAAATATCTTCTGATTTTATTTAATAAAGAAACAAAACAAAAAATGAACTTAAAAAACCCTGTTATACTATAAAAGTAATTAATGGACACCAGAAGGGAAGGGGGGAAAGGGTGGGAAAATCTGGCAAAAATTCGATTTTCTGGTGAAGGATGGAATTAGATTTTCAGAAGTGAGCCTAATGTTGATGTTGAGTTATAATGATGCCCCCCTGAAACCTATTTGATGTCACAAACCAATGTTACTTCAATAAAACATTAAAAAATAAAATAACGATATTATCAGGGAGAAAAGAAAGCACAACACATACCTCATTGGGGTGGGAGGCTGTGGGAGTGGGAGAGGGCTGAGACACACTCATTTGTGCCATGTCAGGCTGAGGCGAGACTCTTCCAAGGACCATCAAATAAGAGAAGACAAATGTTTCCTAAGAAGGTGGTCGAGCCCCTTCCAGAACACGCTGTGAAGGAGAGGCCAGCCATCCACACAGAGCATTGCATCGAAGCGTGCTCTGGACTCTGGAGGAATGGCTGGATGCTTCTGCAGAAGTTTCTGTGGAACGTGTGTGACCTTAACTTTCACCTGGGCTTTATTCCAAGTGCAAGCTCTCATCCCAGAGTCCAGGAATGCCTCAGGCTTTGGTGACTAAGTGCCTGGCGACAGCACAGATCCCAGGCTGTGTGAAGGAGAGCTGTCCTGTGGAGCCCATTCTTGACAGGTCATCCTGGAAGGTTGTCAAGTCTGGTCAACTTCTGTCTACACAGATTCAATCCCGGTCTACACTCTACTAAAGAATGGAGCAAACACAGCACGATGACTTTTTTTTCTTTTTTTGGCAGCTGCAGCTTTCAGAAGCAGAAGGTGAGGAGGACATGAGGGTTTTTAAGTGAGGCTGGAAAATGTTGGATTCCTGGAGCAAGAGTTGCAGAGGAGCGTGGGGGAGTGAGTGGTGACAAGAGGGTGAGTGACTTGGTGACTGTGACAGAAGACCTTGTCACCTCTGTGAACTCAAGCTTCACTGGGGTTAAAACTTAGTCACAGCCCATTATCTGGTTATCAAAATAACCAGAGCATTTATTCCTTTATTCCCTTTATTGAATTTACTTTCACATGATAATTTGCTAGGAAGGAGGGGTGAGATGAATGCAGTCTGGAGTTTGGAGTTTGGAGCAGTGTTGTCCAAGCCTTTCTGAGGCTGGAAATGTCTAATTCTGTACTATCTGTCTATAATTATTGAGAACTTGATATATGGCAAGTGTCACTGAGGTTTTACTTTTAAATTTGATTTAATTTTGATTAATTCAAATTGAAATGTAAGTAGCCACAGCTGTAGTAAGTCCTCATATAACAATGATGACCCTAAATGTAAATGGACTAAACTCAACAATCAAAAAGCAGGGAGTGGCTAGATGGATTAAATTTTAGTAATCAAAAGTGGAGAGCAGCTGCTGGGGTGGACACAACTAGGGGATGTGTCAATCAGGTTGCTCTTGTCTGTAACCACAGAAAACACTTTCAAAATCACCCAAAGATGGGGTGATCTGGGTTGATTCCTTAACAAGTCTTCAAGGGTTCAACTTTTTTCCATCTCTCCTTTGTACCTTCTTCAGCCTGTTAGCTTTTGTCTGAAGTTTATCCTCTCACAGCCATGAGATAGTTGTGGGCTCTTTGCATACAACAGTATCTGGGTGAAGCTGCTCTTCCTTTGTTTCTCTTGCAAAGACAAGCACTTCCCAGAAGCCCTGCCCTGCCCAGCTTTTCCCTTCCTGTCTCCTTGACAAGACTTACCTCACATGCTGGTTCTGTCCTAGCTACGTGACTGATTCACTGTGATTAGATATGAGGAGTCATTTCCCCGAAGCTCGGAAAGCTCAGCCTCCCCTGAGGCACATGACCATGGACACTCAGCCAAGCTGGGGCTGGAAAGGTCTACAGGACTATTAGTGGTCAAATCTGGCCTGCTGGTGATTCCAACATGTATGCAACACTAACACACACAAACTCTAAGGGCCCTATAAGAGATGTGAATAAAGTGGTATGAGGGAGTGCAGAGGAGGGAGCAATAATGTCTTCCTAGAAGAGTTAGAGAAAGTATCATCCAAAAGATAACTTTTGAAAGAACTTTTAAAAATAAGATTAAAAATAGTCCTTTGACACAAGCTTGGTCTAGCTAAGCTCTGCCAGTAGGTGAGTGGGTTTTCCACACTTCGCTAGTACATGTGAAGTTCTTCACACTGCCATGCCTTTTGAGAGATGACTGTACCATCTCCAAGGCTTTTCCAAGCAATACTTTCTATCTTCACTCTCATTTATGTCTCCAAAGCAATAGAGAGGAGGTCTGTTGAACAAGCTTCAAAACATAGCCCTCATTTCTTGTTCTGTGTAGTCACCATCTATTTATCTATATATCCACCTACTCACATATTCAATCCTTCTCTGATTCCACTTCCTTCTCTTTGAAGAACAGATGGAAGGAGAGCAGTAGCTAAGAGGCAGGGTACAGAATAAACATGAGCTGAGACACATGGACATGGACACAGACACCATCCAAAAGTGCCCTCAGGAGGTCCCGGGGAAGGAAATCTGCACCCAGAAGGTAGCAGTTGCTGCTAATGGGTAGCGGCCATAGGCTTGGATCTCAATGACACTGAGGACCTGATGAATTTTCAAGTCAGGCAAGTTGCAGTGAAGGAAAACCATTAGCAACAGCAAGGAAGGATGTCTGCCCCAAGAGCACTTTCCCTGAGCACTGCCTGTTTCCGCCTCGCTGATGGCTCTGTTCTCTCAGTGCTCAGAGGCTAGGAGAGGGGCTCAGCCTCCCAGGAGGCAATTCGATGAGCTTACGCATCTTCTCCAGGGAAACTAGCGAAGGAAATAGCCATGTTCTTGCTCCAGCCATTATCCCATGAGCCACTCATGCCCCAGGTTGTCAGCTGAATGGTTTTCCATCCAGTCACTGAGACATTTGAGGGTAAAAGGGGTCCCTAAAGGCCACCTACACAATACGAGACATTTGCTCACTTACATCCGTGCACAGGCATGCAATCACGCATGCTCACATAGACGGAACTTGCGTGCTGAAGGTTTTCAAAGGATTGCTCCCCTCAGCTATTGCTTTTTCTCCCCATTCACTAAATTTTTTCTGGAAAAACATGGATGACTGAAAAAGAAGAGTTAAGTGGGTCTGATGTCAGGGGGAATCAAGTGTGAGGGAAGCTGTAATGCCAATGAAATGTTGAGAGTCTTCTAATTTTTAGCCAATTGTTTAAAAGACGACAGAAGGTAATGTTTATGAGATGTATAATTCAAGGCAAATCTGTCTAGATAGAGAGGATAAAGCATCTTTAACTTGGCTAACAAATGCTGAGTTGCATTCAGATAAATAAAACCAGCAAAACCCAAGGCATATAATTGTAATATTGGAGATGGAAAACAATCTCTCTCTCTCTCTCTCTTAAAAGAATAATATGCACTTGAATAAGAAGTTGGGAATTTTTTCTGACCCTTCACTGCTCATTTGTTATATTATCAGTCACAGGTGAAGGCAGAACATAGTCCCAAATCTTGAATATTTGACATTTATCTACTCTTTCCAAGGTTATGCTGCATGCAAAATTTTCAATTCTCCTAACTTTTTGTTTGGAGCCAAATAACGTGATCCTTGTTTCATTAATATTTAAGAGTAATTTAGATTGTGCCAGATGATCTTAAAGCTCATTTAAATCAGCTTGAAGATAATATTAAGCTTTCTCCCAGCATAATCTACTACCATAAATGATAGTGTCATCTGCATATAAATTATGGGCTGCATGTGATAATAAATAGCAAAGATTATCAATATAGAATGACAACTGCATTTGGTTTCAGATAAATCTTTCAAGGATCCCTTATTCTGTTTTCAGAGTTTAAAATGCATTGTTTTCATCCAAATCTTCTAAAGAAAACACAAAAGGTTTTCACAAGATGAATCTTTTCTTGTGTTAGAAAGAGGAGGGAAGCGTCCACAAATTATACACGTATTGTTTTATAAATACAATAATTAGAGCTCGCCCAGACCATTACTTTATTGGCTTCAATGACTGTCTCTTGGCAATCGCTGCTGCTTCTCCTTTTTTTCTTCCTTCTTCTTCCCATCCTGCCTGTCTCCTTTCCTCTCCTCCCTACTCCTGGTAACAACAAACACTTCTAAATACTATTTCACTTGAGACTGGCTCGAACCCTTAGTTACCATAGGTCTATGGGATTCTGTCCTTGCTACCTTCCGGGTTACATTCTTTCATCCTCAAAAACATTTGGTTTTAATAAATCACAGCTTCCCTTTTTACTGATGTAGCACTTGTGTCTTTTATTGGAACAAAATTAAAACTTCAGATAACTATGTATCACATATGAACTGCAAGAATTAAATTAAACACATACTTTTTTTCTTCTAAGACAAAAAATACTATTTTTAAAGGCAAAGGGGAAAAACCATTTGAACAAGAACAAAATAGGGGGAAAAAAGCCCATGACATGTACTGGCCCACATGAGCTGGAGAGCAAAGGCTTCAGGGCAGATCCATTCATTTTATTTTCTTAGCCCCCTGGGGCCATGTTATACAGGATAATGGTTATTCTTTCTCTCCTCCCATTGCTCTGTTCTTCCTTTGACCCAGAACCACCCAAATATCTATTTGCATCTGCACATCTGCTGATTTCAGCTTTGTGTGATAATCTAAAAAATCCCAGGAACACTGGAATTCCTACCTGTGTCTCCTTCACCATTTCTTTATTGCTTCTGCTGTTACTTTGTTGAGGAAAAGATATTTCATTTAAAAATTATTAATAGTTCTTTTAACGGTTTGGGGGTCTTTCAGACGTGTCCACGCCCGGCTTGGCAGAAAGTGCCCAGGTAAGAGAGGAAATGCCTGAGTCTAAGAGAGAGGTGCAAACCAGTAGAAGCACCTGGGGGCACAGAGGTGCCCACCTTAGGTAACACCATCCACACCTGAAGTAGCCCTGCCCCCCAAGCCCAGGCTACTCCCAAACCTACTAAAGCAGAATCTCTGGGTAAGGAGCCCACACGGCTGAGCTTTAGCGCCCACGATTCCCTCTTAGGATTCTGACTGTTGCACTGTGGTTTCTTACACAACAGACTTACGTGACCCTGTCTACCACTCATCGCAAGAGTGAGGTGTGTAGATAGAAGCTACTAGAGGTTACTACAGGTGGGCGGATAAATCAGGTAACAAGGGGCCAGTTATATGGTGGAGGGTAAAACTGGACTTTTGGTGGTGAACATAATGTAGTATAGACCGATGTATTTAGAACACTGAAACTTATTTACTGTTATAATGCAATACCGCTCTCCTAAAAAAAAAAAAAAAAAGAACCAAACCAATGGCAATAACAACAACAACCAGAAAGTGAGGGACGAACTTCCACAAGAAAATGGTCTTGCGCATCAGTTCATAGGTAGGTTTAGGTTGCAGTGATACCTGATATTCATGGTGTATTAGTTATCTACTCCTGCAAAACAAATTACCCCATACTTTTAGTGACTTAACACAACCAACATTTATTATCTCATAGTTTCTGTGTGTCAGGACTGAGAGTGCAGCTTAGCTGGGTGGTTTGGTTTGGGAGGTTGGAGCCGAGATGTTAGCTAGAAGCTCAGTCATCTGAAGACTTGACTGGGCTGGAGGATCTACTTTCAAGATGGCACCCCCAGATGGCTGTGGGCAGGGAGCCTTGGTTTTCTACCATGTGGGCTCCCCATAAAGCTGATGGAGCAGGCTCAGGACATAGCAGCTGGCTTCCCCTGGAGGGGATGATCCATCCAAGAGAGAGAACAAGGAGGAAACACGATGCTTTTTTTAAGTTCTAATCTTGAATGTCTCCTGGGCCACATCCCTTCCTTTCTTGCCCTCTCTCATCCTTCTCTTTCATGCTTCTAGTTCCTGTTTCTCTTGTCTGGCTTCAGGGTAGATGGTAAGTCTTTGTGTGGCGTTGTTCTGCTGCTGGTGGTGGACATGGGGTGGAGGGCAAAGAATGCTTTGGACAGAATGGAGGAGGAGGAAGAAAAGAGGCCCTCATGTGGTCACAGTCAACCCTTCTCTCTGGGATTCACCACCTGGGAGCGCATCTCCCCTGTGCTGACACAGTGTTTGTCCTCTCACCAGACTGGAGTGATAATTGTGCAGGGTCTTTGAGCTCTTGGCTTTGAGCTCTTGGAAACTGCAGTTAGAGCAGGAGGGGAGGCACTTGTCTACCACATTTGAAACCTGAATTTTAAACTAATTATACATAATTAGCATCATTTAATTACACTTAGAGTAGAAGTTTCCAAAGTGCATTCTGAGACATGTAAGATGCTAGAATCTTTGGGAAATTTTGCAAGTGTTTATTGGAAATATTAAATACCATATGCTTTTAATTGTAAACAAATAATATACACCAACTTTTAACAATCGTCACATTAGCTAGTACCTGCCAACCTAACTTTGTGTATGTACGGCCAGATATTGGAATAAAACTTTTCTTGTTATGACTATTAACTGAAAAGTGCCTTGAGTTTGCAAGGCAAACAGTTTCCTCAAAAAACTGTTACCATTCACAATTACTCATCTGTGAGACTCAGACTTTCCTCACTACCATACAATCATAACAAAATACTAAAATAAATTGCACACTTAGACTGACAGGAATTCGGTTTACAATTTATGTACTTCCCACTTTATTTATTTTTTTAAAGACTTATTTATTCATATGATAACTGGGGTACAGGCCAGAAGTGCAGGGGGTTAGAGGATCCACCAGAGACAGAGTGGGGTGCAGAACAGGCAGATGGACTGAAATACACTGCTGAGGGGAGCAGCAGGCGAGGTCGGAGAGGTCTGCCACACCATGAGGGTAACCTCTCTGGCTCACCTCTCCAGTCGGTGGCAGGGATTGAACTCGTGCGATAGTGGCTGCGTTCTGCTTCACAGTGCGTTTCTTAACCCACTGCGCCAACAGGAGAGGGCCCTGCTTCCTACTTTAAACTGTGTATCACAAAAGTTCTCCATTACCTTCCTGATGGACTTACAATAAATAAAAATTATGAATTAAGGCCTATAAAATATTTTACAATAACTTACTAATTTTGTTTTATACATAAGTGTGTCAGATAGCTTGATTATTGCAAATTACAGAAAACCTGACTCAAATGGATTAAGCAATAGGGAGATTTATCATCTGATATGGAAAGAAACTCCAGAGCTGTTCTCTTTAATGGCTTGGCAACATCACCAGGAACTCAAATCCATTCCTTTCTCTGTTTTCCTTGCTCAGAGTGTTGTTTTGGCTTCCCCCACCCAAGAGAATGAGATGGTTGCCATAGTTCCAAGCATCCCATGCACAGGTGGAAATATCCAAGGGAGAAAAGGACAATTAGTTCTTAGGTGCAACATTTTTTTTTTTCCAGAAGCCCCTGAACAGGCCTCCACTGGCCTTTCCTTGACTCTGTCTACAGCAGTCACGATAAAGAGAAAGCCCACTGACCTTTCCTGGATCATAGAGGGAAGAGGTGGACCTTGGGCAAAATCTGAGCATTGGCGGCATGAGAGCAGGAGAGGAAGGCTGCTAGGGCTCAGTGTTTGCTAGGATTCGGGTTCTGGAGGTGAGTCATTTGGTAAAACATTTTTGCTACTAAGAGTAATTATTGGGGAAGATGGGTGGGAGTATTGAGAAGTTTTCCTGGGCCAGCCTTGGGGTTGCTGTTGCTAACCACTGGTCTCCACTGCCACTGCCGGGTGTTGCTAAGGGAAGGGAGAGCATTAACCGGCCTTCCTCGCGGTTGCTGTCCTCGGTGAGGCCGAGGCTACCGACGGCTGATGTCTGCCAGAGTTCCTCATTTACATGGCGGTCCACACCCATGAAACTAGTTAATCCTCAACCTGCAGTGCCATCTAAGGGCCCCAAACCAAGCTGGCCCTCCCCATCACCCGGTGAACAGCTTCAAAAGGGGGAGGTAGGTCTCACTTTGGACTTACTGAATCAGAAACTCATGAGGTAGGACCTGGGGGTTAATTTTTTCCCCCAAAAGCTCTCTGAGTTTTCCTGCCATTATGGAAACAGATGTTTGACAAGGCTGCAGAGCTGTCATAGGTGAACCTGAGGCTTCAGGTGTGCATGGGCACCAGGCTAAGAAAGGCCTCCATATTCAGGACTAGGTCTTTGTCCTATAGGCTACAATCAGGTGGAAGTCTGGGCCATCGCCATCAGGCGGAACATGGTTGACAGGTGATAGGCGTTAAGCCAAAGTAGTGGGGAGCGAGGACAGGAAGGGGCGGGACAAACAGCAAAGACACCCAATCAGCAGGACTCTGTTTCTAAACTGAGCCATGAAAGACTGGAAGTGGCCGCAAGGTTAGTTGGGGGGATTCTTTCTGTGGGTAGCTTTTCCCTGTCTGGCTTTTTGACTGAGGAAGACAACTCTACGGACTGAAACCCTCAACCCTTTTACCCCAGCCCTTTCTGATTTCTTTATTCTTTCACCCCTACTTGTTCTTCCTAAGGCCTTCTCTCCATGGCCTGCTGTTCTGGTCTCCCAACCCTCCCGTCCTCACACAGCTCTACCAAACTATTCACCCTTCATCACAAAACAGCAGTCACAAAACCAGGCTTTCCCAGGGTAGTTTCTGTCTGCAGGGGAAAAAGGAAAGAAATCCAGTCCATGTAAGCTGGGAAAGAAGCAACCATGTATAATCTTAGCAAGGGAAAAAGGTAGTGGGGGGTTAATTTTGATTTAAATAGAATGTTAATATTGAAATGAAAAAAACAGTGAGAAGTGTATAGTAAGGAGCCTGGACTGGTGCAGAAGATACTTAGATTCTTAAATTGTAGTCATTCTATTGCATTGTGCTCTAAATAAAATGAATCCTAATGTTTTGCTGAAACACTAATGGAAACTCTGAACAGTGGGAGGGTTAAAATGAAAATCCTTGAATTTCATGAATATAAGAAGTTTCAGAAACTTTAAAAAACACTCATAAAATGCTCTGACAAGTTGATTATTTTTGCAGATTTTATATTTCTGTGCGTCCTGACCAAGTGACCACCTTCCCTCCTTCCCAGAGTTCCCCACTGACGCATAAGCACTTCCTCTTCTCCCCGCCAGTGCCCGCTGGTGTTCTGCTGGCTGGTCCATTATGGCTTCTGGCTGTGGTCAGGTCATTGCCAGGTCCTGGTGAACAGGACAAGTGCACTACTTTGCCTCTAAAATAAAACACTGAAGAGTCGTTTTACATAGAAAGGGGTAAAGAACTCACAGGACAGTCATCTCGTTCCATCTCATTCAGTGAGGAGCAAGTGGGAACCATGCCTGAAAAAAAAAGCAAAGGTTTGCAATAATTCATTTTCAAAAATTTGTGTTTAATCTGGTGGAGTTTCGCTCAACAGCAACAAAAGCCAATGATTTTATTGATGCAGACAAATGCATGGACAAATACCAAAATAATTTAGCTGAACAAAAGAAGCCAGCCTTCTTTTGTAGACTCCAAAATGGATGTGTACAGTATAGGATCCCCTTCTACCACAAACTTTTAATGCAAACTAATCTATAACGACAAAAATCATATTGTGGTTGTCAGGGAGTGATGGGTGGGAAGACAGTGCAAAGACGTAGAAGGAAACTTTCGGGAGTGATAAATACGCTGATAATCTGGTGATGAAAGTGTCACACATGTAAACATATGTCAGATCTCAGCAAATTTACTTTTTCTGTATGTGTCATTTATTGTGCCCCAATTCTAGGTAAATAAAGCTGTACAAAAACAGAAACAGGAAGAAAAGAGGGAATTTACCCAACTGATTTTTTTTTTAACACAGCAATACTAATCATCTTTCTCTAGGGTAATTTTCCTTTATAGCTTACAGCTCTTTTTGCAGGTTTATGTTTCCACACTAACCCCGAAAGTCATGTCAGTAGGTCCTTTCTGTTTACCAGACACTTGGGCATAATGAGGCTAGAGAGGCACAGGCTGCGAAGATGGAAAATTAATCTTCTCGGGTTTGCTTTATCCACTCTCAGCTCCTGGTTGATCATGGATTTCAACTCTCGAGCTGGCATCAGAGGCAGGAGCCTGCTTCTCTGTGCCTGAGCTGGGCCCCTCTCTAGCTGCCCTTTCTCCTCCTTCCAAGTGAGTGGCAGCTGTGCATGTAGGGAAGGTGAGCAAGGTTCAGCTGGTGGGAGGAGATGGAATCCCTTGGAGGGAAGTTGTACACAGAGATCAAACGCCTAAGCTGGAGAGGAGCATGAAAGAGACATCAGAGCAGGGAGGGGGTGTGTGTGAGCCTGCAGAGAAGGGGCTGGCGCTGAGGTGGAGGGCTGGGGAAGTGAATTCCCAAAGGCCCTTTGCATCCTCCACGAACAGAAGTGTTTTGGTAACAATGGCTCAGATCCCGAGGAACAATCCTGCTCAATGCAGACCCCAGAACTGACCTTCTGAGGGCTTGGGGTTAGGGTAAGGTGTGTCAGTTGTGACCCTCACTGTAGACAGGCAAGGGGCTCAAGGACATAAAAATTTGGAGCTTGACTCGCTCTTCCCTTGATTGTGTCTCCAACAATATCCATGTACTGGAAATACTTGCATCATTTATGGAGTGGGTAGTCGCGCACTTGACCATGCGCTTTAAAGCCAGTTCATACAACAGCCCTGCAAGAAAGTTATGGCCCCCAGTCTACAGACGTGGCATTTGAAACTCAAAGAGATGGAGTGACTTCCCCAAGGCCATGTACGTGCAGCTGCTGGGATTGAACTGTGTCTAACTCCACGCTCAGCTCCTTTTCTTCCTTAGCAGACCGTCCACCCTTCCTGCTGGGCCCGGACTGTCTGTCTCCCATCCTTGCATTGCTCCAGGATTTGTACACTCCAGGCTAGGCCCTTCCATGCCAGCCTCCTAACAGGTTGTCAAAAATGATACCAGTGGATAAAGAATTTGGCATCGCCCTCCCATTTTCAGAACAGAGATGAGAAGGTCTGGAAGCTGTGTGGGCAGCAGTAGCGATGGGGAAGCTTCCAGCATGGTCAAGGGTATCAAGCAGTCTGGTGATTCAGCTCTCCAGTCCTGGCAGGTGCCGACCTCTGAGCCCTTCTCAAGGCCATCCTGAACTATCTCACCCAAGGCCATGGTGTCGAGGTGGGAAGGACACAGGGCGCTCCAGATCAGCCTCTTACAGAGGTGCTTGCACGCACAGTCTCCCCTGCAGAGCTAGACACAGCCGCACCAGGACACGAGCATTGCATTAATCCTTTCCCCTTCCCTGGCCTGCCAGGGCCACTCTGTCCTCTGGGCAAAAGCAAGGGGGGAGGAAGCACAGGTCAGAGAAACAAGAGGAAATGAGAGCTCTTTTGGGAGAGGCAACTGTGACAAATTGAACGGGTGGAGGAAATAGTTGAGCAAACAAGAGAGGTAAGAGAAGGGTGCCCAGAGTGAGCAAAAGACACTGCATCTGCACCCCTGGACCAGCGGAGCCCCTTTGTTTTCTGTAAAGAGAGATGTGTTGTTTTCCCTCCCTCGCTTGGCAAATAATGCCAAAGGAGAATGGTCGCGAAGTTTACTGAAATGGAATAGGGTGCCGGAGTGTTCTGAGTGAATGAAATGTGTTCTCGACAATCTTATCTTGTTCCCCACCAGCTTGTTTTTATTTCAAATTGCCTGCAACAGGTGCCGGGACCTGGGAGAAGCAGAATGTCGTCCCTTCAACAGCTGTGCGCAGGGCATGCATGGAAATAGCAGAGAAAGGTTCCACCATGCGACTGGCCTCCCAGGGCTTGGTGCAGCTCTAGAATTTAAAGCATTTCCTTGTCCTTGAGTTAAATTGGGCCCTGGTGATGTGTGTTCTGTAACTTAATATGGAGCACTGCTGAGGGGCACTTGAGACCAGGGCCACCAAGGCTGGTGGCGCACCTGCAGAGCGCATGGGCCCAGCTCCGCCTGCCCACCCTCACGCCCTCCCGGGTGGGGTTTGCACTCGTGAGCCGGTGGGCTGGACTCTCCCGCACACGTGGGATGACTCTGCTTCACTTCCTGCTGACATCACCTACACGCAGGCACTTCTGACAATGTGACCCAGTTAGATGAATTACAATTTATGAGCGCGTTTTCAGCACACTAGTTCCTCTCTTTTTCTCCTGCTCAAAAGAGCGTTTAAGAATGCAAGTGCGGACGGAGGGGTCATTTAGTCTGTCCTAATTGGATAGGAAAGGAAGTTCCTCAATTTCAGCTCTTTGTTTGTGTTTATAGAGGTCCCGTGTTTATAGAGGTACCAACTGCAGCTGGCAATGGTACCGTCCAGTCCAGCACTGCAGCTCGGAACCATTGGTTAAGAGGACTTTCCTAACTGGATAAAATTTGTCAGCATTAAAGGACACGATCTAGTTTTTCCTTTCAGGCATTTTGCCATGTGTGGTTTGAAATGGACCAGAATGCTCCAGCAGGGCAGGAGTATAGCAATGGTCGGGATTCTGAGTTACAGCAACAGAAACATTCTGGCTGATTCTGTCAGGACAGGAGTGCACTGAAAGGACAACCCGCAGCTCTCGGGCATGTGAGGGCCATGGACAGGTGCTCTGGACACCCCCGCCGTGCTACAGGGCTTGCCTGGGCAGGGGTGGGTGGCTGGGTGGGCACTGAGCCCACATGAGTGGCAGTGCCGTCGGCCTCTCTGTCTTGGGCCCATGAGGCAGCCCCGGGGGATGGGCCCAGTGGAGGGCATAGGGTAGATCCCACGTCACCAGGTTTCCGATCCACATCGCTGGCCCCAGACCCTCGCATTTTACCTGGCACTTAGAACGGGTTCAATAAGCATTTGTTGAAATGAATTAAAATTGAATTTTAAATTTAGAAGCACTCTTTCCAAGGGCCAACTGCCAGTCACTATTGCAAATCAGTTCTAGTAAATCAAAGTAAATAGAAAGGCGATCAAAATTAGACTGTCTAAGCCCAGTGGTTTAATGCAGGAACTTACCACGGCACCGACCGTGTACCCGCTGGCGGCTGGTTGGCTGGATTTTATCTCCATAGCAGCTTCACGTGTTCTAACGACAACTGTGTTCCTGTGCAAATCTGTCCAGGCGATCGGTTATTTTCCTATCAAAATGAAACTTTCATCAGTCTCCATTTGGAGGCCAGAAATTTCCAGAATAGTTGCTTCTGTTTTGTGAGGTCTCTCTCTCTGATGGGGGAGGGGAGAAGGGCCTTTACCTACAGACTGCAAACTATTCTCAGAGACCTATTTGTAGGGTACGGATTCTGTGTCCTTATTGAATTATCTCAGATGTTTTCTCCTGTTCATTTCTTCCTGGTCCTTTGCCAGATTCCCAAGTACACGATCAGAGAGTTGAAAGCACCAAAGATGATTCCTCAAGCTGATTCAGCAAGGTGGCCGTTGTTAATTTACAATTACACAACTGATGCTGGAGCTGTTAGAATGCAGTATGGATTACTTCCCATGGTACATATGCCAAAAAAAGTTTTAATCGATTCTGGGTAAATCAGATATTTTTATGCCCTTAATTCAAAAAGAATGTCTTTTAAAGTTGAAAGGTCCAGATTCTCAAGGTCATTGAATTTATAGACCTGAGAGGTACTTCAAAAAATCACAAACTAGATGCCATCTTTTTGAACCTTAATTGGAGAAATGTGCCCAATTTCTGCCACTTTAGGGTAGGACGGTTGTTTTGGTATGTGAGTGTGTGTTAAGTTTCCCTACATGTACTTTCTCCCTCATTGGTGCGATTATTATTTTAAATTAAATTATTTTAAAATGGTTTGCAATCGTTAGTTTTAAAAAATATGGCTTCTTGGCTTCAATTATATTTAAAATAAATATATATGAATTGAAAATTATCCCCAAATGGGACAATTATTGATTATTGACGTTTTCTTTTGCCTGTGGTTACAAGTAATTTTTTGCTATATTGCCATTCTTGCATTCTAAAAAGTTTCCATTCTGCAAAATTATGCACCAAAAATGGCAGGTTATGGAAGTGACACAGGTAAATGAAGGTTACTGCCCATCCCATCTCTTTTGATATATGTCTTGGACTTTCATTTCTGATAGAGAACATTTTCATCAATATCAATGTCTGGGCTTGGGGGTCTAGCTTCTTCATTAATTCATTGTTTTAACACAGGGCACAATATCTTTGTAGCTACTTAGTCTGCCCAGGAAAAATAGGGTGCTGGCCGCCACCAAACCAGACCATACATGCACTAAAGAAAAGAAAGACTGTAGTTTTCTGTCTTGTTTTTTTTTTTTTAATTCCCCTGAGGTTTGGCAAGCATTTGTAAGATTTTAGTTTTAATTTTGAGAAAACTGCCTGAGATTGCTTCAAAGCATTAACGCCCTGGGGAAAATGGCACAGGAACTGACACAATTTCTGTACGTTCCTACTTGCTGATCACTTTAATTTATATTAAAGAAACCTGCGCTGCCACCGAACAGGCTGGTCTGATGGCTGCAGTGGACAGAGAGTGTCTTTTTTCTGGGTGAGAAAATGATGGGGACCGAAGGGCCCAGGCAAGACAGTCCCTCTGCAAACAGACTCTGGATAAGATTCTCAGGGGCAGGGCAGATTTCTGGGCTTCTAGGCCAATATCCCATGGGAGCAGCGCTCCCTCCACACCTGTGCCCACAGGTATGCTGACATGGCAGGCGGTGCGTTCGCAAAGCGGATACATGCCACCATGTCATGCACATCCCATGAGCCAGCATGAATGCCACACCCCAGGGGTCTCCGAATGCCAGAGTAAAGCTCAGCTGGACCCTCATTGCTCCTTGAGGCAATCCGAGCTGCTCTGGGGTGTTTAGTGACAGCTTAAACTGTTCTGCAGCCTGTATTTTCAGGGACCTGAACCAGGAGTTCAGACTCCTGTGGTTAACAGTCACTTTAGCCGCCCGCCCACGCCGCAGAGCGGGCAGGAAGGCCGCCCAGAGCAGCGGGTCAACAGATGCACAGGGCTGCCGGCTGGGAGGGGAGGCCCAGCGGGGAGGATGAGGTGGTGGAAAAGGCCGCTAGCCGGATCCCTGGATTTCCCAGCTTCCGTGGGCTTAAGCATAACCCGGCCTGCTCCGGGAGCGCCCCTCCTCCGCATCTACAAACCTGGTTTCTGCATTCCTTCCACTAACTGCCAGGTGAGGAGTTCATCCTGAAGACGTAACCTTTCATTTGAAGGCCTATACTTTGAGAAATTGCTTGTGCATTACTGAGGTGCTAGGAAGGTGGCAATAAAGTGGAGAGGCGGAGGGAAGGGAAGGATGGCGCCCTCCCAGATGAAAAGAGAGGAGTCGGCCCTGAAGAGCCGGCTTGGGTGCTTCTGTTCCGCGGGGGCAGCCTCGCTCCTTCCCAGCTCCCAAGGCCTGACTTGGCTAAAATTATCGTGTCCTCCTCCAGGTGCCTCCAAAACATTTGGCCAGTGATGATGGATTATCGGTGCTTTGGTGGTGGGGGTGGTGTGGTAACACACACGTGTGGAGCTGGGCGAACTCTACCCCTAACCCTAAAGAGTGTTGTGAGCGACATTGTATTAAAACAAGTAAAACACAATGAAAAACCAGTTTGGTCAGGACACCTTGACCGGACACAGGCAAAACGGGTGACTTAAATGACCCATCTCCAGCGAGCAGTGCAGCACGGATCAAACGCGCCTCCGTGCCCCCATTTCTACCCCGTGGGATAGAGGGAAGGCTGCTCGAGCTTTCTGTAGCGGAGACCTGTTGGCAAGGCAAAGATCGCCTGGCCCCCCGCCAGGCCCGGCGGAGATGCTGCTTGCGAGAGACAAGTCGGTGAGCATTTGTGCAGACTCTGCTACCTGGAACAAAAATATGCTGAGCCGCAAATTACGGCTTTCAGATGCCACCACTGCGTCTGACCTGGCGTCTCAGCTGCTCACGTCTCCATTCCTGCGCCCCCTGTTTAGGCCATTACTGCGCGCTCGAGACACACCCATGCTGCTGGGGCTCCCAGACACCCCCAGCGGAGGCGCCCACCACGGGGTGTCAGGCTGCGTGCTGACACCCCACAGAGAGGAGCCGAGAGCCTGTCCGCTGCTTGTGGGTGGGCGCGTGGGCGGGCGCGCGCACCCCTCAGCCGGGCCCCAGTTTGTAACAGCTGAGAGCAACCGGCCTCCCCACACAGGAACTTGTTCTCCGTGTGGTTTTCTCATCTCCTTTTGCTTCCGAGGCCTCCTCCCGACCCATCTGCCAGCTCCTTCCTCTCCCCCTCGCTCCTGCTCCTCTTTGAGGTGTAACTAGACCAACACAGCAATGCCCTGGTGGCTCCCTTCTCGGTCTCTCAGCCTCTCTCAGATTAATGGAACAGAAGCATGTGCTTGCATCTGATGCCAGTAATCATATCCTGAGTGACCGCAGAGGCGGAGATTAAGCAGAGGTACTGGCCTGGCCCCTGGGGATCCGGTTACAGGAAGAAAGTGTTTCTTGACAGCGGCAGTGCTGGCCCCTCTCCCTCTCCCCTCCTCCTTTCCCAGGCTTGTTAAATCCCTGGAATATTTTCCATAAGATTAATTAAAGTCTCTCCAACAAAGTTTCAAGCCACTCAAGAACTGGGTTTTGATCTACTTCTTTGATTTGCACTCATGGACCAGGACATAACACAGACCATATTCTTGACTTCGATGTAGCCCCCGTGGTGACCTACTTTGGACATGTATTTTCAGACAGTGAAAAGTAAGCAAGTATATGGTTGTCTAGCCCAATCACTGACTTTGACAGAGCAAATAACTCTTCTCATGGGGACAAAATCCCTACCCAAGCATCCTTCGTGGGGACAATGGGCACATACTCGTACTGCTGGGATGAGTGTGGTGATAGAAACACAGCGAAACAAGACAGGAGCCTTCAGGGAGAGAGCACCCAGGAAGCACAGCAAAGGAAAGGTACCCCAGGATGGGGAAAGCCAGGGAGGCATCATAGAAGAAGTGGCATTTAAGATTAACTTTGAAGAGAAGGTAGGCATGGGAAGTCACAAAGTATTTTTTGAAAGGGAATGGGAATCTGACTTAAATTTCAGACATTTGTCCACACAATATCTGGATAACCTTGAATTATCAAGAGTTTAATGCCATGCTTAGGATTTGGAAATTTATATCAGCAGTGGGTGCTGTTGAAGGTTTTAGAGCAGGAGAGTGGCAAGATAATGCCTCTTGACTGGACTTTGAGTATCATCGAAGAAGCATAGACTATAAATCATGTGGAGAGAGAATGTGGGAGGAGGAGAGGGTGGAGATGGAGGTGCAGGCGGTCTGGAAAAAGTAGTAGAAGTAAGCATTTGGTAGAACTAAAAAATGGCGATGTAAGAGAGACGTTGCCAAGACAGAATTCAGCAACTGGTTGGGTTTGGGAAGCATGGCCAATGGGTAGACCAGAAAGGATGTTAAGATTTTGAGAGTGGATGATGGAAAGGGTGGGACAGACTTGGAACAGGAAGGCAGCCAGGAAGAGACATCCATGGGGGGTGGCAGTCCATGCCGGTGCTGACAGGGAGATTGGATGTGAGGGCCATCTGCGAACAGGTGCCAGGTGAGGTCGCCCAGTGGGGGAGAAAGTGAAGGTGGCAGCGTGGAGAGGAAGGGAGTCAAATGCTGGCCTTGGAGAAACAGGCACGTCAAGGAGGCAAAGAGTTTCCTGTCACAGAAACCAAGAGATTTCCTGCCAAATGCTGAACTGGCCAAGGGTGGACTGGGCAAGGCTGTCCATCTGTGACTGAGGAGGAGGCCCCTGGGATCCTTCCTGAGGCTCCCTCAGGAGAGAAGGGGGTACGGAAGCCAGATCAGAAGAGAGAGGGGGTGGCGAGGAAGCGTAGGCAGCGAGGGCATTTCCTGAAGAGCTTTTAAAAATAGGATGGAGGCCCCTCACGCGGGATAGTTGAAGGGCTCCTGTCTGGTCTCCAGGAGATGAAGTACGGAGGCTGCAAGGGCCCAAGCAGAGCTCGGTGTTCTATTCCCACTGAGGCCGGTAATCCCGGGATATGTCCTCATGTGGCAGGAGAAGAATTGGTTGTATTTTGTAGGTGGGAAGCACTTGTTAGAAACCAGTGCCTTCCTCATCAAGGCTAAGGAGTTGGGCTCTGACTCTGCTTGGTGGTTTCTAGACTGCTTTTGAGCCCAGTTTTAGGTCCCACCCGGAGGGGGGTGCTTGAGGAACAAACAAAGGATGTCACAGCTTCCAGAGTCTTTTTTTCTGTTCCTCAGAAGTAAAGAATCCTCTTTTGAAGACAGAGGAGCTTAATTGATCTTTCTTTAGGAGCAGCTAAGGAGGGAGTAGACCCCACAGGTGATGCTGCAGGGCCTGGGGACACAGCAGGTGGTCCTGGTGGAGGAGCAACAGGGATTGAGTGCCTGCCATGGAAACCTTGCTCTCCCCTGCAGGGTCACAGATCACGCTGACGCTGCTCCCCCTCCCCCCAGGAGGCTGTCAGATCTGCCTGCGTGTGGTTTAAAAACATATTCCTGGCTTTGACCAGCTCTCAGCAGAAGGAGAAACTTTCAGAGTCCAGATTTGGGGCATGAGGATAAGTCCCCTGTTATCCAAAGAGGTTAGCGAGTCTCTGTCACTATTTTGGGGAATGAGGCCACTGCACAGTGATACACGTTGTTGCTATTTATGGCGTTTCTGTCCTCCAGGATCCAGTCCTCCTCGGCAGCAGTTCTCCAGTGTGGGTCAGTGTCTGCCTTTTCGGGGCTCTCGATCCACTGCCTCCCACCATGGAAACCGACTGCAGTGGGAAGCGGGGCTGGGCTGTTACCCGGGCTCAGCCAGGCACTGGAACTCTGAATCTTGCAGGAGAGGCAGAAAGAAGCAGGTGGTTCCATCACCAGCAGTCACTGGAAGCCCACAGGGCAGTGACAGCTTCCAGTGGCCGGTGGCCAGTGTCCATCACAGGGACATCTCACGGCAGCATCTGAGCCATCTTCCCATCGTGACCTGACCTCTGGATCCAGCCTCTAGGCTTCTGGCTGTCGGTTTGCTGGGCCCAATCAGGCCTGCGAGTCTGGTGTGTCTTCACGAATGGGCCTTTCACCCTTGTTAGTCAGATTAGGCTTCTGTTGTTGCCACCAAGAATCTTGACATAGTGTAGACTTGGTATTGCGTGGGGAAAATGGGCCCAACCCAACCAAAGACTAGACTCTGTAAAAGCCACCCTCTTGCAAGGAACTCCAATTGTCAGCCTTCTAGCAGGAAAGACAGAATAAACAAACAAATGCCTACCTAGCTATACAAAAAAACACATATCAAGAGAGTATAAGAGAAAAGGTGCAAAAGGAAGTAGAGAGTTGAATGGGCCCTATTTTGGGTGGGGTGGTCAAGGAAGACTGCTTGGAGGAGGTAGCATAGAGTAGATGCCTGAATGGAATGAGGGAGCAGTTGGCTACCCAGGAGAGCCTTTCAGATAAAGGAATCCCACATGAAAAGCCAAATTGTCCCCTCGCTATCTTTCCCACTGACAGAGCTTCCTGAGAACAGGGGTGCTGTTCAGTGCTATAGCCATTGTGCCGAAGATGTTTTGGGGCCATAGACATTTGTTAATGAGTGGGAAGGTGAACGGATGTCCAGCAATAGGTCCTAGTCCTGATCAGGGTGCCCCAGTGGGGCAGGAGCGGGAGGGATCAATCAGGAGCAGGTTTCGGGCTCCCGTCCTAAGGCAGGACAGGCTGCCTTAGTCATCTCAGACGTGGAGCGACGAAAACACTTGATGTCCATGGCATTCTTAGCACCCAGGCCACAGAGCATGTGCTGGAAAATGGCTATTATTACTATGCTACTATTTTCGGCCAATGAACTACTAATCTCTGTATTGGCGCCTGCTTGGATTTGGCCTATTACTGAATTTATAACTCACCAATTGAATGTTCATGCTACTTATCTGCTGAGGAATGAATACAGGCCACTGCTTTCCCGGAGTTTAGCGGGTGGGATCCTAGAGACTTGGGCCCCTTTCCTTGATGCACAGAGGACAGGGTGGTCTTGGAACCTGTTTATTCCTTGAAGGAAGGAAAGTGGAACCCACTGAGGAGCATCTTCCGTGGAGACCCCTGCTCACCCTCCCCCCCTTTCCTCTTACCCCTGTCCGCAGAGTCGGGACACAGATGGGGGCCGTGGTCCTGAGAGAGGAGCTTTGTGGGCCACAGCCTGTTGTAGCTTTAGCTTTCTCCTCTCCCTCCCTCTCCCTTTCTTCTTCCTGTTATCCTCTCCTCCTTCCCCTTTCCTCCCTGCACCTCCCCTTCCTCCCCTTCTCCCCTTGTCTGTCCCGTCTCCCCTTTACTCTTTCACCTCCTCCTCTCCTGCCTCTTCTTTCTTCTCCTGCTCTCCTTCCCCTCCTCTCCCCCAGTGCCCTAACTTGTCCCATTTGCACCCTAGTCCTGCCTTGGCCGGTAGAACTATCCCCAAAGCGATGACCACAGAGTGCCAGACTCGACCCTTCTGCTGTTGTTTACTCTACGTTTGACCTTAGGTGGAAGGGGGTCAAATGAAAGGAGACTCCAGCCCGGGCCGCCACCACCTCCCTTCCCTTGGTCATACACTCCGCTGACCCTCAGGTGAACTGCCTCTGAGCTTTCTTCTGTCTAACAAACAGGTCAGTTTTCCTGGCTGGCAGGTGACCTTTCACAGACGCTGGTCCCCAGGGCAGGCCTGGAGGGGCTGCTTGCTCCTTTCAGCATCTCCCCAGTCCAGGCAGCTGCCTCCAGGCCAAGGCAGCACCTTGGAGTGCCATGCCATGGGAGACCAGCAGGTCCTCCCCACATTGGTAACATGCACCGACTGCAAACATTTCAGTGCAAACATGATGCCTTCTGGAGGGATTTTTGGCAACATACATTAAAGCCTTAAAAATATAGATTCTCCTGACTCAGTAATTCCCACTTTGGGAATTTATCCTGAGAAAATAAATAATCAGAGATTCAGTCAAAAAAATATACATATAAGAATGCCGGCTGCAGTGCTACTTAGAATGGTTAAAAGAAAATTAGAAAAGAATCCACAGGAATACAGTTAAATAATTGATAGCACTTTCTTGTACTAGGAATACAGGGGCTCCAGACAGGGCGTTTGTTTGGCTAAGAAGGCTTATATGCGGATTTGGTGGTGTATATCAGGCTGCTCTGCTTTGCACCAGGTTCAGCCTGCTCACCCAGCTCCCGTCTTTCTGCCTGCCTCTGGGTTTGCCCGGTAAGAAAATATAACACCCTAAAACCTGTCTCATGAGAAGGCTCCTGAATGCTGGGTGGCGGCTGCCCTTGTGAAGCCAGCTTGGAAGCTCCAGCCAACGACAGATCATGATGAGGCCCCTACCTCGGGCCAGGTGGGTACAGGCTGACCCATGTGGGTGTGTGCTGTGCACTCTCAGACCTTCACACGGGATGGAGTCTCCTGAGGGCGCATTGGGATGGCTGTGTGCAGGTATTAAGAGAAACTCCAATTGCAAGGCGCACTTTGCTCTCTGCTCCTTTAACTCTGCAGTGGAGAAGACAGAAGTTAAAGCTGTGTGACCAAGGTCATTTCCTGTGCCTTTCCCGGGTTGTCACCTCCCGGAAGTGATCTCCACGCACCCAAACTCCCAAACACACAACCTTTGTCTTTAGACAAAATTATTTAAGGTGAGTTCAGTCATTTCAGAGAGTTACTCAGTTTTCTGGGTCTTTCCCATGTATATATGCTGTTATTAAGTTTTTTTCTGTTGTCAATCTGATGCTACTAGCCTGTCTAGAAAAATCGAGAGGTGGGGGGAGTTCCCCCCTCTACCTAGAGCTGAGTAAGGCAGCACCTCCCTTTCCTTCCCCCTCCCCTTTGGCATGCACCCCCCCCCCTCCAGTGGCTGCCCCTCCCTGATTCTGCAGGGTCCAGGTGCTCCATCCCACTATTCTTCAGCAGCTTCCTGGGCCTCAGGAGGTGAGCAGATACAACACAGGGGGAAAAACAGCGTAAGGCCTAAAGTGACCAAATCAGGCCAGCAGACAGGGGAGTCCCAACTCGGTGAATAAATATGTTTAGAGAAGGAAAACATACCTATGTTTGGGTAGGGGCAGGGACCACTTCCAGGAAATATGTATGATGATTAACTCCTGTTACCTCAGGGTTGTTGTTACGTGGTTGTTCTGATCTTCTTGAGACCATTTTGCGCTTTGCCCATTCTTGAAAGTAATCGCATCTCACTCTTAAAGTGAAAAAAAATTTAATTCATCTATATTTAAAACAAAACTGAAATAAAACAAAAGAATGAACTACTCACTAACAGTCTAATACCGCGGATTCTGAGTAAAGACACGATGTCATTTGAAGGGAAATATGAACGTCTCGAGTTCCCTGCCACAATGCCTGGGCTCTTCTCAGTCACGTCCACTCTACAGCTGAGCGCCTAAGCCTCGGGCCCCTTAACACAGCTCCTTGCTGGGTCGGAACTTTTCACAGCTGCTCTTTTTGCCATGGCCTTGGCTGAACCCCCAGCTGAACCTCTTGTCTCTCAAATATCACAATGTTTATTGATAGATACACGTATCTGGAATCGGGGTATGAAAAAGACTTGATGAATTAAATGGACTTAATTGCAATACAAGAATTAGAGGGACAGGATGCAATTCTCACCATTCACTTCCCAACTACAAAAAAAAATCACTTCAAGGGCATACGCGGTCTTTCAGAATGGCCAGTTTGGTGTAAATAAGCCACGTTTCCTTTAAAGGCTGAGCCTCCCAGGCTCAACAATATTAAAATCTAGCGCATAAAGCCCATTTCCAGAAGGGGAAGTACAAGCAACAGAGTGTGGCAGCCACAGCCATCAGCAACAGTGAAATGTGTTTGCAACAGCCTCGCTGGTCATCAAATATCCAACAACTCGAGTTTCTCGGGGTGGGTGGGAGGCCTGAGGGCCGGGCTGACGGGTTAGGCCCGAGACAGTCAATCCTTTGGCTTCCCCCACGCTGCGTCCTCTGAAGGTGGCATGTTTAGAACAGGCCTCTCCAGACATGTCACGTTGGCATGGGAGTATTTTGAGCTGAGGTCAGTGGAGACCCCGCAGGCTCAGAAGAAGCTTCCACCACCCCCTCCACTACCCAGATGGATGCGAAGTGGGACCTTGCCCAGAACTGGGGTCATTAGGATGAGAGTCGAAGGAGAGGCATCCCGCTGCATTGGGGTTGTTGCCAGAGCAGATCTATGGGGCTGGGGACGCATGCCCCTAGGACTTGTCTTTGTCATATGAGCACCCTCTTCAGCCAGGGGATCCCCTGTCCTGGAAGTCCCACACCCCACCCCACTCCTTAGCTCAGGAGACGAACCCTCATTTCGACTGACTCACCATAGAGGTAGGTGTATCTGACAGGAAGGTTATTTCTGGTAGAAATCCCAATTCTGGGTAATAGCTTCGCTCTTCCTTTGCACGGGAGCACGTAGCAGAACCCAACTGGATCCCGGGCGGGCTGGGCCAACTCCGGCCTCCGGCATCCATCAGGAGTTGGTAGGTCTGACGCAAGGTGGGGTGTCCTTGGGCTGAAGCTTGCGTTTTGCCAGCTGTGTCAGGAGTCACGGTGGAAACTGGCGTTAACCGGCTCTGTGTTCCTGACTGATCCCTGTCATCTGTTAGCGCCTTTATAGATTGGGAGCTGGGACGCTCCTGTGCCCCTGAACCGAGCCTGCTGGGCCCCAGGTGTCCCCATCGAGGCCCGTCTGGGAGGGAGCGGCAGAAGCGCTCTCAGCACCAGAGCCAAGAAAAGCTGCCAGGTTTGGGGGGGTGGGGGGGGCTGTCTGGAGCTTTTAGTTCCTGCACGCACTCTGCCTCCAGATCCACTGCAAGAGAAAACCAGGCCTTTCAGCATCCTTTGTAACACCCAGTCTCCCGATGAGGAAGAGGTGACTCCCGCCAGCAAAGGCCTGCCCGCTCCTTCCAGCTCCAGAGGTGAAGGTGTCTGCTAATTACCTTCATCTGCAAAGACCACGTCTCTCGAGCTACGTGCCCTCAGCAGGACTTTTCTACAGCCTGCTGCAGGTTAAAAAGCAGACCTGCTTTTAATTTATTAAAAGACCTGGCATTTTTTTCCCCCACTGAGCATTTTAAAATACAATTAGACAAAATGGAATAATAATCAGGCAGAAGGACTGAGGGGTTTTCACAGAGAGGGCCTTCCTCTCTCCAGCTTCTTTCCATTTCTGGGCCTTTCTGCTGGGACAGTGTGACTCTGGAACTGACTTTGACACCACCCCTCCCGCACCGCTCCCTCCTTCTGCAAGACCCTGCTCTAGAAATCGACCACTGGCCGGGCCTTCCTGGTAGCGCAAGGCGTTAAGCACTGCACTATGAAGCATCCACAGCCACTGCAGCATGAGTTTGATCCCCAGCCAGGGAGCAGACCCACATGGCACAGCAGACCTGCCTCGCCCGCTGCTCCCCTCAGCAGTGTATTTCAGTGGATCTGCCTGTTCTACTCCCCACTCTGACTCTGGCGACTCCTCTTACCCCAGCTCTTGTATGCATAAATAAATACAATTTTTAAAAAAAAGAAGAAAGAAATCAATCACTGTTATCTCACAAAACCCTCCTGTGACCTGATCTAGGCTCATCACCCCAATAATAACCCACACCATGCGATGATCCGTCTCCTCGTATGGGATGTTTTTATCAAATTTTGCTCAGGGTCAGGCCGAACCCTTGTATACAAGTGCCCTGGGTCATTGATGGGCACTGCGAGCATGAGGGGGACACAGCCACACACCCCTTTCCACCGCGGCAACCCTCACACCCACACAAGTGCAGGTCACGGAGGTGTTAGGGAAGAGGAGCATTCCCCGTGCCCGCTGGGTCCTCCTGCCTGGCCGTGCAATCAAACCAACATTAGTCAGGTTAGCAGGAGGGAAAACAAAGCAATGGAACTAAGTGTACATGGAGAAATGCACAGACCGGAATGCCAAGGCCAGTGAGGAAAAATGGGGTGTATCCCCTGAGCTGAGGAGTGGAATAGGGTCTGGGCCTTCAAGGCACGAGGCGGGACTGGAAGTGCAGGGCACATGCTCCGTGGTTAGGCTGGCCAAATCTGTGACGGGTTTCTCCAAAAGAAAGGTTATTTCTGGTGAAAGTCCTAATCCCGCACGATCCCACTTTGCGTCCTTCTGGGCAGTTCAGGAGTGGTGAGCGTTCTTGACGAGCAGGCGGGCCTCAGCACACATGTCATCCACGTACTGGGGTGACACGCGGGCCCCTGTCCTTCGAAGCAACATGTTAGAGGTTTATGGCAAAAACAAGGACGAACCATCCGTCCTCACTCACCAGTGACAGGGACAAGGAAATGGACCCCAAGGAGATGGCAGGAACTTCGTGCTTCTGTGTCATCAATGCAGCCAAATACAGTGGTGAGGGACACACATTGCGTGAAGAGAAACACAGCGCTCAACGGTCAGCACTGACCTGGCACCACCGGCATAACCAGATGGAGACCAAACAGAAGACTTGGGGGGGAGTGGCCTATGGTCCTGGCACCTTTGCCACAGTTTCCTAAAAAGACAAAGCTATGTGGAGTCTTGCATATTTAAATCCCCTCAGATGGTGTCCCTGTCTCCTGGGTCCCTCATGTACCCACAGAATGTTCCTGTTGTTTTACTAAGTGTGCCCGTGTGCCCTCCTAGTTGTAGGTGGGGAGAGCTTGACTGTAGGACCTCTACAGCGCTTGCCTGTGTCCCCAGGGTGTGCCAAGGAGATGGTTCACACTTAATAGGAGCTTTACAAATGTTTGCCCATCCATCCACCCATCGATCCACCCATCGATCCATCCATCAATCCATCCATCAATCCATCCATCCACCCACTCCCACCCATCCACCCACCCAGCCACCCATCCATCCATCCATCCATCCATCCATCCATCCATCCATCCATCCATCCATCCATCCGTCGGTCCGTCCGTCCGTCAATGTGGATTTCAGTAATTAAAACTGTTTTCATTGCACTGGGATTTGTTAATAGGAGAGCAATGAGTTCAAGATCATTGCAAGCCTCAGAAGGAAAGCTCTTCTCATTCTCCCAGCTTCTAACTGCCCTATTCCCTTCTCTGCCCCAGCCCTCTCCTTATGATTTAATGGGCAAGTAATCAAATGCACCCTTGTCTTTAAAAAGAAGCTAGCCAGCTCGAAAGGGCTTGAACTGAATTTTTTATCCAATCAGGGCACTTCATGCTGAGAGGAAGGACTGGCTTTGGATCCTGGCCAGATTAAATTTCCATTCAAATTCTCTTTCTCCTCCCAACCCTCTTCTTTCTCCTTCCCTCCCTTGTTCCCGCCTTCCTTCCTCTGAGTTTTGCGGCCTCCCGGGCATGCCATCGGAGCAGAAGGGCATTCTCTGTCTTGGGCTGCACACAGCAGAGCAACTAACTGCTCCAAGTTTAACCTTTAGCGCATGAAAAGAGAAATGATCACCCCGTGGTTAGCATGGACGCCCCGCCCGCCTCCTGGAACCTGGCTCCCCTGTGCTGCCCTCCCCCCAGCCTTACCAGTCTGGCGCCTCTGACAGGTTGGTGAGCAGTCCAGGTCCAGGTAGCCCTGTCCCGCTCCCAGGACGTCCACTGCCTCTGGAGAAGACAACACTTTACTTCCGGCCATCACCACTGACCCCCGCTCAGCGGGCGTGGTTGCTGCTGGACGCTGGGCTAGGAAGAGGCTTTTCAGAGGAGGAAATGCCCCTTTGAGAAGTGACTTTATTTGGGACCTCCACGTGGTTGGACGAATGCCATCCCCGCTGACCGACAGAAGGCATGCCCCGTTCCGCTCCCTCCTCCCCACCCGTGTCTGTGGACTCTTCTGGGATGGGAGGGGACCCCGTTTTCTTCCCTCAACTGGCTTGAGTTTTCCTGGGCGTTAGTTTGCTAGGGCTTACATGCTCACTGGTCAAGTGACAGACTGACTCGTCCGTTCTGCAGGTGAGAAGGCTAAGAGCAAGATGTCAGCAGGCTGATGTTTCCGAGCGTCGTGAGAAAGAAACTCTCCAGGCTTCTCCCCAGCTGCTAGCATTTTCTGGCCACCTCTGGGGAAACCTCACCCATTTCCGCCTTCCTCTTAACATGCTGTTCTCCTGTGTGTGTCTGTGACCACATTTTCCCTTTTTACAAGGACACGAAACGTATTGGATTAGGGCTCAATTTACAGACTTCATTTTAATTTTATCGTGGCTGTGAAGACCCTACTTCCAAATAAGGCCATGTCTGAGGTCCTAGGAGTTAAGGCTGCATTGTGTCTTTTTTAGGGGGTGACATAATCCACCCCAAACAATGAGCCTTAACATTGTGCTTATTTGCACCCGTTCAGAAAAGAAGGGAGCATCCTACTTCCAGTCAGTGTTTCAGCCGCCGTTGCTGGCTTTGCGTTGATAATGATTTAAGGCCTGGGAGTAATGGAAGATAAACTGCTTGTCGCTGCCCCCACTCCGTGTTTCAGGAGATTGCATTTCTGTGTGAGGCCGGCCCAGCACTGCCGGCAAAGGGCTTTTCCATTATGTTAAGAGCTGGTGATGATAGCTGCCATTAATATTCAGCCCTTTGGCCTCACCCTCTCCCATTGCCTCAGCCGGAAGCACTTCCCTGTGACCCTTCCTGAGGTAACATCGGGACTATTTTCCCCAGGAGACCTCTGCAATTACTTGCCTGCAGCAAGGGGACTGCAGCAGCTTTGCTCAGAAAGTGTTCAAGGGAGGAGCGTGTGGGAGGAAAGGTCCTTTCTTGCCCATCTGTGCTCTGTGCCCTCCCCCTTCCTGTGCAATATTAGAATAAAGCTTTGGCATTTTCCCCTCCTCCAGTAGCTGCTGGGAGAACAAGATAAAATTCCTCATGGGCTCGGGCCCTAAATTCTCAATTATTTATTAAGACATGACACCATTTTCTCTGAAGAGCCTTCTAGCTGGCTTTCCCGGGCACCGGCTGTGGTTACAGAAAGGACGGCCGGGAAGCTCCACTTTGGGCCGTGGGTTTTTCGGTGGCTCTCAACGTCTGTATCCCCAGGGAGAATGTTCTTTTGAAGACTGTCCAGGAAACTTGGCTCTAAGAACAGCAGCCTGCTAATTTGATCTTCTTCTGGGCTGCCGGGCCATGCAGCTGGCACTGTGTCCCGAGCTAGTGGCCCAGAGCAGGAAGCCCGTGTCCCTCTGAGAGCAGCCCCAGCGAGGACCCAGGAGGCCGCAGGCCACAGCAAGGTGCTGGCTCCTTCGGTTTCTTCTGAGGCTTTGCTCCTGGCTTCGGGAAGGCCGCCTTCTTCCCGCATCCTCCGGCGGTGGGTCCCCAGTGTGGCTGGGTCCTCACCCAGTCCCCTTAGGAGACACCTTCAGAAGGCGTGGAGCCCCGCTGTTTGTTACAGGGCAGGCAGAGGGGCATTTCAGAACTCCTACATCTGCCTTTTTTAAATGGGTTTTCCATTCACCGCAGCAAGAAAAACATATAAGGCTTTTAATGGAAAAGAACTTAAATATAATTAGGGAATAATACAGAAAAGACAAAGACTATAGCTACTAAGTTAAGCATCTAAACTTACCCATCTCCTTGAGGGTAAAAGTTTAGGTAAATACGATTGGCCTAAAGCAAGGCCCAAAAGCCTGCCACATATTTAAAGGACCTTTTAGTGGAGACTTATAGAAGAGGGTTAGAAAGAGTTAGACAAATCTGGGAGGAAAAGAGCAAAATTAAAATTAAGATAAAAGCTGCCATTGCTAACCTCCCCACGGGTCTCTCACCCACATCTGTTCCAACCAGTCCAAGACCAAAAAGCAAGCGCAGCTTCTTCACATGTCCCTCTGCTCCGCGCGCCTCCTCCAGGCCTCCTTGCTGCTCTCCATCCTGCTTCCTTCTTCCTCCTTTCCTTCTGTCCTCTCCTCTGCAGAATCTTCTTTCCCTGCTCAGCTCCACCCACTTAGGGTGGGGCAGGGATTCTGGGACTTCCCCCTTTCCTGGGGACCACCCTGTTACACAGCCAGCGGGCACACTGGCCTTGGTCACTCTGTGAAGACCCTGCCGCCAAACATGGTTGCGTTCCAGCACTAGGGTGAGGGTTCAACGTGGGGATCCAGGCACCCCGGCCCTGCACCTTCCTGGAAACTCCCAAGACCTGGTGGCTGAGGAAGGTGAACCCAACCCAAGAGTCCTGGAGAACAGACCCCCAGCCAGGGCCCCTTTGTACTAAGGCCTGAGGAGGAGGATTCTTGAGTCTTGGCCTCAGGGATGGAGTTGGGGACCACCATCTTCTGAGACCGCCCTGTGCCGAGGGAACGATTCCGCAGAGAAAATAGGCAGCTGTTAAAAGAGGGGCTGGCTGGTGGACGACCAAAACTATAACCTTAACCCATAACCTTATCCTTGCTTGGAAAAAAGGGCCTGGCCTGGACAACCTCTATGCTCTGTCTTCATTAAACATTGACAGAAGCTGCCCACCACTTCGTTCTTGATTTTCCCCCATCACTCCCCAGGTGGGGGCCGGGATTCCCACTCTGGATTCTTAGTTGCCGGTGGTGCCACGCTGGCCTTCGACTACTCCCCACTGCTTCCCCCAGCAGAGACCTTGGCCCCTGTTTGTTCAGGAAGGTCGCCAGGTTGGGCTGCACTGAAAAAGCAGAGTGAGCAGCTTTCTACTGCGGGTTCATTTTTGAATGTCTTCTTGGTGATTTGTACCGGCAGTAAATACTTTCTTCATTATAAACAATAATCCCCCTGCCATTCTTTCTATGGTCCTCAGTTACCTTGTCTATAGACCAAGAGGATCAAATTAAATGATTATTAACATCTCTCTGAGTTCTAACTCTGTTGGACTCCATGAAAATTAAACTCCTCGGGGTAGGTAGTCTGGAGGGTTGACTGTGTGGTGTCCCTTAAGAACCTGGAAATGGGAAATACAATTTCCCTCTGAGAGAAAAATTACAAAACCAGCCGGCACCAGATCAAAGAAGATATATTCAAGTTTCCTTAAATGGGCAGGATGGATCTCAGACCCGAGCAGTCTAAACTGATAGCGTGATGTCCCCGGGGACAGACTGCCTGTCAGAGGGACACAGAGCATCAAGGATGGTCAAAACGAGGCTGACGACATGAGATGGTCCAGGTTTCTTCAAGATTTGGTACAGGCTGGAGAGAGGGCATAGTCCCCAGACATTCAAATTTTGGGGTCTCCTCTTAGCTACAGTTCCATAATGAGAGTGGGGAGGTCTTCCGATTTCATGGCTGGAGACCCCTCAGCGGGGATGACGGCCCTGTCATTCGCAACGCCTGCTGCCCGGGCACCAGCCAGACGGGAAGGTCTTCAGGCACAACTGAAGCAGGACCTCGGCCGCGTGCCCAGCTCCCCCCAGGGGCCTGGTCCTGCGTGTGGAGAGGCAGTGAGAAGAACGTCTCGGAGGTGCAGGCCAGACGCTGTTCACCAGTCAGGTTAGAATCACTTTGGTATTTTAGTAACGTACATGTTCGGATCACACAAGCCATTCTCTTTCTCTGATTCCAAGCAAGCCCCGGATTTGAGTGGGATTCCCCACAGGCTTCCACCTCCCGGGAAAGATGGGCACCTGGCTTTCCTGCAGTGAAGGACTGTGTTCTTCAAAATAAACAGACTTGCTGTTCCCTCAGGCCCTGGGTGCCTGATCTCATTGATCAATGTGAATTCATCCCCGTGAGAGAAATCTCTACCGGCTCGGTGTCACACTGTCACACAGCAAGTGACAAGGACCCGGACCTGCCCAGAGAAATGCTGTCTGGGAGCAGTACATGGGCCCCTTCAGACACAGACTGACTGGCCCAAGGGTCCCTTAGGATTATTCCACGGCTCTCTGGGTAGATTTCCACAGCATGTGAACATTTAACTGTAGACAGTGCTGCAGGATTTTGTGTGTCTTTTATTTTGCCAACACTACTCTTACTACTCTTCTTTTCAAACAGAATCTCGCAGGGGCCACCGGCCCCTTGTAAGTATCTCTGGATATCAGGCATTGCTACTGAGGTGTTACTGGCACCCCACCTGTAAGATGCTCAAATAGTAATTTCTGTTTATTATTTTTTAATTGAGGTAACGTTGTTTTACACCACTGTATATGATTTAGGGGTACAGCTTACACCTCTTCAGATGTGTCTCCACAGCACCCCCACTCCCCAGGCAGCCATCATCCTCCATCAAATACACCTGCAGATGCTCTTCTGCTCTACACCTGTTCCTCCTCAGGCCAGGCCAAAAAAACCTACAATCCTTTCAGCTCCTCTCTTCTCAAATTCCTGCTTCCACCTACTGAACACATGAGAATCGCGTCGCTCCACACCCAAGTGCCCACACCTGAAGCCTGGTTCCCAGCACCACCCTGCTCACCTGGATGACATGACAGCTGTGTAAGGGGTCTCTGCTCCTGTGGGTTCATTTCTGCGCTGAGAAGGTCCATGTGTGTAGACAGGTTGTGATTTTGCCCTGTTCAAAGCTGTCCAAGCTTTTCCATCCTTTTAGGTTACAAACTCCTCTCCTTGGCCTCCCAGGCCCTCCCAGCTGGCTTCGGCACCTCACAGACTGAACCACACTCCCTCAGCTCTCTTGGCTCCAGATACACTGGACTTATTGTTGTTCCTCACACATGCCAGGCTTGTTCACTGCTTTGCATTCCCTGTTGCCCCTGCTCAGAACCACGGGTGCCCTTGACTTTGAATGGCTCACTTCCTCACGCCAATCAAGTCTTTGTCCAAAGGAGACCTCAGAGTGGCCTTCCCTTACCACCTTTTCTAAAAGGCCTGCCGCACTTTTACTCTGCAGCTCCTCGGTGTTGTGGGGTGACTCAGGGCCCCTCAGGACTCAGCTCTCTGCCGTAGCTGCTGGGAGTGTTGCCTGCCAATAGCTCACCTCAAGACATTTTACAGACACCGCTTTTGCCCAGAGATGTTGCTTCAGCCATGTTTATGCTCCCCCCAGGCGGAGTCTGCCTCCAGTGGCCAAGGCCCAAGCGCTCCGTGCGTCAGGGAACCAAGATCAGCCCCAGTAGGACTGGCTGAAGCTTTTGCTGCAAAACATCACAGTTCAGCCTCTTCTCTCTCCAGCCTGCACCTCTTAACCCTCACATGTGGGGTTCCCTCAAAACCTGCAGATCTCCATCTCGGAGTCTACTCCTTGTGGAAGCTGACCTACAGACCACTCCCTAAAGGTTGTTCGTCTATTTGCTGTCCCCCAACTAAGACTGAAGTTTCATGAAGGCAGGATATTGTCTGTTTTTTTCATGTTTCCTACCCCAGATGCTTCCCATGACGTCTGGCAGACAAGAGGAGCTCGATATTATACTATGTACAAGATTCATACTGAATAAGCGAATGAATAAACGAACACACACTACCCCAGTATATCTAATCCATAAAAGTGAAACTACCTTTTCAAACCTGGAGAGTGTGGGGGAGACAGAGCCCTTCTCACCACCCTGCCACTTGACGCACCTGATGACCTTGCGTCACCCCTGGCCAGGCACTCCCTAGGAAGCCCTTCAATGTGTCCTCCAGCCAGGACTTGGCCCTGAGGCTCCAGCTGAGAACAGCCCCACACTTGCTCTGAGGAAGAAGCTGGGAGAATGGGAGTAAGGCCTAGAGCCAGTGATAAATCCAGGAGATAGATCTAGGGAAGGCTCGAGGGGATCTAGTACCTTCTAGGTGACCTAGTTAAGCCTGGGATGAGGGTGATGACTGAGACCCTGCAGCCCCGAGTCAGAGGTGTCCCTTTTGGGGACAGTTCCTGGAAGGGAAGCTGCTCAACTTGTGCCTGCGGCTGGTCCTGCCGGCCCTCACTGTCCCAGTTAGTTCTGGGAGAATGCCCAGGAAGTCAGGTCCCTGTGGCAATTCATTTTCCCCCTGAACCTTGATAGTGAAGGGAAGCAAAAGTCTGCCACCTCAAAATACATCTTTTTGGCAAAAGGTTGAATTCATGGGAGCAGCCTTGAAGGCTGGGTAGAGCTTGCTTTTGAAAAAAACAAAACGTTATATGGAAGGCCTCTCCTTCACTGTGTCAGGAAGACTTAACTCCTTATATCTTTTCAGCGGAGAAGAGAACTCAATCCGCACACCTTTGCCACTGCGTCTTCCCTGCTTTGCTCCCTGACTGACCTGCCCTCCCCCCACAAAGTCCCTGTCTTACTGGAGCTATTTAAGATGGCGCCTGAAGTTATGTGGGGAGTTAGTCACTCATCTTGGGTCTCTCCTGTATACACAGGAAGGATACAACTTATTAAACTTCTTTTTGACTTTTTCTCTTCTTAATCTGCTTGAGGCTTCTTTGCCAGATTAGAAGAAATCAGAGGGGTAGGAAGTGATTTCCTTTGCACCCTGACAATTCTCTGGCTCTTCTATTTCTGGAATTCCTTGGGATGTTCGTTGTGTTATTGTTACCAGGACATGAGGCTCCTTTCTGGATGAAGGAGGAGACAGATTATCTTGTGTACATCTTCATTGTCTGTTTATGCTCTTTAGTCTCCTTCCCGATCGCTGCCACATCTGACTGGTTTTTCCTCCCTTCTAATATGCATTTTTGACAAAAGGGGGAACAATGTTAGATCTCTTAACTTCTCGCCTGGGTAGAAACACTGAGCTGTTAGTTAATTCTGGGAGTACTTCCCCTGGAACTGCACCAAAAATGCAGCCAGGAATGTTGGCAGAGCCCCCCAGGAATGTTGGATGCAGCCCCCCCAGTCCTGGGGGGTCAGCGAGCTCTGCTCTCACCGCCTCTGGGGGAGAGGAATTTCCAGGGTGGCCAGAACTAGCTGTTACAGTAGCTCATTTCCTCCAGAAGCAGCCAGAATAAACTCCACTGCTAGGTTCCTAGGAAAAGTTCCAGGATTATCTAGCCATTTTTCCTCCTCGGAAGCCCTCCCACAAAACACAAAGGACAGTTACGCACAGTCAGCCTGGCGAGCATCCCACAGCCTCTTGTCAGCCTGGACGTGGCACGGTGGCCTGGCTGGCTCACCACACACTACCCGAGGACGGGCCAGTTCCGGCTCCCCAAGCTGGGCAACGCTGTCCTGGAGGCAGGAGTGTCCATGAAGGACAAGGAGCAAGAGATTGAACCTAACCAAATGCATAAGTGCCTGGACCAAGCCAGGGACGGTGAATCCTCCCTCAGACCGGAGGCCACACCTGGTGGAAAATGCCTGTGAAGACCCCAGGAACATAGACCATTGGCCTGAGTGGAAGTGGTCCCAGAGCCCCTGTAATGGCGACCTCAGAGCAGATGTCTTTAGAGAAAATCAGATAACGCCTCATCTCCGCCATGGCTAAATCATTTTATGATATTCTCATCACTGTTCTAAAGAACAAAACCATTACTAGCACATTACATCTTCATTAGGTACAGGACAAGCCCCCAGGCTCCTCTCTGGGCCCTGGAACTTATTGAGTTGGGGGCCTTAGTAGCATAGGACAAGATTCCTCACCCTTTTTTTTTTTAATTAAATTTTTATTTTTAATTTCTAGGATGCTCCATTGGTAGGTAATGCTATAAGAATGACAATTACCACCATTACTCTTCGTGCCTGTGTTAGGCCAGGCTTTGCTTCAGGAGCTACGAGAACGGCGGTAAAGTAGCTGACAAAATGTGAGTGTGCGGGAGTTTGGGGCTAATGCTCTCCAGAAGGGAACTGTTACCTGGGCTACGGCTGAGGGCACTGAGATTTAGAAAATTTAAGTTGTGACGTGTAACGTATTTATCCTGATGTGTCTGTTATTAAGCCACTGCCTCTTAGGCCTCCCTTGGGTCCCTGGCTTTGTGCTACTGCAAGGAGCTCCGCAGCCTCATTCCTGTCCCCTCTCCCCTGCACCTCTCCCCTCACCCCTTCCTCTCCCCCCACCTCTCCCCCCCAACCTCCACCTTCGCCCCCTGCTGTCTGGTGGCTTTTACCAACAGGGGGCACTAAGCCCCGGGGCTAAATCACAGTTGGTCTATGCCAGCCCTCTCCTGCCCTTTGCCAAAACTGGACATGTGACTTGGTCAGGCCAACGAGACAGAAAGCAGCAAGCATGGAGGCTGGGGAGGGCTTCTCCTGCGAAGGAGAAGGCTAGGACCATCCCCAGCCTCTAGCATGGGGCTCCAGCGGCCATCCTGGGCTCCGGCGGCCATCCTGGGCTCCGGCAGCCATCTTGGGCTCTTGTGATGACGCTGATCAGCAGCAAAAGCCGACAGCAGAGGAGAGCAAAGCCAAGCGTTGGAGCCAGCCAGGACCCCATAGCAGTCCAGACTCCTGTCTGCACACTTCTTTTCCGGGAATTACTGGCTTTATTGCTTATGCCACTCGGAGTAATGGGTATTCTGCTGTTTGCAAGCCAAAGCATTCCCAGCTGCTACAGAATAGCCAGGTCTCACAGACGCATGGCCAAGGTGCCTGCTCAGCCCTCAGCCCTGCCCCTGCAGGCTGCCCCCCACCGCAGGAAGCCCCTGCCCTGACAGCGCTGCCACAGGCTGGCTGTTGGCAGAAGGGGTAGCGTGGGGGGGGTGTAAGTGGCATGGGGGTACGGGTGGGTGCAGGAGTGGTTCTGGAATCCTCACACACTGTGCCGTCCCAGGCGGGGCTCCAGTGCAGCCTTCAGACAGGGCGGGCACGTAAATAAAAGTCCTTGTGCTTTATAGGCTAGTCAATATTTATTCAGCCCCAACAGAACAGTGGACTGGAAGGAACAGAGAGACTATAAAATGTCTTCTGTGCTGAGGCTCAAAATCGTACTGGAGGAGAGGGGTGCACCACTGCAAAAGAGCCGTGAGCCAGCATGCTTGGGGCCCAGGCACGGAAAGGCGCAGGGGCAGTCAGGTAAAGGAGGACAGAGATGGGCTGGCCGTGGACACTGGACACAGTAGGCGTTCCCGCAGCTCTAAGCTGGGATAGGGTGGCTAGGTGAGATGCAGACACCAGCTTTGCCTCCGGGGAACAGTCCTCTCTTCTCTTAGTGATCTGGTGGGGAAGCCCACGCTTGAAGGATGGCAGCTCCTTTGGAGGGGTGTCTGTGTGTGTGATGGAAGACACCACCATATATTATCAAGAAAACAAAAATCTATGCCACTTTAAGTGCTGCTCTTTCTGGCTTAGCTATCTGCCGAAGACCAGCTATGACAGAAGGCCAGGTCCCCAAAGGATGGAACGGCGTCGGCGAGGGAGGGGGGTTCAGATTTACAAAATTCAAGTTGGGGTTTGGTGTGCATCCTAACTGAAAGTCTCAGCAGGCCTTTATTTATACATTAAGGAGTAAGGGGCGGGATTACATAAACACGTGGATTGATCAGGAACTTAACAATGACCTTTCTTTCAAGAGCAGCTTGGGGTCATGTGACCTTCAGCCAGGCTAGCTAACATAGATTATAAAATCAAGACAGCGTGCTCGCTTCGGCAGCACATATACTAAAATTGGAATGATACAGAGAAGATTAGCATGGCCCCTGCGCAAAGAAGACACGCAAATTCGTGAAGCCTTCCATATTTTTCAAGATCAAAAGATTAAAGATAAACCCAAGGAACCATGGGGGTGGGTGGAGGGAGGGGAGGACAAAGACGGTGATGAGATGTAAAGAGCACAAGAGACTGAGGTGATGGTGCACAGGAGAAATGGTGGTGGGAACCCACTGGGGAAAACAAACGATGTCAAATGCAATTAAATATAATAAAAATAAATGAATAAATAAAATAAAATCAAGACAGCATCTTTCTACTAGTGTTAGTTATTTTGATTGGTTAATTTATATTATGGCAGGTATACTAATTTTATGAAATCATAATTAATTA
>JAGFMF010012111.1:2550251-2728237 GCA_019455555.1 Galemys pyrenaicus
TACCTTTGCATTTGGTTCCCTCCAGAAATCACCAGTTCCCTTTAAAAAATGCAAAGGCCATAAACTTAATTAACAAAATAAAAAGGGAAAGGGAGGGGTTCCACAGCCCTCATCACCTGAGGGATGTAGGATCTATCTTAACAAAGGCAGATATACAAAACCTTTCACAATGGCACAGTCTTGAAGGACTTGCAGAAGTTCCTGAGGCTTGTGACCCATACTAAAATGTCAATCTATTCTTTGAATTTGTAAAATAACCATATTCCAGTTATATCTATTTTTACCTGATTATACTATATTAATTTTCTAGAATTTGTAATATTAGCCAATTAGTAGTACGTCATCAAAATGCATGGCAACCAATTACTTTGTTTAATAAAAACAGCCAATTATATAACCACCCCCATGGATGATATTCCAGTGAGCTCGTATTTTTTGTAACTTTTAAAACTTTAATTATTAAATCGGCCAAAACAAAAGGGAGTCCGAAAGGGGGTCAACTTTGGAACCTCTGATTTTTCAGGGCAGTTCCCCTATGACGGGCTTTTGCCTCACGGCATAGTTAGGTGACCCCCGTCAGCTATCAAAATTCAGAACCACATGAAACGCCCAAGTGTTAGAATCTGTCCTGTTACCAGGCTGCAGCCAGCAGGAGGAGTGGTCTCTGGCTCCCCTGCAAGTTAGTGCCGCAGTCCTTCCTTAGAAAACTTTTATGTATCAGTGTGCTACCTGGCTCGTGGAATGGACCAATCGGGTGTGAGCCTTGGGTTGATTGACACCAGGACTCCGCCTATCAGCACAAGTTAGGGATAGCAGAGCCCCTCTTGTAAATTACACTTCCTGAACTCTGGAACAGGCCAAAATGGACCAGTCAGGTGTAGGCAAAATGGACCAATCAGGTGCAGGGAAAATGGACCAATCAGGTGCAGGAAAATGAACCAATCAGACTGTGGTGGGGGGACACCTTGAAAAGTGAATATAAGGCCAGGTGGAAGAGAGCTTAGGACGGATTGGCAGGCTTTTGAAGAAAGAGCTGACGGGGATTTAGAGCGACCTGGAGGAGAAGACAGACAGAGAAGCAGCAGCCCAGAGGAAAAAGAGCTCCTGCAGAGGAAAAGGAAAAGATGGTTCCAGCCTTCGAAGGAAGGAGGGAAGCCTCCAGCCGCCGCCCTGTGAGGAGAGAGAGAGACTGGGACTCGGTCCTGGCTGTGACTGGAAGGGGCACCAAAGGCCCTGGGCCTGGTATCTCAAAGAGCTGTTTGTTGGTGGCATAAACCAACAACTCACAAGAGCTGTAACACTGGATGTTCACTGGAACATCGCCTCTGCAGGCCCATAGTAGGCCATTGATGCTGGATAGTGCTGCCTAGAACTGGTGACCCGTGACTGCCAACGCTGATGCTGTCTGGATGAAGCAGCCAGCCTCTTGTGGATATGTAAGCACTCTCGTTTCCCCACGTTTGTAAATAAACCCCATGACTGTTGTTCCTGTAGTCTGAGGTCCCTTGCAATTGTGCGTGCAGGTGAGAACCCATAGACAGTGACCTGTATCGGGCACTGTCCTCCGATAGGCTATAACCCCTGTTGCTATAGCCCTGGATTCTGGTTTGTGGCCTTTTGGCCTTTAGGGGCTTTTTGGGAGCTCTCTGGCCCGGGAGCGTTCTCTGACCCCTGTCTCAGTCAGAGCGGCCTCCTTCCCTGCTCCCCTGTTTCAGTCCTGCACAGGTGTCTGAAGTGTATTTCTTTTGCTTTCTTGTAGTCATGTGAGTCTCCCTCAGCCTTGCTCTGCCCACCAGGTGACATTTGCCCACGTTCTGTGGATTTTGCCACAGTCACCTGCTCTCTTATTCTTCTTTCCCCATTTTCCACTCTCCTTCCTAACAGCATTTACCCAGCCATTTTCTTCAGACAAGTTGGACGATTCTCTTATCTACTTAAAATTTTCAAAGCTCTGCATTAGCCCCCACATCTGTTGCCTGATATTTTAAAGCCTTCCCCTCTCTGTCCTCGAGTGCTCAGCCTCATCTTGATCTCTCCCCTGCCCGGGTGTGCTCCGCAGACATGTTTCTGCTGACGTCGAGACCCGCCTTTCCGAGGTTGCTTGGCGCTTCCAGGCTGACTCCTCCTCACCACTGTGAATAATCTAATCAAAGCCGTGAAAGCTCCGCTGAAATGCCTCCTCAGTTTCCTTGGTCCCTGCTTTTCTGAGGGGGAGAGAGCTTTCCTGCCCGGGTATCAGTGCAGGAATTTATACTCATCGCACAAGAATCTCAGTCGTCTCTGCTTTGTGTGTGAGTTCCTCCCCTTGTGATAGCCCTGTGGTGCGCGGCCAGCTGGTGATTCCCCAGTGCTCCCAGGACACGTTTGTGTTGTCTGGAGACATCCTTGCCTGTTACACTCTGGGGGTGCAAGTGGCAGCCAGTGGGTGGAGGCCAAGATGCTGCTATCACACCCTATGCTGCACGGGCAGACCCCCCCACACACAATGAGAAACATTTCAGCCCAAGGTGTCACCTGTAATCGATTCTAAGATGCCTGAGGGCGGAAGCCATATGTTCTGTTCTTTTTTTAAAAGATTGATTTATGCATATAAGAACTGAGGCACAGGCCAGAGGTGTGAGGGGTGAGAGGACAGAGACAGTGGGGAGCAGCGACAGGCAGATTGACTGAAACACACTGTTGAGGAGAGCAGTGAAGAGGCAGAAGAGATCTGCTGCGCCATGTGGGTCCACTCCCTAGCTGGGGATCGAACTCATGCTGCAGTGGCTGCAGATGCTCCATAGTGCAGTGCCACCAGGGAGGCCCTGTCCTATTCTTTCATAGTATTTTCATAGTTCCCAGCTTTGAAATATAATGTGTTCAGTTATTTTAAGGGAGTGGTTAAAATATTTACACATTTACAAAAGATGTTTTCTTATTTTGTTGTGGCCTGTACATAAATGCCTGCTGCCCAAGGGCTGATCTTTCGCCCACATCCTCCACCAGTCCCATTGGCCTGTGCGTGCACCACCTCGGAGCCCCACAGCCAAGGCAGCCCTGGTCACCACATGCTCACGTCTCCTGATCTGCTGGAGCCCAGGCAGCAGGGCCCACCTCCCCTCGGCCCATTGGAGAGACTCCTTCACCCAGCCTTCTGGGTCCTGCCTCTGACCCGCTGGCCGCCAGTGAACCCCCTGGGAGGCTGACCCTCCTGGGGGGCCTCTCGCCTGCGGAAGGTGACTTCCTTCGTTTCCCACCAACAGAGAGTTTTCTGCTATGTGATATCCTTTATCCAAGGGCCTATGTGATGAATTCCTACTTAAGTTTAATTCCGGGAAGATGCTTCATCCCTGCAGATGAATATGGATGCCATTTATTGTCAAGCAAACAAAACCCGATACCACCCAATATGCTTCTCTTTTCGCTGTCAGAAAAGTTAGACCCAAATGAAATGCCTGAGTATTGGAATCCGCTCCACTCAGGTGCCTGAAACCATCTATTTCTTTTGCTTTCTTCAGCAGGAGCGTTATCCTTAAATGCCTTCCCTTGCACTGTTTTAATCTCTAAGCTGCCTCGAGTTTTTGGAAGTCAGTAGGATACAAATCTTATCTTATAAAAAGAAAGATGCCTTCATGTTATTCTAAGCTCCTCTCTACGTTGAGTGAGAAGCACTTGGCCTTCTGGATTAGAGCTCCAGCTCTCCTGGTCTGGGTGACCTTGGCCTGTGACTTCACACTCATGGGGTAATTAACAGCAGCTGTAGGGTTATTGAAAGGCTGGAACAAGAACGATGCATCATAAAGCCCCACAGCGGGTGGGCGGACACCTCCCACTGCTCAGCGCCCTGCTGACCAGGTGTGCAGTTCTTGTGCCATGTGTGCAACCTCGCTTCTACCCACCTTGGCCCCTTCTGAGGAATAGTAACAACTTAGCGCTTAAATATAGATGCTTAGATTTATCATTCACCTTCCTGTTTTAAGCATGTGGAACTGATAAGACGTTATCGCTGTGTTCCTGTGATTTTCATCGTGAAGGAAGGTGAGAAATGCAGCAGCCCAGCCCTTCACGGGCCTTCATGGACTGTCGTGCTATTTTCAGAGCTTGGCACTGTTGGCGCTTGTGCCCCACAGGCCCTTGGCTGGCGTTGGGTTCTCGTTATAAATACAGGGACTAGGACTAGGAGAGGCTGCTTGCTTTCCTTCTTGTCAGGAGGGGATGAACGCGGGTACCAAGCCGGAATACCCAGCACCCTCCATGTCTTCATCCTCAAACAGTAAAATCCCGGAGGCTCTGGAAAACGTCAGACGCAGTCAATCACTGTGAAGGGAAACGTTCAGTTTTCAGAATAGTTTGACTCTCACATTCCTTGTGAGAAAGTTCGTGAAGGAACAGCAAGGCAGGTGTAGCTCCCTCCCAGGCCTGGTTCTCCAGGCCGTGGCCAAAGCCCGTGGGACCATGGGACCGTGGGGCTCTCTCCCTGGACCCCGGAAACAGACTCTGAAGCCAGAGACATGACTGACTTGAAAGGAGGGATTAGGGATCCAAGTTAGTCAACCTTCCAGAGCAGCGGTTACCCATGTGGCAATCACACACAACCTTAACATTTGCTCCCTTTTATTTTGCTTTAGAAGAAGTCAGATGTCCCTGTATGGTATTCGGTGCATAAGTTGTTTATAATTTCCTGGAGAGGTTTCTACTTGAGATCTCTGGCTGCATAAAAATATATCAACTCAACGTTCTCACTACTGCCTCTCTGTGCCCCTCAATGCAGCCGACCTTGACTTTTCTTCATTCTTGTTTCTCTGGAGCTTTGGCACAGATCCCTCACCATTGCACCCGTGTGGTGCCTTTGAAGCTTAGAACAATCATTTTTCCTGGTCCCAAAATAGTGCCTCTGTGATTACCAGGACGCCCTGCTGTCATTATCGCAGGTTTCTGGCTCTGCCTTCTCCTTATCCAGATCATGTCTGGCATACAGAATGTTGTGTCTTTTTGCCCCTAATCTGACACTTTCCCCCATGAACTTCATTAATAATAATAACCACATCACCCTCACCAAGCCCTTAGCACATGCCAGAAACAGTGGCGAGCACGTTACAACTTCCACCGAGATTTAATCGCCACCCTGCATCTACCACCTTGCTCCATGCCACCATCCCCTCTCACCGGCGCCACCGCCAAAGCTGGCCCACAGGTCTTCTGTTCTTCCTGCGTCTGCCTGCTCTACAGCACATAGACAAACAGTCCTCTTAAAATGTGAGTGAGGTCACGTTCCCCACTGCTCAGCAACCCCTGTTCTGACTCAGAGTCCAGGGCAAAGCCATCGACCCCACCCCGACTTCTACCACGTGGCTTTCCTTGTTCTCGTCCAGCCATTCTGGCCCCAGGGCCTTTGCACTGGTTCTCTCTGCCATGCATCCACATGGCTGCTTCCTCACCTCCAAGTCTTTCTTTATTTAAATATCTTTTTTCCAATGAAGACTTCCCTGGTCGCTCTATAAAATTACACACACACACACACACACACATTTCCACAACACATACACAAACATCTCCACAGCTACTATGTGATATGCTTAGTATCATATCATGTAGTTTATTTATCTGTTCACTATCAATCTCTTCCACTAAATTTCTATGTTATATGAAAAGAGGGGTTTGGTCTGTTTGTTCACTGACATAGGCCAGAATCTGACATGTAACTGGCATCGATAATACTCTGAATGAGTGAGTAAATTCTCATATACTCCTAGATCTTGGTCAATTCTTGCTTTGTAGGTGAGACAATAGAAACTTTAGGTGAAATAACCTGCCTGACATCACACAACTGGTCCCTCAGACCCCAAACCGCATGTCCTTCACCCCAACGTGAGACCCAGCATGACAAAGACGTCCATCTAAGCCTTTCGAGGGCCCTGCAGCCATCACCCTTCACCCGTGCACAGCTGCACTTGTCTTCTGCAGAGTGCCAGTGCTGTGAAAGCAAGTCCAGCAAGTTCCTAAGGCTGTCAGCAAGCAAAACTTCTAGAACTCTTCCTCCCATCTGGGCCAGAAAAGCTCAAAAAAAAAAAAAAAAAAGGATTTTCGGGCCTCCCCGGTGGCACAAGGAGTTAAGTTGCAGTACGGTGAAGCTACCCACAGTTCGAGCACTGAAGCACAAGTTCGTTCCCCGCCAGGGAGAGGACCCACATGGCGCAGCAGACCTCTCCTGTCTCGCCTGCTGCTCCCCTCAGCAGTGTATTTCAGTCCATCTGCCTGCTCTGTTCCCCACTCTGTCTCTGGTGAATCCTCTCACCTCCCTTGATTCTGGCCTGTACCCCCAGTTCTAGTGTGCATAAATAAACCTTTTTTAAAAATACAGATTTTCCAAAGATCCTGGGTGCAAATCCAATGCACTCTTGAATCAGGCAATAGAAAGCTGCTGCTCTACTGGACAGAGAGAATAATAATGAACTGAATTAATCCTTTTAATTTGACAGAGAATGGAGGGTGAAGATTTCAGCAAATAAAGGCTGAACTTTTAGCAGAGTCCTCATTGTTACGGTTTAGAAGCTAAATTTTAAATTTAATTTTGATAGTAAATGTAGACAAGATGTATTTTAGAGGTTAAACCTAGTGAATAGGTTTAATGAACAATATGCTTTTTCTTTTTCCAAGAACAAGTTTGGAACCATTGGCCACAATTCTTTTTCATTTTTTTCATCATGGCAAAATATGTATTACATAATTTTAATATCTTCACCATTTTAAAGTATACGGTTTGCTAGAAGTGGTTCTTCTTCGCAAGACCGAAACTCTATCACTATTGAACAACAGCCCCTCATCCTCCTCTCCCTCCAGCCCCTGGCAACCACCATCCTACTCTCCATCTCCATGAACTCGATGACTTTAGATGCTTCTGTAAGTGGAATCATACAGCACTTTCATTTAGTGTCTGGCTTATTTCACTTAGCATAATATCCTCAAGGTTCAAACTTCTTTGTATGCCTCATTTGATTGGGGTGGGCATAAAGTCCAGAGCCTATTTTTAGAGGTGCTTATTTTTTCATAAGCCTTTTGTCTGCATTTATGATATGTGAGAAACAATGCTTTGTTTACAGCCATCCTGTGCTAACAGCGAGGCTTGCCACCGAGCAGTACTTTTCCATTTAATTATACCTTTTCCATTAAAGGAAAATCATTAGTTAAAACCATGAATCATTAATAAATAGAGAACAATATTAATATAAGATGCACAGGGAAGTGATGTCTTGGGGACGTGGTGGTGTGGTTGTGCTCAGGAGAGAGGGGTCCTCAAAAATGAATCACAGGTCACCAAGGAGAGGGCTGGAAAGGTTGAATGCCAGCTTCATCCTTCTAGCCTCTGTTGTACCTCATATTGTGGGGTCCTGCCTAATTTTTTAGTTTAATAAGATAAATGACACAGCATTTTGTCATCAGTGCTGTCTACCAAACGCGCTGGCTCGTCCCTTCCCAGGGACAGGGTAGACTTGCTCTTCCTGACTTTGTGATGGTTGAACATGTGGCCTGTCATTCTGGCAGGGATCATTTAATTCCCAACACAACATTGTCCAAATCATGCCACCCACCTTTTCCTTTGGCCATGGTCTTAAGGATTCTGTGTGCGTGTGTGTCCCCTTAAAATTCATGTGTTGAAGCCTCAATGTGGAGGTATTTGGAAATAGTAATTTAGTAATCAGATTACAATTAATTAGATAATTAAATAATTAGATCACAAAGGCAGAGGGCTCATCATGGGGTTAATGCTCTTAAATTTAAAAAAAAAAAAAAAAAGAGCAGGAAATACCTTGTTTCTTTCTGCTCTATATCAGATGAGGACAATGCAAGAAGAAAACATCTAGGAACCAGGGAGAGTTCTCATCAGATACCAGATTTGCCAGCAGTTTGACCTTGAACTCTCCAGCCTCTTGAAGTACGAGGAGTAAAAATGTCTGGTTTAAGCCACCCAGTCAATGGTATTTTGTTATAGCAACCCAAGTATACTGAGACATATGGTCTCTGGCAGTGTTTTGGGTAGTGGCTACTCTGTCAACCCGGGTTCCAGGATGAGAATGACAAGGATAACACAGAGCAGAACATTCTACCAGCCCTAAATAGATATTCAGCATGAACTAGAAAGAATCTTTGTTGCTGTAAGCCCTGGAGCTTTCAGGTTCACTTGTCACTGCAGCATAACCCTGCCTAGACTGACTGATACACAGAGCTTTTGAAAGTATGAAAACCACCATTTTAGAATATAGATGCTTATGTAGAGTCAGGCCTCTCTGCAGGAATCTTTAACTCTTAAATACTGCCGAGTCTATCCAATCTCATTTTCTGTAGACTGGAGTCTACTTATCTTTTCTTCCCAATTAAAGGTTCACCCTCCATGCTTGACTGAGAATCTAGGAATTTTAGGAGTTCAAACAAATAGTTCATCTTTGTAGCTTTTCTGCCACTGCAGAGTTTGACTTTTTCTAGGAAAAGAATCTTTTGATTGACAGATTTCTCATTCAGCAAGTGGTGTTCAGTAATACTTCTTCCTAACTCACTACTCCCACCTTACAGTTTACATGAGATAAAACAATTATACAACCACTTCTTCCACAGTCTCACAGTCGGGGGCGGGGAGGGGAGGAGGAAAAGGAGGAAGAAAACGGATATAAAAGAGAAGGGGACAAGAAATATTTTTTGAGCAGAGCTGTGTTATGTTGTTTGTCTCTTTTTCTAATCATGGGCTTCAGAGTTAGTGTTTACAGAAGTGTGGTTCTCCTACATCAGAATCATGGGGTGAGCTTGTCAAAATGCAGGTTGCTGTTCAGCACCCACTGAGAATATCAGGGTGATTCTCAGGCACACTGATTTTGATGAGCACCATGGACAATCATTTCAGTACCCCCCCCACTCCCATTGGTCATGCATATTGCATTAAAAACATTCTTTGCCTTGTAATATGAGATGCTATCATTTATTCAGCCTAGTCTCAAAATCAAAATTACTCATAAAAGATATGTAATCACTAGATTCTCATCCCACTTCAGAACTTACCTTTTCTAATACATAGTTAGACAGAATATATCAGTATTTGAAATGGAGAAATAATATGGTTTGGTCACACTTTACACACCTACATACTTTAAATTAAGACAAAAAAAGGCAAACAAGTGATTGTGATGAAGCCAAGTGAACATGAGGCAACCTGGTCTCGGACCCCAGGAATATCACAGGAGCAAGGCACTGGCAATGACATTGGTCATCAGTGACACACCCAGGACTTGACATATATTACCTCATGCAACCCTCATTCCTGCCCTTGGAGGGAGGACAATACTATTGTGCTTCTTTCACATGTGGGAGAACTTGACTCAGAGAGGTAAAGTGACCTGTCTTACGTCACAAGGTTAGTAGTAACTAGAGCACATTCAGCTCATTAAAGTAAGTGGTGTAAAGTAAGTAGCAAATCTTGATTGCCATGAATTGTACCCTGTAGCCACTTGTCTTCAAAATCCATACCATCTGCACCTAGTCATTCAGCGATGTGAAGGACTATCTGAGCCATCTGCAGAGAGCCCTGGGACACTGGAGGGGAAAACCAGGCGAAAGGGAAAAGTGTACCAGAGATACCTGGACCAAAGTGTTCTTCATTTACAGCGCTGACCAGGGGTCATAGCATTAAAAATAATATAGGAAAACCTGCAATGCAGACTAGCATCTCCTATACAGAGGATTTGCCTGGTCAAAGGAAAAAGCCACTTCAAATATGGACATTATTTCACATAGTCAAAGTAGGTCAGAGGAACTGGGAGAATGATGGGCGTTCTTTATAGGAGCTGTGTTTGACCGAAGAGTAAAAGCCAGAAGGAAAGAACGCAAGGCCGCCACTGTGGTTCTGCCACTCGGGTGACATCAGGACTTGATTAAGGCAGGGCATTTACAGTTTCCTGTGAAATGCCACCAGAACAGGTTGGCCTACAGATACCATTCTAGAAATAACTACCTGCATGGAAAAATTCTACATGTGGTTGCATTTCTAATTCAATTCCTATAGGACCATGATGGTCCTTACTCATTGTCATTACCAACCAAAGAACACAAACAAATTCATTCTCCCTTCACCCTCCAGAAAACCTGCGGGACTTTTCATTATAAGTGCTTGCTCCAAGTACCATAAAACCGACCTCAAGCACAGTTTTTGTTAATATTTCTTTATTTAGATTTTAATTTCGTTGGATGTAGCAGCCCCTGCTCTCGCTATATCCTCTTTAGCAAGTTGCATGCTGTGGGGACATAATAAATGCTTGTTAATAATAATGATACTTTTTGTTGTGGGTTTTCTATCCGTGCGATGAATTACCATTGGAGGAGAAATGTGCTACAATAATATGTGTCAACTTTTTAATGAAAACGACTGTATTGAGTGTCTGCGAAGAGCAATTTCAATGTAAGTTATTAGGATACCATAGTGCTAAGTTTTAGAAATATACTTATGTCAAGTGGCTTGAGGGCACCTGAGATCTGGAGCAGGTTGACTTGGAACTTCGACGTTTTGCTATTTGACAAGCAGGGGGTCTCCCCCATTAGCTTCAACAGCTTCTCATGGTGCAGCTGCTTTGCTGATTGAGACATGTAGATCACTCAGACTCCTCGTGAATCATTCTCTCACAGTAATATAATGGTAATTGGTGTCGTTTAATCTACTGTGCTGTTTAATGCCCTGAGACTTCTGGGCATTTCACACAACCCATCACACATTAACCCAGACTATTTACTCCATAAAAGAAAATGCTCCCTTTTCCGCAGGCACCCTAACTTTGCAGAAGCTAGTAAAGCTAGACAGAAAGGTAGGTCGCAAGCTAGGGAGAGGTTTTGCCTGTCTGAATTTTTCTGTTTTTGTCTTTTCCCAAAGCAATCTGTAAATCACTGAGTTAATTCACACAGGGACCTTTGTTAATTTCCCTTCACTTCTGACTTGAGTGTTTGAGGGCTAAGATGAGCCAAGCTCAGAGGTGAAGGAGTTCGCCTCTAAATTAGCCTCTCTGGGGCCCCACTGTGGGAAGCAAAAAGAAAAGAAAATGATGCTTAGAATTTGTCCAAAACCCAAGAACAACGCTGCATCTACTTAAGAAGCAGATATGGTCAATGGAAAGAAAGGAAAATGCAGACAGCAAAGCTCTGAGTCATTCCAAAGCTGGATCCCTTGAAGTTGGTCTGTCTCCCTAAGCCCCATCGCTCCTGCAATACAAAAATGTCAGTGCAGCACCTCATGAAAACCAATATTGTGTGTATCACCCTTCCATGGAAATAAATGACCCTGGCAGAATGGGGAAAATAAACTTGCCACGCACATAAATAACCATTATGGCCATCTCGGCATGGCGGCAGCTACTGGATCTAGAACCTGACAAAACATTAGAAAGATTCGTAAATGGCCTTGGGTATAGAGGTGGGGCCCAGCAAACCACACGTCTCTGACATGTTCAAATTTATTTTATTTTTGTAAAAATGGAGTGCTTAACCTTGATCTGGCATTCCTGAATGGAAAAGAAACGAGATTTCAGTGGGCATCCATGGAGTCCTTGGCACAGACAGGCTGTTGGAGATGATGCAGTGGGCCCTATCCTAACCGTGAAGATGCTCCATAGGGTGGGGATATGGGAGGAAAAGGGGTTAAAAGGGCAAATGCTTTAGCCAGGTCCTGCTCTCAACTGCCTATGACGTTCTTCTAGAACTGCAGTCCACAGGAAGAGCAAATTGGAAAAATGGCGGCCTCAGGGGTGGAAGTAGAAGCCGGACGACCGAGTGTCCTCTAAGCAAGGGTGATTTCTTACATAGCTTAATCTGATTATTTTTTTGTTCTTCTTTTGCTCTTTTCCTCTTTTTCCTCTTTCCCTGGTCTTGAGCATCCACCAGGGATGGCTGGTCCCAAGCACCCCCACCCCGGGGCCCCACTGCAGTGAAGGCAGAGCTTCTGGACAACTTTGGCTCATATCTGGTCTCATGCCAGCAACCTTGGCCCTCAGCAGAGGCTGCTTTTCAGGATGGAATTTATTACCTCCCCTGAGTAGACCCCAGAGAGGCTCAAGTTCACCACACATAGTAGTAGATGCTCAAAGATGATTTGTTGAATGCATGAAAAGCACGACCAGGAATAGAGGCATCGTATATTCAACTGGAAACTTACACGTAATCTTGGAGGATGGGAGATAAAATTTAAGATAAAATTTTTGAATTCTTGATATGCTTTAATGGACTTGTTCCATTCTATGCCCCATTCATTAAACATATATCTAACTGCAGTCGGAAAATAAACTACCATCCATGTATATTTTCATGTATATATAGCCTTAGAAGGTTTTTTAGGTTTTTGGAAATTGTATGAGATTAATGTCAGCTAAAATAATGCTTTTATCAACTTTAATGCTTGTTAGAAAATCTGAAAGGTAAATAAAAGAAAGAAAGAAATCACAAAAACATCCACCTCTGGTTAACACTATAATGATATTTAATATTTAAAAATTTCAATCTTCCAGTGTATCTTTTAAATTATTTTTTCTCCTCATTCCTCCCTTCCCCCTTCCTCCTTCCTTCCTTCCTTCCTTTTACTTTTCTCTATTGACACAAAATTAAGATCATTTTATGAACATTTTTTCACTTAAAAATACATACTGCGCATCTTCTCAAATGGAAAACTGTCTACAATTTAGCGCTCTGAAATGAATTTCTAGTTTTCCATCAGGATGCAATTTTCTCTTTGGAACAAATGCTGGATAGTAACAAACCAACATCTCTCAGAAAATGCTTTTACATAAGACATTTTTAAAAGAACTATCAACATTTTCTACTTCTCATCTTTCCCCATTTACCCCCATCCCCAAAACTAAGGAGTTCAAATTTTCCACTGCTGCTGAGATGACATTTAAATATTGATAGTTCTATTCGAAGGATGCTCGTGATTCATAGAAAAGGGAGGTCTGGGGCTGCTCTAGACAGAAGATGGGTGTTGTATTTCCTGGAGGCCTTTGCTGAGTTGGAAAGACCCACAAGGAGGAACAGAGATGCGTGTCCTTTCCCCCAGGGAGCAGCGGTAACCTGGGGTTAACCGCCCTCTCAGGCGGGTGGGGATTGGCTCCAGGTTTCCAAGAGGCTACCCTGAAGCACAGTAGGGGGCAGAAGCAGCACCTCTGAGGTGGTGCCCAAAAGACCAGAGCCTCAGTGAGCTGCATGCTCTGCAGCAGGGTTTGCGTGGCCTCACCCCGCCAACGTCCCCTGAAGGGGCAAGAGCCATAAGATCTTAGAAATCTGGTACACTACTGCCTCAGGCATGCCAGAAAGAGGAAACCCACAGCTGGAGAATTTTATGGAAAAGATGCTCCTAAGAAACCAGAACTAATGAATGTCAATGGGCCGATACCATTCTATGCCGTTGAGCAGAGCACCGAAGCTGTGGGCACAGGATACCAACGGAAGGCCATGCCGGGGCTTCCTCCTGCTGGCTGGGATCTCCTCTGAAGCCTCGCCTTGGTGCAGACAGAGGGCCAGTCCATGCCCTTGAGCCTTTGCTTGAGCTGCCTGTTTGACCACAAGGGCACTGGCTCCAAGGTCAGGGCTTTGATGCCCTTGTCTCTGGAGAAAGCCGTACCTCACTAATTCAACCCTTAAAGGAAAACAGCTGTCTGCTGAAATGATTTCCAAGGAAGGAAGTTGTTCCGAGACCCTTGACCACATTTTTAGTATGTCTCAGCCCTAAGGCATTCCACTAGTGAAGAGCGGTCTCTCGTCTTCAGAGACAGAACACTATTCTTGCAAAATTCTTCCTTCGTATCCTTCACTCAAGCACCCCTTTATCCAATGGATTGTTTAACTGTCAACAGCAGAATCCTCCCCAACCTAAAGGAAGAGAAGAAATCAGAATTTTCAAGATACAGGAATATCTCACAGATCCCAAGGACAGAAATGGAGTTCGGTCTCATGAGAACCTTGAATGTGTAACTTGCAAGTTACAAGTATATTTGATGTGAGTAAACAAAATTTAAAAATAACAACAAAACCCCAAAACAATCAAAAAGAACAAAGGCAGTAACAGCACCTTAAACAAACAAAAGGCTACTTTTCTCACGGAATAATTCCAAAAGGAAGCAGTCATCTGTGGCATCAGGAATACTGAAGTGGGACATTTGTCTCATGGTTGCAACGTGGCTGCAGCTGAACCACACATGGTGTCTGCATTCCAGTCTGGAAGAAGAAGGAAGGATAAAGGGACAAAGGCTCAAAGTGAAAGGAAGTGCTAAGCTCATCTAATGTTTTGGAAAACGGTCCTAGGCTTTCACCCAACGACTTCTCATTGGCTTCAATTTAGCCACATAGTCACTAGAAAGAAGTGGAAGAAAAGTCAACTAAAGAAAAGATGAGGAAGCTTTCCTTTTTTTAAAGAAGATATTTTGCTACCTGGAGTACGATCTCATTTCTGCTGACAAAGATGAAAAGAAGAAGGAATATTGGGGGGCAGTTATCTCTTGTACAAAGAGTGACCCCAAAACTTAGTGACCTAAGACAATAGTTTATTTTCTCGTGACTTTGCAGTTCCGGGCTTCAGATGAGAGGTTTCTTGTCCAGTAACTGGGGCTCAGGAAGGGCTCAAACACGGGCAGGCTGGCCTCTCCCTGCCCGCTGCATTGCTGGGCTGTCCGCGCTGGGCCTGGGGGTCTAAGCCTCACTCCCACGTGTGGGCCTGGTGTTGGCCATAGGTTGGTGCCTCGCGGGTCTCCTTCACATGAGCTCCCTCTCATTTGTCGTCTTTCGTCATTCAGAAACCCACATCGCGCCCGTACAGCTTAACATGGTGACTGCTCCACGGAGAAGGAACAGAAGCAGCATGGCCCACCCCGGGAGCCACAGAGCATTGCCTTCAACACATGCGAGCGCCAAGGTCAATCAGCTGGATGCAAGGGAGGTAAACAGATCCCCCTCCCGGAGAGGAGAGCAGCGTGTGCACCGGGATGAGTGGCATCGTGGCCCGGGCCTGCGCAGACCGTGCTCCCGGCTGGCTCTCGGTGCAGCCTTACTGGCCCTTCCTCTCTGTCCACCTGCCATTTCGCCTCTGCCCATCTCAGCGTGCCTGGCCACTCTTTCTCTGCCTTCTCTTTTTGTGTAGCTGCCTTAGAAAGTTGTCCTCAGCCCTGGTGGCCCCTTTGCATTTTCAAGTTCTGAACCTATAGATGAGTAACCAGAGTTGTTGCATCTCTGCTCCACCAACACGCAGGTGGGCCCTCTCCGATAGCCCAGCTCCTGCAGGCTCTCGTACCGGCCTGGTCCAGTGGCCAGTCTCCAAGGCCCCGCCCTGTCGTGAGTTCTACAGCGCGTGCAAGCAGGGAGCTGCCGAAATGGCCAACAACCATTTGAAGAGCTTTACAGATGGAGTTTGTGAAAATGTAGTTTACATTTATATTTTCAAAGTGCTAAATCAGAAGTAAAGCCCATTTCTGTTAGATTTCAGTGTTATCTGATGGCTGACAGAAGTATTATTTTTATCTTGATGCCTCGGTGCGCACACATACACACACAAACACAGAGGATCCATTCATTTACAGAGGAGGCTTCTGGTACCAGCAAAAGCACTGCTTCCCTTGACGGCAACTGGAGATAAGCATCAAGGGCTTGTTCCCGTTGTCGGAGTGATGGCGGCTGCGTGGGGGGGTTGCCGCCTTTACCAAACGTGATGTGAATGTCATCCTGATCCAGGATGGGGACCCCTCCCTAAGTTTGAAAACAACCGACAAATTTCTTAATCTGAAGTTCACGTTCAGCTCATGTTCAAGTTCAAGAGCTTGAGCCCCTTGAAACCATATGCAAACGTTGGCAGGTGCTTCAGTTTTCTGTAGCTGGAATCCGCAGCTTCTATCATCTCCCCAAAGGGAAGGAGCAACTCCCCGCCCCTGCACTTACCACCCACCGAAAGCCAGCCTGTTGGGCATAAGCACACACCTGGTGGGCATGTGTCTGAGCGATGACACGAGAGCTACTGGGCACTTCTTTCTCCACAGCGGTCAGCTTGACGTGCTCATGTCAGACATTTGAGGACCAGTGTGAGAAACAGTCACCATCGACTACAGAGCAGGCGAAGAGATTGGGGCCGGGGAAGTAACCAGTTCAGGACGGAGGGCTGAATGTCTTCTGCCTTTGAAACAGACAAGAGGAAGCTACACCTTTTCAGCCTGGACACCGCAGCAAGCAAAGCATGTTTCTCTCTGTCCCCCCAACGAGGGACTGAGGGGTCTCAAGTGGGAGCCTTCAAGTCCTGCCGTAGCTTGGATAAATTTGGACTCAGCCTGTCGGTGACCAAGTGGGACCCCAACAGTCTTGCTGGGTCACTAGGCCTCCTTGTGCCCGGGACAGGGCTGCAGGAAGCAGGGGTGCCAGGCTGTGCCAAGGGTCTCCTCCAAGCTGCGTGACGGCACTTTATTCCCTGCCAAAGTGCCTGGCACAAATGCCCTCATGCCAGCAAAGGGGCCACAGGCTGCCCACATCTCCCCACCAAGCTCTTCCGCTCAGGATACCATCCTGCCGTGCTCGGCTCTCAGACTCTTGGGCAAGATGGGGGCTCTGCCTGGCATCCCTGGCCCTCGTTGGTTCATGCTTCTGCTACGTCACCGTTGCCCCAGAGGGTGACTCCAGCAGAACCAGTGAGACCCACCATGCACAAGGCCTGGAGGAGGTATCGGGGAGTAAGTGCCAACGACAGGGGAAGTTCCTTCCAGAGGATTCTCTTTCTTCCTCCCGCCACGTCCCGTCCCCCCGCCCCATCCCTTTTGCTAAGGCTGATCTTCAAGAACTAATTTCTGCTAGGTAAATAGCAACGGGAACATCAATTTCCTGTCCATGGCAGCAGCTTCGACAGTTCCTTTTCTTCATTCAAACATGTGAATGCTTTGCGTAAATGGCATGTTTCTCGTTTAGCGCGCCTTGAAAGGCCGCTCAGTCACTCGCTCCAGTCTCGGAGAGGCTGATAGCCGTGGAAGGCGCTGGCGGCCACCGTGCCCCCCGCACCCTCCCTGCAGCGAGCAGGCTTTGCTTATTCGAGGGGGACCAGCAGCTTCAGAAAGTCGCCTTTTAGAAATCTAATTTTAAGGAACAAATTTAGAAATTTACCTAAATCTTAGAAAGTTTTTGATTTTTAAGATGCGTGAGCAGAGTTCTGTCCTCTCTGGGGGGAGAGACCAGAGCACAGGTGGACCTTTGCCCTGGGCTACTCTGGAGTTTTTAAGTGACTTCGCTTGCTCCTCCCTGGACTCTGGAGGGAGCCCCGCCTCTCGGGAGGCCCTGTGACCCAGCGGGTCCAGACATTCTACGGACTTTCCCGGAGAGTTCTCCCAGCAAGCTGAGTGGTAGGTATATGCGCGCCATTCCAGATGCAGAAACAGGCCCAAGAAGTCAGGTCCTTGGCCACGGTCCCGGCGCTACGGAGGAGCTTTGTTCTGGTTTGCATTTGTGTCTTCTGACAGGAGCACGGGACACGGTGCCCTGGACCCCAGGACAGCGCCACTCTGACCCACCACTCGGAACCCAGCCTTTCTGGAGGCTTCAGGGAATGAGTCCTGGGTCCCCTGGAGTTTCGTTTCCCACTTTCCTTTGGCCTTGACCTGATATGCTGCCTTCTTTAGTCTCTTGGCCCAGAGAGCAAAGAGACAGAGTTGAGACCACCGGTGACTTAATTAACTAATGTCTTTAACTTTTGCTGCCTTGGGCAAAAGGTCTATGCACCAAAGCCTGAGAAAATTCTATGACAGAGGCTCAGGTTTTTCAATTGCAAAATTCCTTTATTAGAAAGGGGGGAGGTGTCCTCCTCTGTGCAGCTGCGGGAAGAAAGATGGGCATGGGAGAACAGAAGCCTGGCCCTGCTGGGCGGGGCTGTGAGCTCCCGGGAGGGAGTGGGAGGCGGTGACTCAGAGGAGCGCTTCCCAGAAGTGGCTCAGGCGCTGTGTGACTGTGTGACCTTGGTCAGGACTCGGTTCCCCTTGCAGCAACCTTGGTGGAGGGGCGCTGCGATTTGATGTCTCAGCCTCCGTGGTAAACAAGGCTAAACGCATTAACAAGGAGAAAAATTAATTGAATTTTCATAGAGAGAATACTTTGCTTATCTTGTTTGTCTTTGATAACAAAGCCACGACAATTCTGGAGTTGTCGTGCTTTCTCATCTTCTCTTTTATAAGTTGCCCACAGGACTTGGCGTTGAGAGCTCCCAAGGAGGACCTTGTACCCCAAGTCCCACCCCAGTCTTGTCATCCCTTGGCCACCTCAGAGTCTGCTTTGCATTTGTCATTGAAACCTGGGGATTATGTTTTATACCGGCAGCATGGTTTAACATCATTTCTAACCAGAAGCATAATCCTGTCTCACTGATTCAACAGAGCGGGTGAGGGGAGGGGTGGGTTGAGTGGGAGGCTTACCACAGGCAGACCCAGCGCCTCTCCTCTCCGGTGCATGAAAGGGCTCCCCCAATCTCAGCCGCACTTCCTGATGGAGAAGCAGGGCCAGCAACTTCAGCCTGGGGCTTGGGGCTGTTCCATGAGGCTGAAGTTTGTTATGACGAAAGTGACCTGATGGAGAAGAACATGAAGGGAGCAAAAATCTGCCTCCCCAGCATATGGCAATAAAGATTATTTTCATGGGAGGTCTCTGAGGTTGGGAGTAGTTGCTTTTGAAGAGGTATTTGCCTAGAAACTTCTGTAAGCTTTGCGGGGAGATGAATATCCTCTTCTCAGTGGCGCAGGCAGAGCTGAAGCCACACACCTTTGTGCACTGTGCCTTCCCCACTAATCCCCCTAACTGACCTGTGCACCCCCCACAAAGTCCTTGTCCCACCTGAGCTATTGAAGAGGGCTCTGAAGCCAAGTGGGGAGCGACTCCATCATCTTGAGTCTCCGTGTGCACAGGAGGGATCCAAGTTACCAGTCTGTCTGACCTTTGTATTTGCCAGCCTAGAAGCCCCCAGGCGGAGGGGGGAGGAGGATTTCCTCTGAGTCCCAGCAACAGCAAAATTCCTGTTTCTGCTTCTTCAGCCCACAGGTCTTGCCTCAGCGCTCAGGGCCCTGAACGAGGCTTGCTGGCTATTCTCGTCAATGCAGGGGACAACCCTCTGGGGGGACTGTCTGAGGGACATGGTCCCCTGGACTCAGGGGCAGGACTAGGGGATCCTAGGTAAGGACTTCCCTCATTCACCTCTGAAAGAGGAGGGGACCCCGTTGTAAGTGTCGATGCTCAGAAAGAGGAAAAGGAAATCTGGAACAGCAGCGTTGCTGCAAAACCCGAGTCCTGGTCAGCTCAGCCCATGCCCCCCCAGTGCCTTCCCTGAGGTGGCACCAGGCGAGAGAGCTGCCAAGTGCCGGGCGAGAGAGTGGACACTGGAGCAGCAGCTGCCGAGTGGGAGAGACGGAGCCTGGAAGGCAGGCCCAGGTAAGAGAGATGAGAAGTGGCATTTAATGGTTCCTCTTTAGAAAAACCCAGCGGTCATCTGGGATCACTTTTATAATGCGGCCAGCCAGTCTGCCTTTGCCAGGATCGAGCTCAGGTCCTAGAGGAAGCTAAATCAAGCACCACACCACTGGAGCCTGTCTTCATCTTCTTATCAAGCAGGTTTAGGAGTGTTTGGGGGCCTCCTTGGGGGCACAAGGGTTGAGCGCCGCACTGTGAAGCATCACAGCCACAGCAGCACAAGTTCGATTCCTGGCCAGGGAGGGCACCCACATGGCGCAGCAGACCTCTCCTGCCTCGCCCGCTGCTCCCCTTGTTACAGGGCAACCCTAATATAAAATGGGTTACCCACACTGGGTTCTTTACCTGCGTGCTCAGAAGACTTAAAAGTCCCAACTCCAGGTACACATGGCAAAAGTTATTAGCATGTTTTATTTTATGAAAAAAAGGGGAATAAAATAGTAATAACACCAAAGGAAAAAGAAAGGGATACAAATCCACAAATATTCTACCAGATCTAAGCAATGGCGCGTTGAGGGCTAGCTCCGAGTTGAATGAGATGGCTCCGAAGGAAGGGGGTTTGGCTCCTCCATAAGAGAGAGTGTGTCCCAGGCTCACCTCGGTTTCATAGCCAGCCTGGCTGCTTAACTCCACCCTCAAGTCCCAGTAATTATCTTATCGGATTTGTGGTTCTGGAACATTGATGGTCTGGAGTGGGGGTTGGAATCCACACACCCATGATCCATTTAGGACCACCTTTTTCTGGAACACTGATGGTTTGGAGTGGGGGTTGGAGTCCACACACCCATGATCCATTTAGGACCACCTTTCCCCCTAGCACCCTCAGCAGTGTATTTTGGTCGATCTGCCTGTTCTGCTCCCTACTCTGTCTCCCGCGCCTCTGGCCTGTACCCCAGCTCTTGTGTTCATAAATAAATTTTAAAAATCTCTAAAAAAAAGAGTGTTCAGGGAAGGCTCTTCCCCACTCTTCTGTTCACTTCACTTCCATTCTCCTTTGCAGTGAGAAATTTTCAGCTGTAGGGGGCTCGGTGGGCGCACATTTTGTATGTGACAAGTCAAAACTAAGTGAGTTCCTGGGAATCCCAGCTCAGAGTGCCAACCCCGAGCTCCTCAGGGGCACTGGGTTTGGACATGTGAGGGCAGAGGTGTGTCTGGAGGGGAAGGGGGATAGGGAGTTCACAGGAAGTCTCCAGATCCCAAGCGGGGCCCAGGGCTGCACAGTCATGACGGTGTTTTTGTCACCTATTCAGCACACACAAGGAGACTCGGGGTTCATTCTCTCTGGGTCTCTATTTCCTTGTCCATCAGAAACAACTGTTAATCCAGGCTGTCACCCCCAGAAAGTCATTTCAGATTGATTTTGCAAGGCTGGCAGGAAGGATTAGGCCATGCCACGCAGCAGAGCTGCTGGGGAGAACTTGCTGGAAATGCTAACAACTCTCGAGCTTGCAGGTCAGCCTTGGCCCATGCAGCCGAACGGTCAGCAGAGCTGCTGTCAAAGGCATCCTGCAGTTGTGAATGTGGAGCGGAGGCTCGGTCTGCACGTCCCAGGCCGGAATGCACGGCTTAGGCTGGACTGCCACACGGCTCACGCTTCCTGAGCTGGTCCACGAGTCTGAGGCTGTTCAGGAGTCCTCTTCACAATGCAAGAGACACAAGCAGTTGCTCTCCCCAAGGAGAACAGTGAGGCCTGTGCATCCCACGTCAGTCCTGGTAGATGCGGAGTCACAGGCTAGAAACTACGGACTGAGGCAAGATCCTGTGGCAGCAAGAACATGGAGCAGATGCCTTGGTTACGGGGCTGGTGTATAATATCATTTGGGCCCAAGCCTCTCTCTGGGTCATGTGTTCCTCACCTAGACGATCAGGGACTTCACAAAGCCCCCTTCCGTCTCTAACTGCCAGGAAGAAAACTGTAGTTCTGCTGTAGGTGGGGATAAGGTCTTTCTGTAGGGAGGAGGAAGAAACCAAAATTGGGAGCAGGAGAAACCCAGAAGTGATGGGAACAACCATCACCGTTGCCAGCACAACCTCTAAGATGTGTGGACGATTGCTAGGTGCCAGGCATAAGCCCTTTGCAGGCACGGCTTTGTCTAACCCTGCAGTGAGTTAGTTGCTAACACCACCCATCCCTGCTATGCGGACGCTGCAACTAAAGTCCAGAAGGACTTATCACCTCCCTCATGGTCACATGCTCGGATGATGGCACCTGCGGCCTTTCTCCCAGCCCATCTGCCCACCGAGTGCCCCCACTTGGCGTTTGATGCCACAGCACGTGCAAGAATTCCAGAGGAGGCACAGCTTGGGTTAGCACAAGACGGTCTTCCCAAAAGCAGTTGGGACCTTTCAGGCAGCTGGGGACCTGTGTGGGGAGATGGTTACTGGACAGATCAGCTCCACCACGGCTTTGTCTTGCCCCCACTTAGGCACCTTGGGGAACCAGGTCTTAGAAGCTCGCGTTGGAGAGATTTGTTCTCCTTTTGATTGTATATTGAACTTAAATTAAGCAGAAAAGAGGAAAATAAATTGGCTTTGCCTTGATGGCTAATTGTGGTCAATGTTTTCTGAGCAAAATTCAATTGCAGACTAGAAAACGAGTGTAGGCTTCCAGGTCCATGGAAGAGGAGAGGAGGAACTTGATTCCTCAGTGCTGAAAAGGAGGGTGAAGAGAAATGGGCCTAAGATGGTGGAAACATATCCTTCCCCAGAGAAAGCAAAGACAGGAAAATAATATCTCCTTTCAGCTAGGACATGGCTTCTGTGGAGCCACGTGGGGGAGCTAGGAAGGGGTCGGAGGCTGAGACCCTGCAGGCTTTCACTGTGATCACCACAGGCCAGGAAAGTCTTCGTTGTGTCCGCTGAGTCTGACTGATGAGGGAAGACACCTCAGGAAGAAGGCAGCTCTGCTCCCCTCTCTGGGCGCTCCCCACTTCCTGTCACAGAGCAGTGCTGGGGACTGGCCCACTGCCCCACCTGCACGGACGGTCCCTCAAGGTAGCCTGGAGATGACACCAGGAAGTGAGAAATGGAGGTGAGCCAGGGGCGTTATTCTTGACCCATTAAACTTTGGGTTCCCCAGAAGTTGATCCCCTATGCCTACCTCACAAGCCAATAGAATCTACCTGAAGGCCCCACGAAAGGCCCTGGGGAGATCACATCCTTTCCCTTTTCTCTGGCACAGGGAGGGGGCCGTGAGCCCATTGCAGCGAGAAGAGCTAGTTCCAGGTTCTGTGACGGCGCCCAGTGCTGTGGTGAACTGGCCCTTCGGGTTCTCCCTGAGTCTGAGACTCACACGCGTGTCATCAAGGCCCAGGCCAGCATGTGTACGGGGTGTCTGGCAGAACCTGCAGACTACGGCCGCACGTTAACTTTCTGAATCTGGCTAGTTGTTGTCCAGTTTGTGTTGCTTGTATGTACTCCTCTGAAGACCTGTGTAAGTCCAGCTGGGGGTTCTCAAACACGGTGCTTATTTTTTACTTCTTTTACTATTTTTTAAGATCTTATACCTTTTTCTGGGGTAACATGGATGTACAGCGCCATATTTGATTCAGAGGTAGGGTTCCCACCTCTTCAGTTTGTTACCACAGCACACCCACCACCGAGGGCCCCTTGCAGTGACTTAGGAGTAGATGCAAACCCCATAGAAATGCAGATGTCCACTGTCCCATCACTCCGGGAGTCAGGTTTGACAAGTTCAAGGTGGGATGAGCACCTGCATTTTTAAAATGCTTCTGGGATTAGTCTGATGAACAGCAAAGAGAGAGAACTGTGCATGAGATCAGAGTTCCGTTCCTTTGAAAGCAGACGGTTTTGGAATATGCTTGAATTCAGAGCTTGATACAGCAGATGTCACCTTAAAAAGTTTACAGGCAGACATACACCTCAACACGGTCCCTTTCAGTGGAGAAAGTAGCTGTGACAGCCTGATGACAGGGAGCTAGAGCTACACTCGCCACGTGAACCTAGTCAAGCCAAGCACTTTTAAAGCACACTCTGTTTCCTCTCTATTCAGACACTGTAGAGCTGGCAGCCTCACGCTCAGCCTCTCCGGCCACTTGGGTGATCGAATACACGTGACCGCGGGAGCACTGAGGAAAGCACACATTTCCGTCATGGCAGCAGGTATTATCAATATTAGATAAAGTGAAGCAGTTATTTACACTACAAAGGCATCATTTGCCTTACAAAGAGATTCCTTAACATTCTTTAACATTTAAATACTTGCTTATGGGGAAAATTAATGAGGGAGGAAGGCCAGAGGAATGTACTATCAATACATTATTAGAATATTAAGGTAATAAATCAGAGATCAAGGTTTCTGAAATGATCATCTAAGCCAATAGGTTGAGTTTTTAAATTCAGTTCACATCTATCCATTGCTGAAAGCAAGGCACCACTCTAAATATAACTTCTTCATAATTGCTATTAATGAAAACAGGAGTTTCCCTTGCTATTTTTGGCACGTATAGATATTTTATTTTCCCTTTCCCCCAGTGTCTTCTTGAAGCCTGATTTTCAAGAGAAATTTCTACTTAGAAAATGGCAGATGGGTCTATCCCCCACACTTGCCTTTGTCCTCATTGGTCCTACCTGGGTCCTAAATCCATGCCCCTTGGAGCAGGGGGCTTTGGTACAGGAGCTAAAAACACAGGATTAAAATCCTCCAGTCCTTTCATTATGCTTCCTAATATATTTTTTAAATATTTATTTACTTATGCATACAAGAACTGGGGTACTGACCAGAGGAGTGGGGGAGGGGTAAAAGGATTCACCAGAGACAGAGTGGGGAACAGAGCAGGCAGACTGACCGAAACACACTGCTGAGGGGAGCAGCGGGCGAGGCAGGAGAGGTCTGCTGTGCCATGCGGGCCCCCTCCCTGGCCGGGGACTAACTCCTGCTGCAGTGGCTGCAGACAGCTATAGTGCTGAAACTTAACCCCTTGCACCACCAGGGAGGCCCCATGCCTCTTAATATTAAGGCAAGGGATAAAGAACAGAGGCGAACACCCTAAGTTTCTAGCTCTGTATAGCAAGTAGGAAAGGCATAAGAAGCAGGCAATTTTGGTGGAATGGTAAGTTAGGCATAAATGCCTGGCATGAATCATGGACAGGGATGGCTACCAACTGCCACTTGGAACAACTCTCAAGGGTCTCGGCTGTAAAGCTCACACCTGGGTTGCCTGAGATCTGTTATGGCTGCGTCATAGTCCAGCTTCCGCCCTGCGTCATAGTCCAGCTTCCGCCCTGCGTCATAGTCCAGCTTCCGCCTCTGGTCAATCTCGCTTCCTTCGCACACACCCCTGCCACAGAGACTCAGCCCCTGGGCGCTCCCGATGAACTTCTACAAGCAGGTTGTGCATCAGTGTCTGAGTCCTAGGGAGCCCAGGGACGGCGTGCGACTTCGGCCCACTCCAGTCAGGCATTTTCACCGGTATGCACTTGGATGTGGTGCAGGATGGGCACCGACAGTACAGAAGCAGAGAAGACTCGCTTGATGCTCCGAGAAGACGTGTACCTAACGCCATAGGCAGAGACGTGGGCAGGTATTCCAAGATCTGGGCATCCCGGTGGCTGCAAAAGTAACGCGTCCCCCAGCGTTCAAGAAGGGCTTCTTCATATGCCTGAGCGGAGCCTGAGGATGAGCAAGCTGGCTGGGAGGGGGGTGGGGCGTACGCCCCAGACGAGGGGACAGCAGGAACAGACGTGGAGCCTGGAGCAGCAGAGAAGGCCACTGGGTCCTGTCAGAGTCAAGTGTGGCCGGCAGTGCTGCCGGGGTGGGAAGGACGGTCAGGCCAGAACTCTGACTTCAAGGCATGAGCAACAGAGAGCCATCGTGAAGGTTCAGCAGGAGGGTTCAGAGGTATGTTTCAGGCACATCATTCGAGTGCCTTTAAGGGGAAAGCAGCAGATGTGGCGAGTTTGCTCACTTACCCAGCCCTCGCCTAGCGAGTCTTCCAACACTACTGTTCTATGGTGGTTAGAAAGAGAAATCACACCTCTTGGATACCATTGCAACCAGGGCTCTGATCTGGTTCAGGTTTTGTCAATCAGAGGTATTTGCCCAAGATCTGGAAGGTGGGCAGGAGGCAGAGACCAGAACTCTGCAGGTTTCTGGCCAACTCTGCTGGAAGAGTTGGGGTTTTCTACAGTGGCTTCGTGGTCGTGGCTGCTTCTGATCACAGCTGTCCCTCACTGCCGCAGCTTCCTGATCACACTGGCGTCCTCGTCATGGCAGTGGAGGCAGCGAGTGCTTCTGGAGCTGGGGCTGAAGCGCGAGCTTCTCCACTTGGCAAGTGGCTCCCAGAATGCCCGCGAGGCGGTAGTTTCCTCGGTGTTTGGCTTCCTTGATGTGCCTCTCCAAGCCGTTTTGAAAGCTCAACCTGTCTCTTCTTCTTTTCCAACAATTCTGTAAGATTAAATGTTCTCTAACTAATCACCTTCTGTCCACACTGGAGGGAAGGGATTCTGATCGCTGTACCCGAACCATGATTGATACAAGGCAAGATGAAAAGCAGTGAGCCCTTTCATGGAGCTTTGCAGATGCCCAGGGTGACAACAGAGGGTGGTGGGGACAGAGAGGAAAGACAGGGCCGCCTCAGAAAGACAGTTGGGAGGTAAAATTAACAATCCTTGGTGATTCATTTATTGGGTGTCCGAGGTGAGAAGTGAAAGTAACTGCTAACGTGACTCAGTTTTCTGTCTTGGGGAACTAGTGGGATAGAAGAGCAGATAAGTAAGATCAAGACGTTTGTTGAGAAGTAAATTTGGGGGTAGGAGGACAAAACGGTGTCCCTGGGGAACGCAAGTCACTTGTCCTGATTTTCATAATTGAATCAGTGATAAACGCACATACAACTGTGTAACTATTTATTAACGTGCGTTTCTTTCCTGGATATGAGCTCCACGAGAGTAGGAGCCGCATCTTTTTGTTCTTACTTGGCGCGGTCTGAGTAGGTGCTTAATAGACATTTGTTGAACGATGAATAATTGAGTCGGATAATAAAAACTGTAATGATCACACTCAGCACTGTCAAGATGTGCCGGCTCCTGCCCTGCCGCTGGGAATAGTAATTAGCCGCTCGGCAGCGTTGTCTGACGATGTGACGGCGGCCGTCGCGGCCGTGATGGTGATGAGGGTGGTGATGAGTTTGACCAGCAGCCTCTCTCTGGTTGGAAAATCAAGCGAGATTTTAGACTTTCGTCAGCCTCCTCCTAAACCCAGAAAAATGGGCCAGCATCTCCTACTTCAATGAAATTGTGCTTCTGTTCCATATTCATTAAGTTCCAATCGCAGATAGGCCGATTAGGAGGCTTTCCCAGGTGCTTTGCAAATGGAACGACTTCTGTTGATCTGTCACATACTTAGTGCAATTGCCAGCTCTTGTAAATCAAAGCCAAAGTTGACTCCAGCAACTTAGAATAAAGCGTACCCTCAGCCAGTCTGATTTCCTGCAGCTGCTCACAGGGTACAGCAGCAACCTGATCATTATGTGCAACGTGGTAATTAAGCCAGGCTGTGATTGGGGCAGGCTTTGTCCCTGCCTGTTTTGCTCATTCATGACGGTGCCGTGGGTTTGCTCTGCACACACCCCTCCCATGTGGGGGCTTGAGAAACGAGTCTCCGAATCGTCAGAACCAAGACCTTTGTAAAAATAACTACAACTACTTATTATGCCCCTGAAGTAAATTTATAGATAATATCACCGATAGGCATACATAGTCTCAAAAAAGTATTCTGAGTAATGGTAATGTTTGCACACTCTGGAAGATTGTTTGATGATGATGATGATGGTGATGGTGGTGGTGGTGGTGGTGATGATGATGATCAAGTATTTGACCTGTCACAACTTTATGGTTGAAAAGTCAAGCCAGATGTATAATATTTCATTTCTAAAGACCTAGAAAAATAGGCCAGAGTGTACAAGGAAGGTAACATACAAGAAGAAGATGTGGGGCTTAACATCTGTAGGATAAAGGTTGATCAGGTATTTCCACCCTCCCACCACTGGTGTGATGATGGACACCTGCGGTGCTGCGAGCATTCCAGGGTGGGCATGCGCAGGTGGGCGCACTTGAGTTGGACACGGGCATAAATGGGCGGCATCGTGAGGATGCCGGACCAACAGAAAGAACTGCGAGGGCCGACCCACCGAGAGAACCGACAGCAGCAGCAGCAGCAGCAGCAGCAGAGAGAGAAGAAGCAGCCGAGAGGTGAGATGTGCTGGGGGCTGGGAGGCTGGCCGGCCCCCGGCACCCCTGCCTGCCATGTACCTGGCCACTTCTACTAAATAAAGTATGAAAAGCCACCGAGGGCTCCAAGATGCTCCTTCCTTGACCTGTCTGCCCAGAACCATCCCTGAACCTTGCTCCAGTGCCTCCCCCCATCCTGCCTCTACAACATCCTAGGCACTGAGGAACCGTGTGACACTCCCATGATGACAGCTACAAATGTGGCTGGAGGTATGTTACACTGGTGACTCGAAATGATGGGTGACAGCTCCGTCAGCAGTGTGTCCCCAAATAGCTGATAGTCCTTTGATAAAGGTAAAAAAAACCTAGTGTCTTTTCTTGATTTACATAGTGGTTGCATTCTTTGGAAATTAAATGTGTGATAAAATATAAACAAGATACCTCTACCCCCAAATCCCAAGACCCTCAAAGCTTTGTATTAATGTTGGTGGGATGTAGACAGTTCTTCATCATCAGGGCAGTCCTGGGTGGGACCCACTAAGTGCCTGTATTATTTTAAGGAACTAAAAACTATCAAGGTTACTTGTTTAATAAATAAATGCATTGAATTCTAGTCTGTGCCAGTTTGGGATAATAAAAGTGAATAAGGAGGTGCGCCTCTCTTGAAAAATTTCCAGTTCAGAGGAGGGCCTTAAAGTCTAATCTAGTGTAAGATATACTAATGGCTGACGTTTCAATAGCTCTTTGCAGTTTACAAACCGTTTTCGCATTTCTTATCTTTCGGGTTCCTCACAGATCATTTTTAAGGTTGTATTATTAGTTAGGTTTCGGTTTGCATGTAGTGAAGGAAAATTGAAAATGAAAGTGCCTTAAACGAAAGGTTCCTCTGTCCAGTGAGAGTCGAGTGAGTGGTCCAGGCCTGGCACAAGGCACCATGGCGCCAGGAACCTGGGGTCTTAATGCGCTTTCATCCTCGTGGCCCAAGACAGGGTAAGAGGCACACGTCTCCTGTTTCTGAAGGACAGTTCCAGCAGGAAGCTGCTCCCAGCTCCTTCCACGACTACCCCACGCCATCAGAATTTAGTCACACGGCCACCAACAGCTACAAGGGAAGCCAGAAATGCCTCAGGTTTCTATGTATCAGCTAAAAATGGGGGCTTATCACCGATGGAGGAGAAGGGATGCTTTCTGGTTCAGCTAGAAATCTACCAGAAAAACACATAAGAAAGGCATCATTATCCTCATTATAAAGGATTTTTTTTAACAAAACATACAACTTTCTTCCTGTTTAAGATGCTGAATTGAGTATCTCTCCTCCCTCCTGACACACCACCAAAAAATAGCAAACTAAACAAAACATAAACCGTAACAGTAAAGAACGTGAAGAGAAGGGTGCTATGAGGAGGGGAGTAGCTTAGCAGATTTCTGGCAGCCAGAAATTGCATGCGAGATGCTTTTAATATAACAAATAATAGAATTTACCCAGGAAATTCCTGGATACCTGTTCTCAGTTAACCTAGCAAGCCATTAGTCCAAATCAATATAGAATATCAATGGACTGTAAGAGAAATGTTTTCAAGAACAATGAAAGACACCCCAAGAAATAAGGAGAATGAGTAAAAGCTGAATCTGATGAAGAGGCATATGTTTCTCCTACCTACTAGAAAAAGACAACCAGAAACTTCAAGAAAAACAAAAAGCTCTAGAAATAAATTGTGACCCACATAAGAACTAAATTAAAATGAGGCATTATGTTGAGCAGTTGGGTGAGTGTGAGAAAGAAGACTCAGATTGTTATTGATTCTGAAACATTTTGCTTTGAGAGACGCCAGGGTCAGGATACTGGAGCCGTAGGGAAGAAATTTAATGATGGCCATGGCTTAGCTCTCTCACAATAGTTACGTAGTCATAACGTAAACCCTGTTGTCTGGTTTTCAATTTTAGAATCAACCTATAAACAAGGCAGGGGATACTTAACTGTGGTTACAGAATAGATAGAATTTGGGAGGTAGAAAGGGGTAGAAAGGTAGAAAAAGAGACTTTCTGCTTCTGAATTCATCTTACTGACTGAACCAAAGCTATCATTGACTGTTGGTGGAACAAGAATTAGAGGTTTGTCTCAGTTAAAAAATAACAGAGAAACTAAAATAGCTAAACCTTTCAAAACTTAGGAGTGGGGGACATGAATTAAAACGTTATCTACCCAAAAAGGAAGTGGATAGATAATGTCTCCTAAGGTGGTCAATCAAGATGTAGCAACATAAACATACGATTTGGAGATGGAAGAAGAAACCACTAAAGAACTAAAACAGAAACTGTTTAATGGCTTCATGTTTGGAATGTGGAATGGGGGTGGGAGAGGAGGGTCCTGCTATTGTGTCTTTACATTACAAAATGTTTGGGACTATTGGATGTTTTAATTTTTTGGCAAGAATCACTATAAATTTGGACTTACGTCCTGGAAGCCCGTTTCACTGTCACATTATGAAACAACTAAAATTGTTCACAAACAAATGAAATATTCACAATAAAGTAAGCAAAGCTCCAAGAGGTCAGGTGATTTGTCCCAGCTCACAGGGGCCAGCGGGACTGACAGTCCGTGCAGCTGGAAGCCCCGGGCCTGGACTGCAGCACGGCGAGGTGAGGTGGCGTAGACACGGGGGAGGATGGGCTTGAGCATGATTTCCACTATTCTTTTTTCCTGAGCTCACCTGCTATCTCTGAGCACTTTATCACCTTCAGACCCTGTTTTCAACTTCGATGGGATATAAATAAAAACATAACTAGCCCACGAGGCAGATAAATGTGTGCTTTACATATTTGGAACATCCTCAGGTGTCCTCTCTCACAAACAAATTGTAAATGCACTCGTATTTCAAGTAAATGCGTTTCCTAGCGAAAGGCACGGTGAGGCCAGAGCTTCCACAGGAACGGTCCTTTTGCATCCAGAGAGCTCAGCGTGGTGCCTTGGGATGCACGTGTGCTTGGCCACGTTTTTGGGAAGCACAGCTCGTTCGTGCTGCCAGCTCATCAGGATGGGCCCGTGCTGTTCTGTGGTGTCCCTGCCTCTTGACTTCTCCGGACTCTCTCTTTTGCTTCCTTTCCTGCAGGCCTGCCCCTGGCGCTTTCAGGGCTTACTTCTGTCCACATGCCCAGCTCTGTGACCTCACCCCAACTTCTCCAGGACTATTCCTTCTCTCAACAAGCAGTGCCCACTGGGCTAAATGACCAAGCTGCCATCTCGTCATCAGGGGTTCAAGCTCTAAGTGAGGTTTTCCGACACTGCAAGGAACTCCCTTTCCTACACATCTGCCCCAGATGAGGGGCGGGCCTGCCCCAGCTTCAGTCTCAGAGGTGGGACAAACAGACACCCTCTCTCCCTCCTCCCGGAGAGGAAGGTGGTCGCAAGCAGATTTTGAGTTCCTCGCCCATCCATGGGTGGTTTTTCCTGTTAAAGGGGACCTGCCTACTCTGGACCCAGCTTCATATCTGAATCCATTACTTTCTGGTTAAGCAAGAAGGATTAGAAGACTGAAAATATCTGCTTCTGAAGAGGAATGTGACAGAAAGCTTTAAAGACTGTAATCTGGAGGCAATAATTAAATATAGAGAGCCCTTTACATAGCTAGGTGGTGTCCTGGAAGAAACATCTGGTTGTTTCTGGATGTAACACACAATCTCTCACCTTGCTGAGCCTGAGGCATCAAATCTAGGCTGAAGACAAGAGAGGGGAGGCCTGAGACGCCTCTGCTGCCTCCTCTATCTGGAAGGACTCATTGTAGGTTTTTGTTTGGCTCCTTTTGCTCATTGTGGAACAGATTTTAAAAAGAAAAATTTGTCCTTGCTCACATATCTGACTTTTACAAGTGACAAAATGCTTTTGCCTTTGTTTCTGTTTTACCACCAACCCTTGACTCTTTTTCCCTCTCCCCTCCCACTCAAACTCCCACTGAGTAGGGTGTTTTTGTAAACTACTTATAGCACTTCCTTTATGAGTGTCCACTAGTTTTTATAAGAACTTTGCTCTGTTGAGTTACCTGCTGTGTAAATGTCTAATATTTGTCTTTGTCATTCTAATCTACTTTACTACACTTAGTTCTTTCAAACTCCTTCAATTCTACTGTAAATGGCAACATTTTGTCTTTCTTCATGACTGAATAATATTCCATTGTGTGGATACACCATCAATTCTTCATCTCATATTCTATTACAGGGCACTTAGGTTATTTCTATGTCCTAATTGTTGTAAATGATGCTGCAATAAACACTGCAGAGCATTTAATTTTTTCAGTTGATAGTTCCATGTCTTTTGGATAAATGCCCAGTAGTAGGGACCACTGGATTATACAATATTTCCATCTTTAGTTTTTAAGGTAAGCCCAGATGTCTTTCCAAACTGGCTGTGCCAGTTTACATTTCCAAAGTTGTGGTAGGGTTCCTCTTTCCCTGAATCCTCGCCAGCACTTGTTGTTGGGAGTCTTTTTAGTATTTGCCTGTTTCAGGAGAGAAGACATTTCACTATGGTTTCTACCTGCAACTTCCTTATTGAAAGCTTTGGTGAATACTTTCCCATATATCAATTAGCCTTCTGGATTTCCTCTTTAGTGGACTGTCTCTTTAGATCTGCTGCCAATTGATTAATTGGGCTGTTTCCTTTAAAATTATTAAATTGCATGCTTTTACTATATCTTGGATACTAATCCCTTATTGGTTATAAAATCTGTAAATATTTTCTCCCATTCACTCTGATGTCTTTTTAATCTACTTATATTTTCTTTCCCTGTGTAAAAGTTTTATGATTTGAAGCAATCCCAATTGTTTCAATTTTGCTTTTATTGATGTAGTGTTTGAATGTTGGTATGCTCTAAATCAGAAGGACCTGAAGTTCAGCACACTCTGACAGGTGGGATACAGCTGGCCTGCACTTCTGGCCAGGAGGCTCTCCAGCATCAGCCACGGGTCACTGGGGAAGTAGAAACAAACTGACTTGGCCTTCACTGAGTGTTTATGTGACTCCTGCCAGGTAACCAACTATCTTCTTTAAGATTTCTCCTGAGGAACCCTGCAGACTACCAGTAGAACCAAAGGATGATGAGGGATCCTCTGGTTAAGTGGGCCTCCGTCCCCTGGCAGGCCACATAATTTGCTGGATGTCAAGTATAGGCACATGCATATATGAAGTTAGTCACACCATTCTTTCCCACCTGTGTAGAGGCTGTTGTGCTTAACAAGATACAAATAATCTGAAAGCAGTATTCAATTATAAATAACCCTTTACCACTGTACAATCTTTTCTGTACTGCCTTGGCCCCTAATTAGGTTTCAGTGATATACTCTCTATGCTTTCTTCGAGAGGACGTAACACTATTTTCCATCGTATTTCTATGTGTGTGGTCATTGGTTTTGTGTCTGTCTCTCTCTTCCACTAGACTATAAGCTTCATGAGAGTAAGGAATACATCTATTTTTTTTTCATAAATTGTATTCCATCATCCGGAAGAGGGCCTGACATGTAGTACATGCTCAGTCAGTGTTTATTAGGCAAGTGGGGAGTGGTGGTGAGGGTGTCCAAAAGTGATCCTGATGGTTAAAAAGTTTGGGAAACAATGACCTAGTCATTTTACAAGCATAAGTGAGACCCAGAAGTTGCCAAGAGACTTGCCAAGGAGACACGCAGTTCCATTGAATATGGAGGTCATCCCAGTGACCATTCCGGCATCACTGTCAGTTTTGAGTAGCATATTTTTGAAGCTGTTTATAAGTAACAGCACGCTGGGCATGATGCAAAGCAGACCAAGCAGGAGCTCAGCCTCGTTGTGATTTAAATCTGAAAGAGTGTCCTGTGCCTGTTTTATGTAGTACCTTTTCATTGCCAATTCCTTGGACTGATTTACTTAAACTACACACTTAGCCTTCTGGGGTACATAATGGCATCAATCACAGACAAAGAGGGGGGGCCTATTTTCTGTAGCCCCCTCTCCACCCCATTTGCCTCTGAGTCCCTCCCTGAGCCTGAAATTAGACTGTGCTATTTATGGAATGCCAAGCACTAGAGAGAACTATTTTAGGTACTGCATGGACATACCAGGCCCTGACAGCCAGGGTACCTGTTTTAGAAGTGAAAACAGGCAAGTCTACATTTTCCTTTGTAACTGGGGTTCTTTCTCTCCAAAGATCAGTTATGTACATTTGGCAGCTGCAGAATTGACCTGCAAATAAATTCAACTGTATTCACAGCTCCTAAAATTGACGGCGACCAGTTCACTCACATAGGTGAGAAGAAAATATTTTCAGAAAGAGCAGAGGTAGGTAAGAAAAGCTTGCATAAAATAAGTAGAAAAGGCTTGAGAGTGCCTCAATCCAACCCAAAGCCTCCCCCTCTTAGGAAGCAGCGGTCTCTGATTATCAAGGGAAATCTCAACCCCACCCTGCACAGGGCCCTGCCTGCAGCCCATAGGGCTTGTCACTTTCCTGCTCCACTTACTGATTATCCGCTGCCGTTGCTTGACAAGAGAAACGTGAATATTTAACCAGACTCTATTAAGGCTGAAGAAGGATGTAGGTTCTGGGGGTCACGGATAATGACACAGGGTAACGTGATTGCAAGCACACCCCCCAACCCCGAAGTAACACTGACAGTGAACAGTGATGTGTTACCAGTGAACATCTGGATTCCTAAATAGTTTTGTCGAGTCAAGATGGATGTTCTGAAAGAAGGGTTCAGGGCAGGGTGGCATCTGACCGGGTGGCAAAGACTCCACAGCTGCTGGGCCGTGCTAGAGCAGGGGCTGGACCAGGCATTTCAGTGGCCCCACATGCCCCCCCCCCCCACCTGAAGACTCCTGCAGGTGGCACCGCCGCCCTCCACCTCACACCCATCATCTCATCAGCTTCATCTCCCTCTGCTCTGTGGTCTTCCTTTCTTCTCTAGAAGGAGAAGGGAAGTGAGAGGGCATTGCTTCTTGGTTTGGGTCTTCTTGGCTGGTTGGTAGAAACAGGTTCACGAGAGGTTCACCTGTTGCTGGAGCTGTTCTAGGTACCTCCTAGCAATGGGTCATCAACCCACCCGGCCACCCAGTGAGGTTCCTGTCATCTTCTTCATCCTGCATGTTTTAGAACAAATAGATTGAGAAATAGTAAGCTCCTTCTACAAGGTCACACATAGAAGGCAAAATTTGAAACCACAATTTGTAGGACAAAGCTAAGACCCAGATGCAGGCACGAACTCTCTTTACACCTACTGGAAAGCCCTTCACAGCACAGACAAAGTAGCATGTCACAGGCCTTAGGGGGACCGTGCACCCCCATCCTTTGTGTTTGAGGCCTCCTCCTTCTCTTCTGGTGGGGCTGCAGGAGGTAGGGTTTGGGGTGGGGGGAGTGTCAGTATTCTGCAGGAGGAAACAGATCTAGGACAGACACATAAAGTTCAGTCTTCAGACCTTTCTGGAACTGCAATATGTTCTGTTTCATGTTTCCTAAATTATCTGCAACAGGCAGCTGTGTTAGGTCAGAATCTCAGAGGTGTTCTGGGATTCCAGACGGGGTGGGGGCTGCCACCGGCTCTCGGCTGTCTCAGCTGAGAAGGACACAATTGATGAATGTGGAGCATCTGGGGAATTTAGGGGCTAAAAAGAGAGGCTCCTGGCTGGAAGTGGCTAAGATTCCTGAAACTTTGTGGTGGCAGAGAACAGTTTTGGGGATGTTTGGATTTTGCCATGGAGCTAAAAATAAGGTCGTTGTGTGTCGAGTGTTTGTTCTCTGGGCACTGAATGCAGGAACTTTCACAGAAACTCTCCTACCCACTCCCGGAACACCCGCTATTCTCCACGGTCCTCACAGCTAGATATCAGCAACCACCTCTCACAGCTGAGGAGGTCAATAAGATCCATCAATAACTCTCTCAAGGTGGCGCAGTGGGTTAAGCAACACATTATGAAGCAAACCGCAGCCACTGCAGCACAAGTTCGATCCCTGCTGCCGGCCAGGGAGGGGTCCCACATGGCGTGGCAGACCTCTCCTGCTGTGCCCACTGCTCCCCTCAGCAGTGTACCTCCGTTGATCTGCCTGTTCTGCTCTCTGCTCTGTCTGTGGTGAATCCTCTCACCCCCCCCCTACCCACACACACACCTCTGGCCTGTACCCGAGTGCTTGTATGCATAAATAAATAAATGTTTAAAAAAAAGAAAAAACTCTCTGAAGTCCACAAATTTCAGGCCAAGTCAAGACTCAAACCCAGCTGTTCCACCCAAATGTTCACGATTTGAACAGTGACGGTCCATTGCTCTGAAGAATATATTAGAAGTGAGTGAAGACACCCGCCTGGCCTTTCCCATCTCACGCTCTACCCACCAAATGTTTGGACAATTAAAATAGTTGAGTTCACTTATAAGGGGAATGAAAAAAAAAAAAAAACAGCAGTTGGACTTGTCCCAGTTACATGAATTAATTCCATCTTGGGGTTCTGATGTCAGCAGAAACAGAGGGGCCCAGGATCCCATGATGAAATTATACCATTGGAGCCCTTGGCAGCTTTGCTATTATTTTATGTAAAATGCATGCGTGGCTGCGGAGGGGGCCTCTCTACCAGCAGACAGGATGAAAAAATATTAGTAATGATAGGATTCTCTGCGCGTGTGCTAGTATTTATGTGACATTATTGATAGGGATGGTGCTTGTTTGGAATCTGGAAGGTAAACAGTTTCGCATTCCAACCCTCTATTGTGGAAAGCAATAACCAGGCTGGCGTGGCCATGCAAATTAAGGCACTCTGAAACCCCCAACCTCCAATCACAGCCCGGGCACACCAGCATTCCACACAGGCCTCTCTCCCCAAAGAGAGCCTGGCTCGCGGGGAATCTTTCCAAGCCAGCATCAAAGGCTGCCCGAAGCTCAGGATTCACCACATCTCGCTGTCACCATAGCCCCAAACGTGAGGCGAGATCAGAGAGGGCAAATAACTAAATAGTTTTGCCCAAAACGCCATAGCTGGAATTCCCACTGCTGGCCTGGATTCCCTTGCGTCCGGGCCCTGCTGTCGCCAGTCCGGGCCTAACAGAGTCCTGGCGTCCAGCGCCTGGCAACGGCCCCACCCCACCCACCTGCCGCGCGCCGCACCGCCCAGCCCAGCCCAGGCAGAAAAGAACTTTACTCCAGCCCAGAGCTCAAGACACACCCGAGCTATCTATAGAAAGTCCCTCCAGAGGTTCTGCTGACAAGTCACTCGAGATCCCTCCTTGGGCTTTATTATGTCACAGGAACCCTGAATGGAACGCGGAGGATTAAATTCCAAGCCCTTCCCTGGGCTGGGCCCTGAGGAGGTGAGCCAGCTTGCTGGCGGCCATCTGGGCTCTCGGGCGCCCCCTACTGAAGGTTTCGGTCCCTCTGGCCCAAGGCTTGAGAGCTGCAGGAGGCGAGGCTTAGCCTCCCCACAGCATCTTGGGGGTCTAAGGGCCCGGCAAGAACGGACTCGGTCCTCAGAGCGAGCCACTGCAAGTCCCTCCTCCCTTCGGACCTTTCCTCTGGGTCTTGGTTTCCTCAAGAAAAACCCTGAACGCAAAAAGATGTGACTGTCGCCATCATAAGGGGTTTTAGGAGCGGCAGCTACAGCGGTTGTGGACTCTGGGGACGCGCTGATGCAATTTGGAGACCCCATGGGAGTGCCAGTTCCCTGTGCCTTAAACAAGGCGAAAAGAGGCTAAAGTGGGGACATCAAAGGGGGTCTAGATCCTTGTAAAAGGCAAGAGAAATGTCAGGTTACTTAACTCTCAAAGCCTCTGTGTCTCTTATCCTTCATATGGAAGCGATGATTGCGCCTACCCTGCCCGGGGTCTGGTGTGATGGATAAACGGGTCAGCCCGCGGGTGGGACATCAGTGGTCCCGGTGGGGAGTGGCTCACCTTTCTCCTCTCGCTGCTACCAGCACGGAAGTTACAAGGAGCCAGCGCTTCTATAGATAGCAGTGCCCGCTACTGGTAATGCCACGCGCATTTGCCACGTGTCAGTCGTTCCACTGAGCACTGAAATACTCCAGCATTTCAGAAGTGGCACAGCAAGCACTGTCATCTCTAGCTCTGGGCAATGCAGAAGCTGAGCGGTCAGTGGCGGGCCCAGGTCACTGCTCTCCCAGCGGAGCCGGCCCTGGCTGACTCCTCGCCGGCTGCTTGAACGTGCACACGTCCCTGACTCCCTGGGTCTCACTGGAGCAAGAGGGAAAATAATAGCACTTGCTTCATCTTGGAATGGTGCTCTTGAGGAAAGTGCTGTGCCAGTGGATGTTCCACCCAGAAAGGGGAAGAACTTAACCTCCACAGAGGAAGGCAACTCAAAGGAGGGTGTGGGGAGCTTGGGGAGCTTCGTGGGACTGGCTGCTGCTCCCTAAATCCACTGGAAGTGAAGGGACTATGGGAACATAGGACACGTTGATCTAAGTGCTGGGAGGCCATGTGTGCTTTGCAAACCAGAAGGTTCAGAACCTGCTAGATATCAAGTTTTTCAAGTGTATGCATGCGTGTGTGCATGCACACACGCGCACACATGCACACACACTGGTGCTCTCAGTGATAATGCATCACTGGGCTTCCACCTCAGCAGAGTAGGTGAAACATGTAAACAAATAATAAATTATGCCTGTGCCAATGGGGCGTAGAAGCAGTAACTATAAAATACGACCCAGGGGAGAGGAAGTTTATTGAGACTGTGATAGAACACCCCAATCTCATTGCCAGTGGCATTATTTCACACGACTAGTAAGCTGGCAGGGTTGTTACTTGAAGGAGAACTTTGTCTTTTTCATTTTTCTTAAATGCAGGATTTTTTTTCTCTAAACAATAGAAATCATTCCTGCTGAAGGAATCCTGAAACGCAGGTTGCATCCATTGTTATAAAGGGACTTAGCTGCACAGAATAAGGGGGTCCCTGACGAGGAGGCCTAATTCTGCTAGCTTGGCAAAATGACTTCATGTCTCTTTCGCTGAAGACCTTCAGATCGTGTGTGGCCCTTGAATGCGTGGTGGAAGAGGCCCCTCTGGTGGAGGGAGCCCCAGGGGGCCCCAAGCTAGGAGGTGAGGTTGCACAGCAGCTAGAACAGAGGTCACCAGGGCATTCGCCTAGAGAATGCCACCCCCGAAATCCACTGGAAGTGAAGAAGGTATGAAAACGTTGATATTTTGCTACATTTGTATACATTTATATGTTTATAGTTATACGTTATATTTTTGCTAGATGGAAGAGGAATGATTTCACCAGCTTCCCATGTACCCATGTAACCCTCCTCCGACCTCAGGGATGACCTATGCACAGTGACTCTGGTTTCCTCTGTTCACCCACCTTCTTGCCTGCCTCCCCCTCCCACAGAGTTTGCAGCAAAGCCCAGATGCTGTCTCTGGGAAAGGCAATCTCAGGCTGTCCTCTCTCCATCCCGTGCAACCTTATCACGAGATAAAGTGCCCGCGCAGCCTGCGCTGGGCTTATCGCTTTGTGTGGGCTTGTCTTTCACTATTTCAGGCTCAGTGAATGCGCCTTTGTTCTGCTTAAGCTTGTACACCAGTGGCTCTCAGGCATGCACCCAACCTTCAGCACTGCAGACTCCGTGTGGGCGGGAGGAGACGCCTGCCGTTTTGAAAGGGTGCTAGTAGCCAATTGTCCTGCACGTCTGCTCAGAAGACGCCATGGCCGCGCGGAGCCAGTGGCCACAATCGAAGCTGCTGTTGCTGCTTCTTCTCCATGGAGGAAAGTGTTGTTCCAAAGTATGATCCTCGGCACCTCTGAGGCCAAGATGCAGTGGGCAAAACTGTTAGGAGTCCGCCCCTGAAATTGACAACCAGTGCTTCCTGCTCTGCTGGGCCCTCTATCACCATAGCTGTCAACGTTTCGCTATGCTGAAAACAACCCCTGCCTCTTTAAAACAGAATTGCATTGTAAGGGTGCAGGGGAGATTCCCCCTACTCCTCCAGGTTCTTCCCAGGATGATCGAGGAGTCAAATTACCATCAGACAGACAGATAGAAGAAAAGAAAGTTTTGATTACATACCCAGAATCATATGGATTCTGTTCTAAAATAAATGGGACAAAAATAGGGCTTCAAGGAAAAGCAAGGAGTTGCCCTGAGGAAAGGACTAGATTCTCCATAATTATATGTTTGCTCTGCCATTTAGCTAGGTTTTTCTGATAGAAAGCTTATTTCTGGAGATAACTCTAAGTCCTGTCATACCCCCGATTTTCATTCTTATGGCTAGGTAGTTAAGGGAGTGGTAAAATTTTCTCAAGTCTATAGGCCATCAGGTGATGTCAGCTTGAAATAATCCACATGCCAAAATGATATGCCTTGGAAAGGCCTGTTCTCAACATCTCAGGAGGTCTGTCCTCCACCATTATCACAAAAGGTCAAAAGCATCAGCAATTATTCCTCAGTATAACCATATATCAGTGTTCACATCTTCTCCATTGTCATTCATGTATGTGTGTGTATTTACATATATGTATGTATATACTGTGTGTGTGTGTGCGTGTGTGTGTCTAACAGTTTGGCATGCGATCCAAACAAAGTCCTTACATTGTGACAGTTAAATATGCCCCTGAAGTTCCTTCTAATATTGGTCTCTCTCTCAATCTCTTATTCTCTGTTTTTGCCATTTTTTGGGTTGAAAAACTTGGATTGTCTTTCCTGGCTAATCTTCTCCTGCTGAATTTTGTTGATTATGTTTCCATGGTATCATTTATCATGTGCTTCCATCCCTTGTATTTCCTATAAATGAAAAATCAAAAAGCTCCATCAGGTCCAAATTATTTTTGGCAAGAACATCTTGTAAATGGTGTTATGGACAGCTATTGGAGAACAGAATGCCTGCTTGTCTCCTTTTATGTCATGTCAGCAATCTTTGCTCATTGCCAAGTATTTTTGTTCACTAGTGGTTACAAAGTGTGACGTTTCGTCAATAGTTGTCTTCATTCATTAGTTGGAATACTTCTGTAAAGGAGAACTTCTCATTAGCTATTTGCTAACTCTGAGGCACAATACTCATAGGAAAGTCAGGATAAATATTGCTTTTTCTTGATCAGTTTTCAGAATGTAAACTTGACCACCTAGCATTCTCTAGAAGTGATCATGAGCATACTTTTAAAGCATTGCTCTAGACATATAAATTTGAATATATAAGATGTTTTTTAACTCATTGGGGTGGCTCGAAGTGTCCCAGTTTTGGCCAAGAAAAACCTATTCGAGTTGGCACCGAGTCCTGAGCTCGAGATCGCCACAGTAATCGATCGCTTCCTTGGTTTCTGGTCTGACAAGAGGTGCCAAGCTCACCCCCCAGGCTTCTCCAAGAAGCAGCTCCTTTTAGTGGGACATGGTATTTAAAGACCATAGTTTGTCCTTAAGGTTGGATTATCTGATTACCATTTTATTTACATTTTTGTGATATACATTTTATGTTTATGTAATATATTCAAACTATCATAGATACATATAATGCATAAATGACAAATATACTCAAATTTCTTAAATGAGACATCCAGAATAGAAAGTTTAGACTCTACTTGTTTAGTGTATAACCTGGAAAATGCCCTGAGCTGGCATTGAGATATCTTTCTGCTGATTTCCATGATGTACTTATCATAGGTCAGTAAAGCTGTGTGGCCTGGTCAAGTTCTTTTTTTCTCTCTGAACCTCAACTTTCCCAAGTGTAAAATGAACACCTAGTCACTGCCGCTCTGCTAGTAGATACAGACAGACAATAGGTGCATACCTACATATCACACTGACCTCACTCAACAAATGAAAACTATAGTAACGTTAAACTTCTCTATCACAGACCACTGTAACAGATATAATAACAATGGAAAAGTCTGAAATATTACAACGATTACAAAACATGACAGAGACATGAAATGAGTACCTGCTGGTGGAAAAACCCCGATAAACTTGCTCGATGCAGTCACCACAAGCATTCAATTGTATAAAGCGGAATGTGACATGCACCAGAACAAGTGCCCGTGTTCGTGGGGAATCAGCTTCAAGTCCAGTGTTGACAGAGCTCTACTCGGATAGAAGGTTCTGTGTCTGCCTTCAAGGGGCTTGAGGGCCAAGGGAATGGAGAAGCACCACACACTGGAAAACAGCCCCAGCATCCACCTTCCCAAGGGTAAATCTTTTGGGACATTTAGAGAGAGCGTTCTAGAATCTGGAGAGGTCTGGAAGTCACCGTGAGAAAACTGGAGCTTTAGCTGGGCCCTGAAAGCTTGCCTGGGTCAGTGGAAGGGGCCAGCAGGGAGGACATTCGGGGCTGGGGAAATGATCAGGTTTGAGAGAAAGGGGAGGCACCCAAGGAGTAGGAGGAGGAGAAGTTACTGGAAGGAACAGTCCAGGTAGGTAGAATATTTCCCCTGACTTCCCCCTCCACAGAGGGGAGCAGGAGGAAGGCAGAGAGCAAGTTCCCCTGGTTTCGTGAGAACCCCTGGCCCGGCGAGGTGGAGGGCACCAGCTGGCAGGTGAGAGGAAGGACGGCAGGCCCATGCCCAAGGCCTCTTGGTGGGTGGCTGTGAAGAGCAGCCCGGGCACTGGAGAGCTGCACGGCAACCCAGAACACACAGGCCCCGTCTGGCGGTGGCAGCTCGCCACTAGCATCCATCAGATGCTGGAGGAAAAGAGAGATATTCAAAATGACTTTGGTAACCCAAGCCCCAGGCACTGCCAGGACTGTCCTGGCAGCGACAAAGCAAACCGCAGCAAGAACTGACACATCTCTGGCCTCGCCGAACCCCTGCGAGAGCAGGCTCCTGGCAACTGGGCCACATCAGGGGCTCACACCACCGGAGGCCGGTGCGTGCCAGGCCCTGCGTAAGGCATTGAACAGATACTCTCCCGCCGCTTCCCTGCCAGCCTCCAGCCAGGCAGTGCTCCCATTTAACAGGTGAGGACACTGAGGGCAGTTTATTAGAAGTTAAACACAAACTGGAGGCTGAACTCACACTCAGGTCTGCCTCTAAGCCCTCTCCACACTCTTTCCACAGCTGCTGAGTGCCCTTTGAAGTGATGGCTGGACTCATCTCCTTCACACATAATCCTCAGTCACCTTGGTCTGAGCTCTTTGCTGACTGCTGGGTATTCTACCTTTTTTTTTTTTTCCGATTTATTTATGCAAACAAGCTGGGGTACAGGCCAGAGGCACCGGAGGTGAGAGGATTCACCAGAGACAGAGTGGGGAGCAGATCAGGCAGATTGACTGAAACACACTGCTGAGGGGAGCAGCGGGCGAGGCAGGAGAGGTCTGCTGCACCATGTGGGTCCCCTCCCTGGCTGGGGATCGAACTCACGCTGCTGTGCGGAGGATGCTTCACAGTGTGGCGCTCACGCCAGGGAGGCTCCTATTCTAGCTCTTTATGTGCATTCATTCTTTTAGTTCTTTCACACCTTTAGGAGGCTCTTCTATGAATCCCACTTTGGAAGTTGAGGCTCAGAAGTTAAACCACTCAAGGTCACACAGTAAGGACATCGCTCAAGGTCTCCAAACCAGACGCCCTGGGTCTGGAGCTGCATGTGGACCTCTTGCTCTTCACCGCTCCCAGCAGCGCCCACAGGCCAGGCCCCTTCTCTGCCCGTGTTTCCAGGAGGCACTGGGTGGGGAAGAGGGCCCAGGAAAGCTGCTCCACTGAAATTCCTCCGGTGGCGGTGGCAGGTGGCAGCACTGGGCTGACATCTCTTTCCTGGCAGTGTGGGCCCTGACCCTAACGTGAGGCTCACTCCTTTTGCCATTTGACTTTGGGCTCCCAGAAATCTGGGTGTTGGGCGTGATGGTGATGGACCAGGGAGAGGGCCCCTCGCCCCTCTCGTGTCTGAATTTAATTTTTTTTTTAATTAAAAATTCTTTTGGTGAGGGTCTAAGTGAATACTGGCAGGTGTTAAGAGTGGGGGGCAATCCTCTTTTTCCCTGGGACATAGACTAAGAGCAGTGGCTATGGAGACTTGCAGTCCAATTTATCTTCCTTAAATGACCACATAGGAAAATGATCACAGAGGCGAAGCGACATTGGAAATGTGAAATGGATAAATAAAGCCTGGGTGAGCACCCGGCTGCTGAACCCATCTGAAAAATGGAGATGTGAGGACACACAAACCGAGCGAGAAGAGGCCTTTTGAAGGAAACCAATGGAACAAATGGCAAATGTTTATCTGATGAGGAAGCAAAGGATGCGCACAGGCCCTCCAGCCCTCTTTCTCGTGAGCAAGGCTGGAAGTTTCCATAGGTCACTTCCCTGCAGTGGTTGCGGCTGCTTTTAGCAGTGCTCGAGAACCAGGGTGGGGGAGAGGGCCTTTGAGGTCTCATTTCATAGCGTGACCACCTCTCTCTGCAAAAGAGGAAGCAGGCCAGGGTGGGAGGGCAGGGGTAGGGTTGTAGGCTGATATTTGATGTGCGTTTTCTGGGGGGATGTTTATAAAAATCAAATCATTCACCAGATTGGAATGTAGGCCACCACGCTGCAGCAGCCGCTGACAGCAGTGAACCTTCCTACCTTCCAAACACGCTGAGCCATCTGCGAACGTGACCTCATTTAGTCTTGATGATAACCAAGGAGGGGGTACAGGCACTGCCCGTGTGCTCACAGCTGAGGACTCAGAGGCCTGGAGGGAATGAGTGGCTTAGCCAAGGTCACGCAGCGAGGAAGTGGCTGCAGCAACCTCGACCCTGTGCTGGCACCAAAGCCCATGTTCCCTCCCTACTGCTTTCTGATGAGATAGGGAAACGGCCACATAAACCGCCAAGAGCTCCTGGCATATTACTTTACAATTAAAAATGATTATGAACTCTATGTAGTAACATGATCAATGCTCATTTGATATTGCTGCGTGAAAGATGCAGCGTGATGTAAAAGACGCCGGAGGAAGTGGAAGTAGGACACTTAAACGCTAACAGCAACTGAAATGGCTGAGTAGTGTGATAAGCTGGTTTTTTTTTTTTCCTGGTTTTTCCCATTTTAATTTTATGTAATGTGGTATAGGTCTTTTGTAATGAAAGAATGAATATAATCTTTTTTCCTAAAGAACTAGTACTCTGCTCGTAGAATCGATGGGAAAGGCTAAGATGAATAGTAATATATTTTCCTCTTCTTGGCAATAAAAGTAATCGATTTGCAGCCCAAGATAGAAGACTGCTGTACGAAGTCCACACACAACACGACACTCTTTTCACATTTCATCAGCTACAACGAAAACTGAAATTCAAAGAACTTAAATGTTGAAATGACCCTATTTTTACGGCTTGCGTCGCCGCTCTGTTAATAAAAGGAGACGATCACCTTCCTGTGTTGACCAGGGTAGCCACGAATCAGTCTTTCCTCTGTCTGTAACGGAGGCCCAGCCGACAGGGACACTCTGCACACGCCGCTGGAGGGTCCTTTCCTCCACTCTCTCGCTCCACACAGAAGCTGGGGAGCAGAGAGATGAATTCACTTGTTCAAGGTCTTCCTCTCATGATCCTTAATATTTAAATCCTGAACATAAACTCAAAGCTCCCACAGGCCCCGCTCTTGAGCCAATTCTGGCACCCGGTCTAGACGTCTTCCTTTTCTAGATGCGTTATGTGAAGGGCCGGGATGAGAAGCCCAGGTCCATAAATGCAACATTGCTCACATTCACGTACCCTGTTAGCGGCCGGGGCAAGCACCATGCAGAATGCTTTGCAAGTTGACTTGCCCCCAAGATAATCCTGTGGCAGAGACAATAGCATCCACCATTTCTATGCTGAAGAAATTAAGGCGTGGGAAGGCTTAGTCACATGCTCCAAGTGGCATAACCAGCTGGTCAGGACTTTAACAGACCTGGGCAGGGCATGAGGCAAGGCTGGGGTGCAAAGCTCTTTTCCAATGTGGTATCTGCCCTCAAGGGCCTGGCTGTCTGCTGGCGATCTTTCCTTTGAACCAGCCGACAAAGGAGTCCGTGCGTGATGGCTTTTGCTGTTGCTCTTGCACAGCAAGTGGTGTGTACTCATATGTTTGCAGAGGAATTATGCAAATATTTATATATCCTAATAGCCATCAAGATGAGCTGAAGCTCCCAGCACTGAATGGACCAAGTTCTATTTCATCGCTTAAAATGAAGCGTCCCTGGCTGAATTCAGGAACACTGTGTTAACCAGTCAATGAGCAGAGCCAGGGAAATCAGCATGAAAGGAAAGGAGTAAGGAATCAGCAGACTTAAGGTGAGCCATCTGAAAGCACACATTTGAGAAGCAAATGCACCGAGAATGCGCTTTGGAGCCAGTCAGTGCTGATTCAGAATCTTGGCTCTGACCGATCACTAGCTGTGTGACCTCAGTGAGTCCTGCTTGCTATTCTCGGGTTCTGTTTCAAAATCACAAAAGGTTATACTGCCCCTGCCTCGTTGGGGTGATTACAGTAGTGATAATGTAAGTAAAATGCCCAGCGTCCTCCTGGCATCGTGCAATGCCTGGACCGTGGTGACTGTCATTATTTATAACCACTGGCGATTCATCCTCACACTTGGCTTGTCTCCGCTGTAAATTAAGTCAAGAACCTCCAAAAGTGGGAAAAAATAATTTCTTAAAGCAAAACCAACAATCAACTGAACAGCACTTACTGAGGACCTGCTGGAGAGACATCAGTGCTCAGGGCTTCTGGGAGGGTGGGAGGGAGCTCAGGGAGCACCCCACTGCTTCTCAGCAAAGATGAGAAAATAAAGATGCAAATTAAAATGAAACTAGAACTAAGGAAGCTTATTTTCAAAACACAAAGTAAAACCTCTGTGGAGAAAGCACATGACATCGCCAGTTTGTTTTGATGCCAAAGGCAAGCTATAAATGAACACAGGTTTCGAGTTGCCACCAGGGCTGATCCTCTCGGTGGGCACAAGAGCCGATGCAGTAGTTAAGGTAATACAAGCTGCTATAACAAATAAGCCCCCAAAGAAAATGATTCTCTCTTATTCACAGAGAATCCAACAAACTGGACATGGAAAGGATATAGAAGGGGTCTTTGCTCTTGAGTTCTGGGGGAACCAGAATGACCAAATCTCTGCCATTGTCAGCATAAGGGTCCAGCTGTACCCTGGCACTGACATCCAGCCAGAGATGCGGGAAGAGCAATGGACTGAATTTATAGGCCAGGCTTGGAAGGTGCACATCTCACCTGTGCTTCTGCACACCATTGGCTAAAATGTTCACATGGTCACACCTGATTGCAAAGGATGCTGGGAAAACAGTGTCTCCATTTGCTCAGCAGGAAATGGAAGTGACTTTTCAGAACAGCACGGGACCCAGCAAACTGCAGGAAAATTCCCTGCTGAGCTTGAGAAACCTGTCTACACTCTCGCAAGAACTTAGTCCCCAGGTTCATGGCACTGCAGGCAAATTTCACACAGCACAATAACAAAATAGGAGACTAACAGGGAAAAAAGGATAACAAAGACTCTAAAATGGAAAAGTGAAAAGAAATGTATACTAAAAGGAGAAAACTGAAATTCACTCTCTCTGCTTATGTAAGACTGAGGATAAAGCCTTCAGAAACGAAGTCAACTTCCACAAAGCTGCTCTTGCCGATATTGCCATATTTTGACAGAGCTAAACTTAAGCCAGACCTTGTTGCTTTCTTAGAATGAGAGTGTTTTATTGATTATATATTGAAGAGGGATTGATTATATATTGATATATATCCCTTCCATGTCCAGTTTGCTGGATTCTATCAAATAGGAGGGAGTCATCATCTTTTGGGATTTGTTATATCAGCTTGCATTACCTTAACTACCTCTATTACACGTCTAAACCAAGTACCCACTGTCCTTGTTGGGTAATCTGTGGACAGCTGTCTGGAATTCTGGGTTCAGGCTGAGCTTCTGTTTCACCATCCATACCCTTTCACTTTCTACAGATTCCCTGCTTTGAAGCTCATATCCCTCAGGGTCAATTTTTTAAAATCACAACCCACAATATGAAGTATATTTTACATTTGGATCCAGTTCAAGCACACCCAAAAAGCAGAAGTTTCTTGAAACATTCTAGATTTTATGAAGAATGGCGTGCTCAGATAATTTGTTTTATTCTATTTCATTCTGTTAAAAAAACAGCTGCTGTTCACAATCCATGAAACTATTTAGACAAATCATTTAGTAAGTGTCCAAGGCAGTAATCTGCTGGCCTGCAAACATACCAGTCTGCATGGGCAGAATCATCCTTTTACGTCTGTCACTTCAGCATCTCCTCGGATGCTGGGAAAACAGTGTCTCCATTTGCTCAACAGGAAATGGAAATGACCCCTGACCCCCTGCCCCCTTTCTTCCAGTGCTTTCATCCTGTAACACCCACTTTAACCTCACTACAAGTTTATCAGGAGCAGCAGACCCTTACTCTTCCATTGGTTCCCCTTTCCCCTTTATCAGAATCGTCCTGGATTTGCTTCCAACTCAATCGACAGACTCCATGACCTCAGCCTCCTGGTTTGTCTGTCCACCCAGCACTTGGCTTCAGACATTGTTCTTCTCTCCTCCTGATAACCAGGCTTGCAGCTTAGCCACCAGCCCAGAGGGCATGACACAGAAAGGCCATGCATGAACGTATCTGAGCCAGGCCTCTCAACTCGGGATGACCAGGCCTCTCAACTGGGGATGACGTCTACACAGACTCACACTGTTCAGTCAGTCCACTGTAATCTTCCCACTTCTAACCCCTCACACTATGCAGAGAATGAGATGCAAAGCTCCGCACGGTCCTTATGTAGATGCCTAACTCTGTAGTATCTGACTGTTGATCTTCAAAATCTGCCCCTGTTACTTCGATGACTTTCTCTTCCCTAGTTCTTCCCTTTCTTGCCAATCCCTCTTCAAGCTTCTTCATCAATCCTTCTCTTTCCTCTTCCCCCATGGTGGGTGTCCTCCGGTTCCTTCCCTGCTCATCACACGCCAAGGGAAACCCACCCCTCATGATTTCACTGCATCTACATAATGTCTCTTTTTACAAACATTTCCTAATTCCTCAGTTCTATGTGGCTTTGCATCCAGTGCCAGCTACCTCGAATATAAGGGCTCTTCCACACCCCACCCATCCCAAACTGAAGTTGGGTTTTGTCCCTACCTCATCCTTTCAAGTTTGCACGTTCTGCACGTAGAAAACAAAATCATAATTATTATTTGATGCCCAGGTCCGGGGTCTAAATAATCTAACCTCTAGCTACCCCTCACCCCAGAGTCTGGACTTTCCTCATGATGCACTGCGCTCAAGCTAAGCCGCCTCCGGTGAAAGGGATGCTCCCGTGCTCTTGTCATGGTGCGTTTGTCCTCTCACTCCCTTTACCCGAAATGCTGTCACCCCCGGTAGTCAGAACCGCAGGGCTCCCTTGCTCACCTCACTCAGGTTTCTGCTCACAGAAGCTTCCCTGACAGGCCTATCAAAGCGGCATCCACAGCAAATTCTGCCCCCTTCCCCTGCTTGTTTTTCCTCAAAGCCAAGATCACACTGTAAGTGAATGTGTCTGCTGGTGGTTTTCCCTGACTTCTAGAATGTGAGTTTCTTTATTTAGCTGACTGCTCAGCACCTAGAACATACTTGAGACAAAGTAAAACCTCAGTTAATAATGAATGAGCAAATGAATAATTTATCTCCTCTTCCTCTCCTCTCTCCCCCACTCCTCCCACCCCAAACTGCTTTCTCCTGGACTCTAGGTAAAGACACACAGTGTTCCCAACTAAAACCCAAGGGGAGCCTAGCCTCTGACCTCATCCCCTCACTCCCCTCTCGAGCCGCCTCCCATCTGTCACACCTCCCAGTGAATTTTTCTAATCTCCCTCCTGCTGCATCTGATTTCTCCATGCTGCTGTGGGCTTGACTGAGTGTCGTGAATTCCTTTACAAACCGGATGAGCCATAGGCTCCCTTCTCAAGAAAATGCTCGCACAGTAACACACTTTCCATAACAGATTCTCCAAAGCCCAGTGAGAACATCTTCCTATCCTCAGGTGCCATTGTTTTCAAGGCTAAAAATCTCCACAAAGCACATGTGCTGCAATTCTAACCTCCACGGTTATTGTCTTGGGAGGTAGGTCCCTGAAAGGTGGTCTGGTCACCAGGGCAGACCTCGGGAGCAGGATTAGTGCCCTTAAAAAAGAGACTCCAAAAAGCCAGCCCTTGCTCTGTGAAGAAGGTCACAAGAAGGCAGCCGTCAGTGAGAAAGCAGGCCCTCCTCATCAGACACCAGATCTGCCCAAACCTTGGGCCTAGATGTTCCCACCTCCACAGCTGTCAGAAATAAACATGTGTTATTTATAAGCCACCCTCTGCATGATATTCTGGCCCAAAGGGAGTAGGACCGTGTCCATGTCCGTAGCTCTCCCTGCTGGCGACCCTCCCCCTCTTTGATCCAGTCCTCACAAGAGCTGCCCAAGCCATGCCTTCATATGCACATCTGTCCAGGGCCTCCCTGCCTCCGCTGTCATGCCTGTCGTGGTCCTCTAGCACCTCGAGAATGAACTTCCAAATTCTAGGCCGCTGCGTGCTGCTGCTGCTTCCTCCAGCCTCGGCTCCTCCACCTCCAACGGAGCTGGAGCCATTCTGAAAAGCAGGTCTCACATGCCATCGCCAAGAGCCTGGAGGGTCTTTGCCCCCCTCACCCCGTGCCTCCCCCGCGCTTGTTTGCCAGCTGCTCATCTCCCTCCAGCAGCTCGAGGATGATCACGAAAACACTCCCTGGTCTCCCGGGGCTCGACTGGGCTCGACTGGGCTCTCCTCTTATCGGACTGCGTTGCAATCATTGTCTTGTCCATTTCCCCTGCCAGATGGTGCCGCATCAAGGACAGGTGCTCAATAAAGGTGTGTTGAGTGACTGCATGGGGTGATCAGGTGGAAGGAGCGAGAGGAGGGAGCAGCACGTTTGGATTCATGTAAATGGGCAGGTGTAACCCACATGGCTTCCAAAATAAAATCCATAATAACAGGAGATGAACTGGACAGTCCTTCCATTTACAAAAAGGATTCACCACAAGGGGCCTCTAACTAGAGCGTCTTTAACCATTCTAGCTAAGTGCTTGTTTGCAGATTATTCATCATTTTATAAGGAGGCCAAAAGTTAAAGTGCAGCCACTTGGAGCTTCTAAGACAGACTCACAGGCTTCTGAAGCCTGTCTCAGGCCTCCCTAGTAACAGGGAAGAGGGTTCCACCTTCAGCTGTTCAGTGAACACAGAACGTTTTAGGAATGAGCCAAAGAGGGAAAGAACAGATGAACTACAGTCTCTGGAGTGACAGTTTTCAAAAAGAAAACAAAGTTTCAAAGGAAAATTATTTGATCTCTGGTCTTCCTCTGCCCTGCATCCTCTCTCTCCCCTCTTCTTTCAGAGAGACGGTGGTGCAGCTCAGGAACTCTGTTTTAAGGAAACAGCCTCACGGACATCCAGCATTGAGAATTAGGTGATCAGTTAAAGTCTCCTCAACGCAAGGAACCTATAACATTTAGAAAAGAGAAAGACAGAGGTGGAAGTTTGATCCTCAGACACGCCCAGTGACCACCCTGTAGTATTCAGCTGTTGAAGGCACCTCTCGGATGGAAAAGCTCTGAGGACGATTCTTTGAAAAACAACTGAAGTTGAGGGACCAGTGTTGCTCCAGCGTGTCCAGGTCAGGGAGGAGATAATCACATCCCAGTGTTTGTGCTGATGTGGGCCCACCCAAGCCAGGCGCACGCGCGGCCCCCTGCTCCCACCCGGCCGGGCCTACTGGTGACGTGTCTGTCTCCCCCACTGGCCTCTGGATCTTCTCAAGCAGAAGCGGACTTTTTTCTTCTTTGGCTCCCCAAAGTTCGTCACGGTGCCTGGCAAATTGTAGGTGTTCAAAGCCATGTCATAAACACGTTCCGTGTTGAGTCAGACGTGAGATGGTCACACAGCAGGTGTCCTGTGGCAGGGCCAGGTGTGCGGGGCTTTGAAAACAGAACCGGGGCGGGAATGAAGCCAGGGGATTGAAACATCAGTTTTCCTTTAACCAAACGACTGTTTCTGCTCTACAGTTATCGTCTCTGTCCACGTTCTTCTGCTTCCCTCTGACTGGGTTCCTCCGGGCCTGCGGGAAACAGACGGTCCCCGAGTTGAGTGGAGGCGCCATTTACAGCGCGGCCGGACCAGCGACAGTGAGGTGTCCCTGTGCGCCGTGACCTGAAGGGACCAGGGACAGCAGGGCTGCCAGCGCCTCGTGAGGCCTGAGGGGCGTGGGCACAGCAGGCCCGTAGCCACGGGGTGGGGGTAACAGAAGAAGAGACCGTTCGATTTCAGTTTTTCTTATCTTTATCAGAATCAGTGAAGTTTTTCAGCCTTTTCCAAGATAACATGGAGCTGCCTCTTTATGAAAAGTGGAACCCATCTTTGCAGGAGAAGGTCAGGAAGCAGAGGCCTAGAAAGGAGTTTCCAGTTCTGTCTTCCGAGCTGGCTATCTGGTCAATGGCTGGGAACTCTCAGCTGGCCAGATGCAGCCGCTGGGAGCTGTGAGCACTGAGATCTGAGTTCTGACCTGCAAAGAGCCTGGAACTCTGGCCAAATCACCAAACAGGACGTGGGCCATGCAGCCAACAGTCCCGCAAGCTGCTGACAGCCGAACGCCGGGTGCCAGAGCCAGGCGCGGCCACACGGTGGGCACCGTCCCAAGGCTCCCTCGATCTGCATTCTGGCACACGCACGCCCTGGCCACTCTGCCGCCGCGCTACAGCCCGGGCACCGCCGGCCGCCCGCTCTGGATGCAGACGCTGTTGCGGTAGCGCACACAGGCCCCTTTGTTCAGAAACACCCCAGCCAGCGCGCAGGCAGCCTCCGAGGGTGCCTTCCCCGAGCCTGGGAAGAAAGACCGCGCGGTCAGCTGCCCAGCCGAGCGGCTTCACTGTGGACGGGCCCTGGCAGGCACGGCGGGCTGGCTGCAGTGCATCCAGAAACGGAGCTTGGAGATGCTCGGCCAGAACTGTGGCAAAACCTCACTCAAGTGCGATCCAGGCTTGCGTGGGGCTGGCCGTGGCAGCCCTTGGCTGTTGACCATATCAAGAAGGCGGCTCCAGCCCAGAAGGCCCCAAGGACCCTGACCCTGGCGCGGTCTTCGCAAACGACACAGCCTCTTGCTTCGTGTATGGAAGTGGTACAGGCTGTGGATTCAGGGCGGCCACAGGGCCAGACAGTCATCGCCGCTGTCCTCCGGGGCTACCGCAGCATGAGCTTCTAGAAGCAGGGACTTCTCTGCCTCCAGCCTCACCCATGTCAGCAAGGGGTGCCTGTCGGGAGAATGGGGCCTTAGACCATCCTTCTCCCACCCTAGGGAAATACCCCGGTGACGACAGACCTGTGGCCACACCGCCCTGTGTGCGCCAGAGACCTGGGGCCAGAGAACTATTTCCCTTGAAATAATCGTTCAGTCGTAAAGGAATTATTTGGTCATTTGTTGGCTCCCAAAAAGATCACAGCAGAGAGCTACCGAGTAGTTCTGAACGTTTGCTGCATGGCCAACACCTTGTTTGGGGGTGCAACATCCCAGGCCTGGGGGCCGCGGCGGTGGTGCAGGAAACCCAGGGGAGCTGAACTGTGCCGCTTGGGTACCGGAGACGCCAGGCGGGTCCTCCCCGGCCCAGGTCTGTGTCATCCCTCCCCAGGGATTTTCTGCAGGGAACGGGGTCACTTGTCCCCCCTGCTTGAGACCAGTACAGGGTGTGAATTCTTCCCCGTCACCGCAGCATCTAGTACAGCGTAGGGCAGGGATCCAGCAGATCTTTAATGGATGGATAAATGTTTGGTTTGTTTCAAAGGATGAGGAAGAAATATTTCCTTGTGTTTTGGCTCTCTCAGCTTTGTCTGGGGGTTAGGGCAGGGCATCCATCTCCTGAAAGGCTCCCAGATTTGGGTGTACTTATTATATCACTGCTCCCAGCAGCTCAGCAGGGAGGTGGGAGAGGCCATCGCAGCTGAATTAAACCCAGACAAAGAGCACCCCCACCCCATCCCTGAGGCTGGCCTGGATCCAGGCGAGCTCTTAGAACTGAGGGAGTGAGGCGAACACATGGCAGAGTTAATTTGGTGCCTTTACTTGTTCTCCCTGATTTCAAAATCTAAACTTCTGTAGGGATCTAACTCTCCTCCCCCACCCACCTTTTCCCTCAAGCCCACTTCCTCCTTGCTTCCCACTTTATATTCATTCAACAAACAGTAATTCAAAGCGTGCTGGGTGCCGGCCCACTTGAGTCAGCTCTGAGTGCCCGGACCTCTGGGGTGGGGGAGATGCAAACGCTCAGCCGCAGACAGGGTCACGTTCAGCGGGTCCAGGGTTGGCAGCTCCTGGTCAAGCTCCCGATTCTGAAAGGCTTGTGTGTGGCTTCCACCAATTAATCCCCACAACGTTTGAAAAAGTCAGAAATATCTTTCAAGCGAGGTGTGTTTACTGTGGCTCGCACGGCAGGGGAGGGGCAAGGCGACAGGCCTGGTTCTGCGGGGCTGGGAGCGGTGTCGCTGTGGGCTCGGGCTGGGCTGCGCTGGTGCATGTGCAGGAGACTCACCTGCTTCTTCAGCACGATCTCACGGTACCGTGAGTCTCCAACGGGGTGCGCGTCTGATGCTGAGCAGTCCGGGTCACGTGGAGGTCAGGCCCACCCCTGCCTCTGCGCAGCCCCATTGCTCAAAAGCAGGAAGCAGGTGCAGGGTGGAGGGCCTGTCCTCCTGAGACTGGCAGGCTGTGGGGTGCGATAGCTCTCAGTCTGGGCGCTCAAGGACGGGAAGGCAGGCGAGCAAGGTCTAGGCCCAAGGGTCCTGGAACGGTGAGGAGCAAAGACCAGGCTTCATTTTGCACCCGGAGAGTCTGGTTTAGAGCTAGCATCCAGTGGCCTTCAATTCCCGTTTGCACTTGCACGTGTTCTTAGACACAGGTCCCCTAGGATCCTGTGAGATGTGAGCGGACCTTTGATTTGCCGATGAGGGAACTGAGGCACGAGCGAAGTGACTCTTCAAAGTTGGGAGTTCGTGGAGGCTCTGAACTCAGGACGTGTGTCTGCGGCTGGCAGGGCTGCTGCAGAGCTGCCTCCAGGCACATGGTCTCCCTACCCCCCCTCTGGCCCTGGCCGGACCTGCTGAAGGGCGTCGGGAGAGAGTTCCAAAGCCAGAGTAGAGCTCTCCACTTTGTTTCTCTGGCCTCAGCTGCTTGTCTCTTTGTTTTTTAGTTTCCAAATTATAAAAAAGAAGTAAAAATAGGGAGGCGAGTGTTCTGCTGCTTCCTTAATGAACCCACCTGCTGGCTATTGCCTGAAATTCCTTTAAAGAAGCACAAATCCCTTCGTTCTGCAGGTATAAATAAAAAGCTTAAGATGTAAATGCCTGGAAGCCTTAACACAGCGATATAAATAAGTCCCACTCAAGTCCAAATGATAATAAAATATTCTATTCTGCTTGTTCTGAGCTATAAGGCAGAAATAAAAATCACCAGTATTAAATAGCCTTTACAGGTCCAAAACAATTTTACCAAAATCTCCACAATTCAATGTATACATATGCAATTTTTTATTTTTTATTATTATTATTATTTTTTGGCCTCTAGCAGATGCCAGGCACTGTGCTAGCCACTGCTGATGTGGTGAGAACCACAGACAGTCCCTTCTCCCTGGAGCTGAGAGTCGAGCGAGGAATGAAAAGTCAACACCACACTTCCAGAGCCTGTGAACCAGGAACAGAGCAAGAAAGGGCTTCCCTGGGCAGTGGGGCTGGTGTGTTCAAAGGCTCTGGGGCAAGAGGCTGAAAGGAGCCCAGAGTGGGGGATGGGCCAGCCCGGTGGGCAGGAGCTGGACTGAGAAGGGCCTGGGAACCCTTGGTTAGGACTTGGGGCTGGAGCTGAAGCTCCAAGGAAGATGAACAGCCATGGGAAGACAGTTAAGGGCTTTACCTCAGAGCCATGACAATATGCTTTCTATTTTTAAAAAATCTTACTTTTGCCACAGGAGCGGGTGGAAGGACACATTGAAGTCTCTCAGGTGTCAGGCACTGGAGGGGACTCCCCTGCCCCTGGGCTCTTCAGGCTGGTACAGAAATCAGAAAAACCCAGTGAATTGGGTCCTGCCTTCCTCAAGGACGGGAGGACTCCAACTCTGAGTGTCAGTGCCTCTGAGCGTGGAGGAGGAGCTCACATACTGAGCAGGGATGATACGTGTTAACTCTGCAAATCAGGGTGGGCTCTAAGGGGGAGAGGAGACTTCTAATGTGCTCTTACACCCCTCCTCCCAAACCTCCATTTTCCTAAGTATTTAGGAGCAGGAATCACTTCTTAGGGCAAAGGCAAGAGCTTCTCCTTAGCCTGAAGGCCTCAACAAATGTCAACGCAAAATAATCCTAGAGCCCTGAAGAGGCGGCTCTGAGAATCGTGGGGTGGTCTGTGCTGAGCCCCTGCACAGATAAGAGGTGACACATTCTTGGATTTGGATGGAGAAATGAAGATGGGAGGAAGCGTTTGCAAAGATGTCGTCATCTTCTAATCTTATGAAGCAAAATTCTTGAAATGTAGTGATGGGTGTGGGATAAGGAAGAGGGAAGCCAAGGGTGACCCACTTTCCTGATGCCTGGTGGGGATGGGTGATGCCATGGGCTGAGAAGGCCCAACAGAAGGGCAACAGCTTGGAAGGGAAGATGATCGACTCAGTCTGGGGCATGCCGGGATGTAGGTCTCCAAGGCAAGGAGATGCATATGGCTCAAGAGACACCTTTGCCCCTTACTGGCTGAAACTGCTTTCCCAGCCCCATGGTGGGGCCTACCCAACCCCGACCCATTCTATCTAGTCTGGTTCTTCCTGTTGTCTTCCCTGAACTTCAAACACACCGTCTAAGATAGTGAAATGGCAACAAACATGCCTCATATATTCAGTGCCCCCCATCTCCATGCATCTTCACTTTCTGGCAAAAGAGCAGAGGGAGAAGGCAGTTTCTGCAATTTGCACATCAGAGATGTTCTGACTTATGAGACAAACCGCAGAACTGATCTCTGCTTCCCAGCAGCCTGTTAAAGGCACATGCACCAGGGATTCCCAGAGCCTGCAGCAGGGGAGAAGAAAAGACCTCACCCCATGCACAGCTGCATCTTGGAGCTCTGCTGGCTAATGGGGGGGACAGGCTGGCCCTGGTGGAGCCCCATCTTTCAAGGCAGGTCAAAGTGACCTCCGTGAGAGAAGCAGCACAGACAGGGTCCTTCTCGAGACTCCTCGTCATGCTGCAGTCCATTTTTCCTGAGTCATTATTCCTTTCATTGATTATATTGGAGAGAGAGAGACTCAGTGGCTAAACTGAGCCTCTGGGATTTCACCTTCTAGATGAGTTTTGGGTCAAGAGACAGGAAAGAGTCTTTTCCAAGTTCCTTCCAGCCTGGAAACAGCTTACCTCTAATTCCCACCCCAAGAAGAACCTCACTCCACTCTGCTTCTAAACGTGTGGAACTTCATACTGGAGGAGGCGAAGAGGGTGGTGACGCACAGCAGGCTTTGTGCCTCAGGAGCCTGAGGGCAGAGGGCAGGAAGAGGAGCCAGGGCATCTCCGTGTGGGAGGAGGCCCCTGGGGCTTGGTCACGGAGAAGGGCGCTTATATAACCGCATGTGCTGAACACTGTTGGCTACTCCACCTACCTGCCCGAGAAGCCCGCGCTGATCTCGAGAAGACACCTGGGGAGATGCTGCCAGCAGGTCCTGTCCCTGTCCTGAGACTCCTCCTGAGGTGTGGGGGATGGAAGAAGTCAAATGAGGCACCCCCATGACCTGCAGGGGTCAAGGGCAGGCCAGGCTCCTTGGCAGAGGGGGAGCCAGTGTCCCCTTTAAAGAGGTCCCATGGTCCATTCCATCTGCTGACCAGAGAGCTAAGTGGGCCTTGTTCATAAAACACTCATTTTAGGGAGCAGAGCTTTCGGGGTCCCTGTGTTGGTTACAGGTTGGTCTCTTGGGACTACATTGGCTGGCTTTCACCTGGCAGAGCCCCGGGAAAGCTATTGAGGAGCCCAGGAACTCCTGGACTGCATGCCAGCCTCGCAAGTCAGTAGCAGGGAGCCAGAGGGACCGGAGAACGATCACGGCACCCACGTAGGCTGGCCGGGTGATGTGCGCCTCTCTGGGCGCGCCGGGTTCTAGGCCGTCAGCACTGATCCCGCAGCGTTCTAGTCTGCAGGTGCCTTCAGCTTCAGTCTCTGTGTTTTCAGTAACAATGCCATGAAGTTGGTGATGAGAACGTTCCAAGGTCACTCAGCTGACAAAGACCTGAGTCCAGATCTTTCATATGTAAATGCTCCAGTTCTGTGTTGGAAACCTAAAGGAGCCTGAGGAATGAGACTTTGCATTAATTTGATTATTCTAATTTAGAAGCAGGGTTTTAAATTCTTGCAGCTAAGGTAGTAACTAGAAGTTTCTTAGGCACTTACCCTACCCCACACTGTCGTGGGCAAGAGCCACGAAATCTTCCGTATCATGCATTCCCTTTCTTTAGTTATCACCCATCCCACCTGGTCTATTTCCAGAAAGAAATCAGCAAGCATTTCCCAGACTCTGCCTCTCTCTCTCTCTCTCTCTCTCTCTCTCTCTCTCTCTCTCTCTCTCTACTTCTTCCCTACCTCTAGCGCCCTATGCCTCTCCCCCCATCTCTCCCCACCTCCCCCACCCGTGTTGCCACACTGCCACCATCACAAGTACTGCTAGAGAAGCTCCCCAGGAATTTTAATAGCATCAATCAGCCTCGCAGCTGGGGGCAGAGATAAGGGCGAGGTAGCAGATCCTCCCTTAAAGCTCTTCCCTTGTTTTGTGGGTGTAGCTCTCACTTCTTCAATTTGGAAACCCTTCACACAAAGACAAACACATACAATTATCAGTCCCTCGTGTGGAGAGCGGGGAGGAGAGACCAGCTCTAGCTCTCAGTCCGACCATTTATCTCTCTGCCACAGGACCTCATCTGCCTCCCTCTGGATCTTCTGCCTTCTTGGAGCTTCCACCTTCTTCCCTTCTCTCCCTCTCAACTTGCCCCCACCCCTGCAGGGGGTAAGGGTGGGTATGAATCCAGAGTGAGGACCGGCCTGTGGGGAACTCTGGGAAATTCCAGGTGCACCAGGAAACCCTGCAGGAGGATCTGGGTCATTTCTAGACTTAAGGCTTGGCAGGACGGAGCACCAGGCCTGGTGCTGCACCTCCTCCTTCTTCTTCAGAGGCCCTTTACTGTAGGGAGCGAAATTTGCCACACCAAAATTTGTGTCTGTGGCATAGGATTATTTTAGGCTGTTATTTTTAAGAACAGACATAGGAGAAGCTCTGAAACTGAGCAGAAGTTACCCTTTTATAAGAGACATTTACATGTATAAAGATAAATCTCCTCCTGTAAGGGTGCTTCCCTCGCTGAGCTGAGAGGCTGGACCCCCTTACTCATTGGAGAAGGCAGCAACTGAAATCTGCCCAACAACCGTGCCCTTGTTTACCAGGCCTTTTCTGATAACACCCCGTAACTGGCCTTCCCCTTCCACCTTCCCCTCCCATCCTTTGCCTTTCCCTGGAGATGTTATTTGAGGAGATGGCTGAGGCTATTCTGGTGAGTTGCTTAGTTTTTCTGGGTCTCTTCCATGCACAAGAGGTGTACATGTTATTAAACTCATGTTTGTTTTTCTCCTGTTAATCTGTGTTTTATAAGAGGGATGATTCAGCCAGAAACCCAGAAAGGTAGAGGAGAATTATTTTTCATCTCCCTACAAACAGAGCTGTGCCATCTTCTGAAAAATACTTGTTTTGGTCCTTCTATGCTCCTTCTTTGCACAGTAGCACTCCTGGACCTTCTTCCTCCAGCTCCTGGAATTTGCGAGTGAGGGAGCAGACACTGGCTTGCCCATTGTTTCGCAGCTCGGCATTTTGAGCGGGTCACATGTTCTCATTGAGCTCTGTCAGGGGGTGATCAAAAGAACTGAGTTAAATAATAAGTTTTGTCCCCATGCTGGTGTGTCCTTGGATTCACTGCTTAAGCCCTTTCTGCCTCAGTTTCTCCATCTAGGAAATGTGAAGATTCCTGTCGGGAAGAGTTTATAACACAAGGACTTAGAAAATGGAAAATGGGAAAGTCACAGGGCCACGGAGGGCTCGGGAGAGCTCAGGGCCCTGCTGCACGGGCTTCCTGGGCCAGTTCACAGCGCCTTCGTGCTGATTAGGACCAAAGAAAACACAGCCCTCGCTTTGGAAATCACTTCATCCTGTGGTTCTTTAGTCCTTCTTTTACAAACGTTTTGTCATGCACATTCTTCTACTGCCACTTCATTTAAACATCACGTGTGTAAAAGAAAACCTGCCTTTGTAGGGCCTCCCCCTCCATGTATGTGAAGCCCTAGTCCACTTCACTCTTACCAGGAGGGAAGGCAGCGACAATGACCTTGTGGCTGTGGCTTCCTGGTGACTTTCCACGCTGACCTTACCCTCCCATGTTCCCATCATAAAGCGGTAACTTGCACTGTTTTCTGTCCCCCGTGTAGACAGAGGGTAGCCTTGTTATTATTAAATTTCTTTTTGCTTTTGTCTCTTGTCAATCTGTCTGATGCTTGTTTGACTGCTTGCCTGGAAGGTGGGGGGGGATTATCTCTTCTACCCCGACAATTGATTGGACTACACAGAGCTGGAGAAAAACTCAGAATGTTTGTTGTAAGGGAGGAAAAGCTTTTCCTTGACCATCTTAAGGTTCCTGAATTAAATTGACAAATTAACCAAAGAAAAACATTTTATTGGATTTGTGCAGATGCCTGGAGGTCTTTACAAAGGAGTGAGGACCCAAAGAAGCACCCAGTATAGGAAGTTTTGCAACTTTAGACAAAGAAATGATAGATTTAGATGGACTTGGCAGTGCAAAGGAGTTTGGGTACGGGTAGTCCAAATATGCTAGGTGGTCCTCATCTTCTTCAAGTAGAAAGCAGTTTAGGCTTGTCTGCAGATTTCCATGGTGCCCCTTCTGGACTAGGAATCTACCTCAAGTAAAATGAGAATTTATTTCCTGCCTTTAGGTAGAAAGGGGGAGATGCTTTCTGCATGTATTACTTCTTCACTGCTTTCAGCTCAAACTAGAATTTACCTCAAAAAGGTATGTTTTGGGGTGATGTATACCAGTTTTCTTTACTGTTTTCCTTATATCGATAAAGATCCCCCAGAGCTGCCGACTTCAGCCATCACAATGACTAGGACAGTGAAGAGGCATAGAGGAAGACACCCCCTTCTTTAGGGGTGTTCAAATAATCATTAATCATCCAACAGATTAGTAGGAGAAAAAAAACAAATTTAATTATATCTATATGTAGATGTCTTTGGAATTTACAAAGATGTGGATTCCAAAGACAATGAGGCAAAATAGGATACATATCCCATACTTAAAAAGGGATTGGGGGGCCCTCCCTGGTGGCGCAGTGGGTTAAGCAATGCACTATGAAGCAAACCACAGCCACTGCAGCACGAGTTCTATCCCTGCCGCCGGCCAGGGAGGGGACCCACATGGAGGAGCAGACCTCTCCTGCCTCGCCTACTGCTCCCCTCAGCAGTGTGTTTCAGTTGATCTGCCTGTTCTGCTCCCCACTCTGTCTGGTGGATTCTCTCACCCCCCGCACCTCTGGCCTGTACCCCCATGCTTGTATGCATAAATAAATAAATCTTTAAAAAAAAAAGGGGATTGGGGCCTGGGGGCTTCAAAAAGAGAGGAGGGGACTCATATGATCTTCAATTAGGTATTTGCTCTGCCATCTAGATAGGTTTCTCTAAGAGAGAGGTTATTTCTGGTAAAAACCCTAATTCTGAATAATACCCCAATTTCCATTCTTCTGGGTAGTTAAGGGTGTGGTCAAGGTTCCTCATGAGTCTGACAAGTCTGGAAACAATTCACATGACAAACTGTGGAAGGCCCGGTCTGCCCATCCTGGCAGACCCAACTTTCGTATTGGGGGGGCTCCTGTGTGCATTTTAATAAGCATGTCTTCTTCATATTTCCTTCCCTCTCTCTTCTTTCCCTGCCCCCCCTCCCCATCCGTTTCTCTCCATCTTCCCTTTCTTGGCCCCACCGACCCAGCACTGCTGCAAAGGGAGCCCGCAGTTCCCATATTCTGACTCTCGCTTGTGGGAACGTTTCGGCCCAGAGATCCCTCAGAAGCGGCAGCTTTAGATGGATTCGCCCATTTCCAAGATGACATTTGGGTTATTTGCCATACAGGTGTTTCCACCACACACCCAGCATCATGTGGCTTCACTCCTGTTCAAGTATTAATTCCTTCTCTTGGCAGCTGCCATGAGACTTTGCTGCGGATGTGTTGTAGTTTCTAAAGGAGAGAGATGTTGGTGGGAGGATTTACAGCTGTTTGAAGAATTCCTCCGCCCAGGCAATTGTTCTGGAAGGTGGGGCTGGCGGTGCATTTTTCCGGCTGGGGGCAGCTTTCCTTCGCCCTGTCTCTCTCTGAGAAGAAGAAAGGGGAAGCTGAAGTGCTTCCAAATAAAGATCTGAGTAATGAGATTTGATCTAAAGGGATTTGTTATTAAACTCCAAGAATTTCCAGATGCAATCAGAGCACCCGTGAGTTTTGTTCCTGCCAGACCATCAAAAGGACAGCTCTCGTGGGGAAGGGGGCCGGAGGGGTGGTGTTTGCTAACCCTTCAGCGCCATCACCACCACCTCCCCCTGTAATTTCCCTTATGTTTTCCTGCTGCAAAGACTTTCTCTGTTCAGTTGCAGGAACTCTGAGCGAGCGAATAGTGCTTTCTGGGGACCTCGCCTTTGTTAAGTGGATCTGCAGTGATACAGTAGAGATTTTAATGTGCAGTGCTGTGTTTTAATAGACTGTTCAACTACAGCATCACACATTAGCTGGCTAGGGTACAGCTGCAGAAATATCGTAGACGTGCTCTCAGGAAGCACTATTTACTTTAATGGGGAGATGCTGCAATGGACTGAAAAACTCTGCAAAGAGAGCAAAGGGGAGGCAGAGGAGGAAAAGACCCAGCAAAGAGGCAAACCCCTCTTCTTATTCGTGTACTGAGTCCAGAAGGGCGAGCCCTTGACAGCTTGTAACCAGGCCAGGACTGGATGACTTGTCCGGCCCCATTACAGAAGGATTTTGCCAAGCTGTAATTTCAAGGGCACCTCGCACTTGAAGCCCCTTCTGATGGGCCTCAAGGTTGGAGCGACTTTGAGGCGTGTGGTCATTTGTCTTAGTTTATCAGGGCCGGAGCTTTCATTTTCATGGTTTGCTCTGTTCTCTGTGTTTGCTCCGAGATTTTCCCCTCCCAAGTGTCCCCATCCCAGCGCACACTCACAAGTGCGTGTAAGCACGTATGTGTTCACATACACCAACTTTCATCTACACCGTGAAGCAGGAACTCAGAAATTCCAGAATTTGTTCTCCTCTCATCATTTCAGAGGAGGTCAGACTGAGCCTCTCCCCGGGAGAAAAGCAGCAGATTGCATTAGCTGTGAGGGCTCAGCAGCCAAAGGACCCGTCCAGCCATTATGCAAATAAAAACTCCCCACCTGTTCCTCCCCACCTGTACGAGGCTCTGCAGAAATAAACCTTGAGAAAAGAACTATCCTAGCCTTGCCCAGATGAGAGCTGTGAACAGCTTTTTCCCCCAAAATTTATCGTAACTCATATTCTTTTTCCTACTGCGCCTTCCTGCTGTACAGCAACATTTAAAAACCAAATTGCAAATTCTAAAAAGAGGCTAGTGCCTTCCCAAGATATGCTCCCCCAAACATACTCTTTATGCAAACCCAGGCCCATTGGAAGCCTGGAGGAGGCAGGAAGAAATGGAAAAACAAGGGAAATAACCCCAAAATCAGTAGTATAACAGGACTCCTCCATCTGCCTAAATAGTTTGCTCATTCAGCCTTGGAAGTAATCACTTTCTTACTCACCCAGTGACATTTTATTCTAGGTGAGCAGACAAGAATGTTAATTCCATTCATGCTCTTTCCATGTATTATGATGAGGAAGGGTGAATTGCTTCCTTTTTCTCATTTTGACTGGAAGCCTTGAGCAGGGCAGGCAAGCCGCAGCCACCCCGAGTTTGCCCCCCTCCACTGGAGCCTGTCATTCCCTTTTTGGAGTTTCAGCCCTCTGGGACTTGCGAGCTCACATACAAGAAGGAGTTCCACAGACTGCTCCTTTAAATCACTTAAAAATATATTGCAAAAATAGCATACATATGGTTGAACATGTTTCCCCCACCACACAGGAAGGTATAAAATACAAAGGAAATGTCTTCTTCATCTACTTTATCCCTATCCTAGTCTAAGTCCTCAAAGGGAGTCACCATTACTTTTTCATTTTCACTCTTCTGTTGTTCTACTTTTAATTATGTACACATATATATTCTTTAATCCAACTCAAGAAGCTATCTGGTGATTCCTTACAATGAAAGAAGGCAGAAATGGACTTCTTCTTTTTGGTTATTTAACTTTTTAAAATTGAAATAGCATTGGTTTACATCATTCACAGCTTCAGACTTGTACAAATACATGCTTTCACACTGTGCCCCCACCAAACCCCAGGAACCCTCCACCATGCACCGGATCCATCACGCTCATCATGCCTCCTCACTCCCCCCCACCCCCACCCCTGGCCCACAGGCTGAACATCCTTAGGTAAAGTCTTAGCAGCCAGTGGCAATCTTGTAACAACTGGTTAAGGGCAGCTAAAAGCATTTAGGCTGGGCGCTCACAAGAAAGCTTAGAGAGAAGCAGCGTTGACCTGGTAACCCAAACTCCCCTTCCTCGCCCCATTAGCCCTTCTGCACTCCTGTCTATGTTTCTGGCAGATTCAACCAGAAAACGAGGGAAAACTGGTTGAAACCAAGTGGAGGCAGAAATAAGACCAGGGTCAGTCCACAACTCCGCCATCACAGCGAAGAGCCCACCCACCAGCGTCCTAGCAGAGCGGTCAAGCCAAACTTGGGAGGAAAACGGGTGTGGGAAGAAAATGCAGTTCCTGAAAAACTGCCTAGTTCTCTGAGATCTTGCTGATGTAGAGTTTTAACCTCTCCCCTCCCTTAGTTCTCTCCCATTAAGTCCCTGGTTCTCTCAAATTTGGGGAGATGGCCTTTGAGACAGTAGCCCACCGTGTCCTCCCATTGCCTGGCATCTGATTAAATCTGGTTTGCTTCCACCCACGCTTGTCTCTCAAGCTTGGACTGATAAGTGACAAGTAGCCTGACCCTAGAAACTCCTGTTATAGAAGAAGGGAACTTCAAGAGAGGAGAGGGAAGATAAATTGAGCTGTAGATTCGTTCTTTTTTATTATCATTTGTTGATGTATATTTGACATCAGCTATGGTCCCCATGGGTTTCCCACCACCAGTTCTCCAGTGCACCATCACCTCAGTCCTTTGTGCTCTTTTTAAGATTCATTCTTTTCACTGCGTGGTTTTGTCAGGTCATGGAGCTGCTTCCTCCCCATTATTTAAAGTTTATAGGCATGGGCAGGAGAGCCTCGACGGGCAAGAGGAAGGCTTGCATTGAGAGCTGCAGGTATCTCTCTTTGTCATTCACTCAAAAACGTATATACAGGCTGCTATAAATAGATCGTTGCATCCTGTGGTAGACTGAATGACTGGTCCAGTTCTCCGCCCCTTCCTCTATCCATGCCCTTTGCTATGTGACTTTGCATCTTCCTCTTGCTGTGTGGGAAAGAGAAATTTTCACCCCAGGTCTACCCTTCTCCATTGGCCAATGGGCTCCTTGAAGACACAGCACAGGCACACTGGTCTTTCTTCTTCTTCCTGTTCTCCAATCTTCACATTCAAGAGGATGGACCAGGACTCGCCCTTAGTTCTGAACGGTGTGAGAAACCCATGGAGCAGAGCGGTCAGAGCGGTGATTACTCTGGTGATCCGAGTCGCCACCCCTTCATAATAGCTGGACGCCCAGGGCTGTGGAAAACAGTTGCTGATGGTGGAAAACCAGTGCCATTTTACAGGTCTTGTTTTGCGGTGATTTTGTGTTAGTAGTACCTTTACTCATCTCCATGACCGTCCAGGAGCTGTTCTTTATGCTAGAGAAAGTAGCAGGAGCAGATGCTAAACCTGACTTCCACTAGGTCGCATTCAGTAGAACACTTTACAGTTTACACACATGTTAGCCACTTCATCCTCCCAGTCCTGGAAGCAATCCCATTTTGGGGATCAGGAAACTGGGGCTCAAGAAGGTTAAGTGAACAGTCTGGGTCGCTGACTGCCTGTTGGTGCGTAGCTGATGGAGGTCTCAACCTGCGGTGAGAAGACACAGTTTTTTCGAGTTCCTGTCATAGGGGTTCTGCCCCAACAGGCTTTTGTTTTGGGCTCTGTTGTTTGCTCCAGAACCCGAAGAACAAGTGGCATGCTCTCTTCACAGCAGTACCTTAGGGTTTGGCCATGTGCATGGGTCTAATGTGACAGGACAGACAAATTGGGTATAAATTTACATTTTTAAATATGCCTCTTGTTTCACTTTGAGGATATGCAGCTCTTCGATAATGTGTATTTGTACTATTTAGGTTTGGGAATGATACTAAGTTTTTGTATTTCTTTAATCAAAGTGTCCTCTTTGGTGATACATATTGTATGATACATTGTATTGCACATGGGGGTGTGTATTCAGATACAGCGCTACCTATTACATTTGCATTTGCAAACACATGAACAATAGGGCATGGAAACTGTAGCTATGCATTCTCTATAGCCTTTGCAGAGAGATTCTAACTTTGAAATGTTGCTGTTGTGATGTAAAAAGAAGTTCTCATGTCTTAGTTTTAAACTTTTAATTAAAAAAGAAGTTGCTAATGATAAGTGCCAGAGCTTAGACTTGAACTTGTGTCTTCTGACTATAGATGCTACACTCTTTCCACCACGCCAAAGCAACCACACCCCCTGCTGCAGTTGGCAGCTCTGGAGTTCCAGAGGGACCTGATTTATATGGGAAGACCAGGAGATCTGCAAGTCTGACCCAAAGCGGACTGCTCTGTTATCGACAACATGAAAAGCAACTCCCGTTTTATCCCTTGAAATTGTTCCTCCTTGCAATTAAACCAATCTCTGTTTACAAGTATTTAGCATGATTCTAGAAATTACATTTTGAAATTATGCGAACAGAGAGCGAAGGCAGCCCACACAGTGAGCGATTTCTTGTGGGTAATTGGCTGCTGGTTCTGGCTTCGATGATGCCTTCTTTTTTAGAGCCTAATTAGTGATTTCAAAGGAAACTTAGAAATGGTCTAGGTCTCCAAAGAAAACCTCCTCTAGCTCCTAATATGATGATGAGATCTAGTCAAATGCATGCTGACAAATTTCCCTTTTTTCTCTCATGGTATTTATTTCCCTTTTGTAATGCCCTCCTAAGCTGTTTTCAAAGGTTGGAAAGGTTGTAGATGTATAGAATGCTTCCAAATCTAGGAGAAATCCCAGATGCCATTAGAAAACTTGGGATCTCTCATTTTTTTTCTATCTCCCTACCTTTCTTCTCTCTGAGAAAGATACAGAGTTTGGATTTTAACAATATGCAGTCATTAAGATTTGATTCCAATGTTTAAACAAAATAAACACTTATTTCTCTTATATGAAAAATCTGGCAGTGGGCAATCAAGGGATCCTACGGTGATCCCATGTTCAGCAAAGACCATACTGGTTTTTGTCCTCTAGGTTACTTCATGATTCAAGATGGCTGCTGGAGAGACAGCCATTACAGCCATATTCAAGTCCCAGGAATAAGGGCGAGCTAGCTCCTCCCAGTTATTTTTCGGGAGATTTGCCTGAAGTCTACAAACTGTTCGACTAACAACTCAGAACAGAGGCACCTATGTAGCTGCCAGAGAGACGGAGATTAACGTAGCACAAAACCAGGGCTCTGTCACCAGGGAAGGATAACGGGTGTTAGGCAGGAAACTAGTCGGAGAAAAGCGGACATGAAGACTGAATAATTTGGTTGATTTAAACTAATGTTGAAATTAAGGGGGTCTGGTTAATTTGTCAGCATCACACTAGGAGATTCGGGGGGGTAAACGGGCTTTGGCTTTCGCCCCATTCTGCTCAAGAACGCTGCCCATGATTCATGCCGCCACTGAGGGCCACCAATGCCAATGCTAACGGCACAAACTGCAAGGATGAGCAGCCACGTCCATGATAGAACTAAGGGTCCAAAGTTCCGGGAGGGTGGAGGAGCTGGGCAGCAAATAAGAAAAACCGTAACTGAGAAAATATAAGATTCAATATTTACATCTAAAACACCAACTGTGCCAGTGCCGAATGAAAGGGACAGGGCTTGGCTGCAGATTTAAAAGTATTAAAGTGAGACGAGGCCATCAAAAGACTCCACTGCATCTGGCCTCTTCCGCAAGGAAAACAAAACTGCTGTTTATAGAACACCTGTGTCCCCACACCTTTGATTCTACATGCTAAATGTTACCATCACCTGAATTGGAGAAGAGCCAAGTAAAGGCCCCGTTTCCCACGACTAGGAAGGACAGGCGGTTCTTCTCCTCCCCACAGCTAAGGCCCCTCGGTGTGAGCCAGAGTGGAGGGGCTGGGGACGTCGCTCCTCGCTGCGGGCCCCGCTCAAGTCCCTTCCAGGGACCGCCGCTCCCGGGAATGTCCTCACTGGCTTGGAGAACACGTTACCAGGTAGTGTTAACAGCGCTGCGTTCCTCTGCTTAAGCGATTAGCAGCCTTCGTCACTTAGCCGACTCGGGGCCCAGAGGAGCCAAAGCATCACAGACAAGAGATGGGGGGAGTTGGGAGAGAGACATCCTGGGGGACAGGACAGAGAGGTGCAGAGAGAACCAGGAGAGGAACAGCTCAAGTGGGGAGATCCTGGCACCTTAGTCCTCCTTCAGGACAGATCAGGAAATCAGGGCCCAGGGTCAAGCGAGAACTGCCCAGCTGGTGGGTCCCAGCAGCTCCGTGGTTCCAAGTCTGCTGCCTGTTACTCACCCGGGAGCCGTGCAGACCTCTGCTGGGCCCCGTTCTGGCCCAAGCACATTGGAATCTTGGGGGGGGGGGGACGCGTTGGTGTTTGTAAATCTCCCAGATGACTCCAGATGACTCCAACGTGTGACAAAGTTGGGTGGGCTTGGAGGCAGTGGTGGTTGGAGGAGGGGGGCTCAGGCAGGAGGTGCAGCTCCAGCCAGGAATTTCACCAGGATGGGGAAGGGGAAGGAGGAACCCCCCAGTCTGTTTGAGAATTTCATCACTATCAGCCTAGACTTCCCTCTGCCCAGTTTCATAGCCGTGGGGAGAAATGTGTTTCCTCTTCAAAGGGTGAGTATCCCAGGAGAGGGAAGAATCACAAATTCTGGAGCCATTCTGTCTGGCCTTTTTATTCTTCCCAGGAAAATGATTGCATTCCCCTTTCTCCCATGACCCCTCTGAATCCCTTCCTGGCTCCATTTCTGCCCAGGAATCCCACTCCTCCCTGAGCTGAATTCATTCAGGCTGATCTGAAATACCCACTCTCCCATGAATTATTCCCCAGTTTCAAGACAGGACAGCTTTCTCTCTCCTCTCACTCTGTGTGATTATGCAGCTACGCAGCAGACTTACTCCTGGTTGTTATAAACCACCCGTCTTTACACCTGTACCAAGCAAATCACCAAAGAAGGTAGAGAGACGTAAGGACCCTCAGCTTCAGCCCAAAGGGTCGAACTCCAAAGTTCCAGAGTGGACTTGGGGAGCTGGTTTACTAAGATTCCTGCCCTGTAGTCATGGTTACTCCCGGGATGGAATCGTGTGATGTCGAATGATCGGGGGGCCCTTCTTAGATGACGGTGATCTTAAGCAACTGTGTCACTGTGTTTGGGGGGCCCGAGAGCAAGGTGAATTGTGTTACAGAGAAGCAACACACATTCGCATTTCTGCCCCAAGACGGGGAACAGGAGGTGAGGAAATTCTCATTTTTTACCCTAAGAAGGAAGTAGCTTTTTCCACCAAAAAAGGGTACAATTTCGCTTCCATCTTCACAGTGTGGAGAACGCTGATTGCAGCAGAGGGTGAGAAGAAAACACAGACACGGAGCAAAAGAGAAAATGAGTGAGCGAGAGAGAAGTGGTTGTGGGCAACCAGCATTTGTAGGGGTTTTAGTACTAGTCTTAAAAGAAAGTAGTTACTGGAGAATGGAAACTAAAGACTCCTTGCGAATGGAAGCATGGGAAAGGGATATTTTCTTTAGGATCACTTTGAGATCACAGTGTCAATAATAGGATATGTAAAAGGGGAACAGGCGAAAAAAAAGATCTCAATGAAGAGGATCCAAGCTCAGATCAGAACAAAGACTACTTTCCCTGAGGAGAAGAAACTGGACGCCACTCTCAAACCCCCCATATGGCATCATAAACACTGGAGCAAAACATACTTCTAAAATGTTCTTTCTAGACCGTGGGCAGTGATTGTCTCGTTGTCTCTGGGTAAAATATTAAGATGAAAGTCACCTCAGGCACTGATTATGAGGTGTTTCCCTCACCTTACTGTCAAAGTTCAGTGCCCAGGAAAGCAGGGCAGCAGCCATCCTCCCAGTCAACTTTCCCAATGGGGCAGATTTGTCACGAGTCCACCCACCGCATGTGAGCTTGGTGCTGGAGCAAATGCTTTCTCTAAAAATGCACAGAATGGCGCTGACCAACTGCTTTGCTCGCATGCTTCAGTCAGCAGAGGCTTCTGAAAGGTAAACTTCCCTGAGACGGGAATCAAGTTCAGCCCAGGCTTTCTCTGGGACCGTGCAGCCCCGGGCGGTAATCTTGTCAGAAAAACACTCTCTCCTTTGCAGATGCCTGCTTCTGTCTGGAATGCAAGCAGCCTTTCTCCGCTTCATTCAGATCGTGAGTGGCGATCTTCTTCCTAACTGAGCTGTCTTATGAGAAATGGAAGATTAAACAAAGATCGCTGATTGGGAGAGATAAAGCCTGTGGCTAAGTTTGGGGTGACCTGCATTCCTTTGGGTTGAGCATGCTCCTCTCCTTATTTCTCTTGGCTCTTGACTAATTATTTTTCTGGGAAGATTAGACTCAAGAATAGTCATGTTTGGAAGCACAAAAAGCCAAACAGACATCTTATTTGTTCTCTATGGATACACAGAGGACTCTGCAGTGGAGAAGGGGCATGCTGGAGAAACAGGTGTGTGGAAGGCTGCTGCAGATGGCATTTGAGCTCCTGCTCCAGGTTTCGATGATATTCCTAAACCCACGTGCTGAACAGGCTGATACCTGTGCTCCAAGTTGACCCTTTGCAACCAAAGCCCCATGAAAAGCGATCAGAAGCATTTGCAGCTGACATTTCTCAAGCTGAGAGCAGCCCTTTCCTGCTCCTGTTAAAGTAGTGATTAGATTTTCCCAGAAGTTTCTATCAGAGCGAAAGGGGACTGCGGACGTGTTTGCATCTACTTCGAAGCTGCTGGATGTGCACGGCCTGGAGGTTCCTGTAATGAGCCTCTCTTCCTCCCAGGCACTCAGGCAGGCCAACGCTCTGGAGAGGCCCTTGAACCTTTATCCCCTGATGACAATCTATTAGTTTTCCCAGAAGAGGTCTTGCGCCTCCAAGCACCTTGCTTCCCCCCCTCCAGAGCCCTTGTGAGATCTTGTTGGTAAATTTATTATCCTTCATTATGGGCTTTCCGAACTGAGTGGATTCCTGGACCCGATTTCAAGGTGAACGAACGTGGATGCTTCCGAGCGGCAGCAAGCAAACCGGGCCCTGCGAGGTATCTGAGACGTCACCTCAACTCAATTAAATTCTGATGTCAGATTCCGCAAGCCAAGGGCTGGGTCTTCCAGGACCACCCTCAACTCCGCCCTCCCGTCAGAAGCCTGGGCTCTCTCCTGTGTTGCTGATCCACTGGCTATAAATCAGTGTTCCCTGAGGCCCCTTCTCAGCTTCCATCAGTTTGCTAGAGCAACACAGAACACAGAGAACACTTTATCCATCAGGTCACACTGGCGTATTGTGAAAGGATGTAACTCAGGAATGTCCGGAGAGAAGAGACGTGGAGCAAAACACGGGAAGAGCTCAGGCCCGCCCGTCCTCTCCAGCCTTGCCATTTCCCCAGATCTCCACTAGTTCAACAGCCATGGGAACCCTGAGAACTGGCCCTTTGAGGTTTTTATGGAGGCTCCATTACCCAGGTGCGATTGAGTAGCCCGTGGGCCATTGAATTCAATTTCTAGCCCCTCTCTGTTCCCTGAGGGTGGGGGAGCAACCAAATCTCCAGCCCCCTAATCATGGGCCCCTGTCCCTTTGCACATCCAAAAGTCACCTCTTCACATAACAGAGATCCTTTATCACACTCAACACAGGTAATGCCAGCATTTTAGAGAGTTGTGAGTCAGGAAACGTGGGCAAAGGGTATGCTGAGCTTCCAGAAAGAACAAGGGGGTGCATGAAGAGGCTCAAGAATCTAGACAGCAGTCTTAGAATACCTGCTTCCGGGTGAGGTCTTACAGGTGGAGGCAAGACTATACGTTCTATGGCAGAACTAATTTGAAATGTTTACCTCTGATGTTCATGAATGTAGCTTTTTTTGTTAAGATTTTATTTATTTTGGGATAGAAGAACTGGGGTGCAGATGCGGGATGAAAGGACTCACCAGAGACAGAGCGGGGGGCAGAACAGACATATCTACTGAAACACACCGCTGAGGGGAGCAGCAGGTGAGGCAGGAGAGGTCTGCTGCGCCATGTGGTCACCTCCCTGGCCAGGGATCGAACTCAGGCCTTTGCAGTGGAAGTGTTGAGACTTTTTGATGCTAACCCAAATTTAAAGCAAATGAAAGACAATAATATATTTATAATCTTCATATAAAAAGTTAATATGTTTAATATACAGAAAAAGTTTAAAAACTGGGGAAAGACCTGAAAGGTTCTTTGATAGATGAGGGTATCCAGAGAGCTAATAAATATTTAAGAAGACCCATAACCTCCCGAGTGATTGGACACATACGAACTGAAACAACAAGGCACATTTCTCACCAATTAAGATGGAAAAACGAAGATTGATAAGCTCTAACGTCTAGTCGTAAACTGTTGTGGGAATATAGACTGGTGCATTCTTTTTAGAGAGAAATTTGAGATTTTACGTACCCCATTTATTCCCCAGAAAGTCACCCCATGTGTGCGCTGTCACTGAGCCACGCAGCAGGGAAGGCCCGAGCGTGACGTGTTTACCAGCACTGGAACGGTTCCCAAGTGCCGGCCAAGCTGCGCGCGCAGGTCCTCTCTCCCTGCTCTGGACACCGGCGGCCCAGGGAGCTGAGTGCCAGAGACTCTCCAACTCCGCCCAGATCCTTCTCCAGCCCTCACCTGTAATCTCCACGTCGCAGCCTAGGCAGTGAGAGCACTAATAAAACACGCTGGGCCACGCCTTCAAGGGCACCTCCCGGGCGGAGCCCACCGCTCAGGGGCTCGCTTCAGAAACGCCCCACGAAGCTGCCTCGGTCGCCCAGGCCCCTTTGCCTCTGCACCGCTGACTTTCGCATGTGCAGGCAAGCACCTCCCCAGAGTTGCACCTGGTGCCCTTTGGGCTCCATTCCTGGCTTGGCTTTGCCTCCCTGACCTGGTCCAGTGTCGCAGCGGAGTCCTCCCCGGCTGAGGACCTGCTCTCTGGCCCAGCTTCTGGGCAGAGGGCGTGACCATGAGCCACAGGGCCCCTGGAGGCAGCGGAACTGCAGGTGCTGGATGTGGGGCAGGTCGAGGAATGTGCCAGGAGGCAGGCCCTTAGGCGCTCAGGAGCTGGGAACCCAGGAAGGGCCAGCGGGCTCCGAAGCCAGTTCTCAAGCAGAAGCAGAGCCCACGTGGAATGGGAACCAAGGCAAGCAGGCTGGAGGAGCAGTGGATGCACTGAGGGCAGAGCAGAAGCAGCCAAGAGAACGGGCCGCTGGTCGGAAACGCACTTCCACAGGTGGCAAAGCAAAGCGCAGGTGCTGCCAGGCCTGGGTTCAGATCCTGGATGCGCCAGTTCTGCACTGTGGGGGCTCTCCAGCCTCTTCAGTGCCCATTTCCTCCTCCGTAACACGGGGCAGAAAGACGACCCTCTCCCACGAGCACCGCAGAGTGATGTCAGGTGGTGGTGAGAGGCCATGCCCTGTCTTAGAAGGTATGAGAATGGCAGGTAAGAAAAACTCTTTAAGGGGCGCCTTGAAGAGACACAATGACCCAAACGCAGTTCCCTCCTTGCCCCTGTCCTGGCCTTCTGTGAACCTCTGAGCAGGAGGCCTCAGGGTGCGGTACCAGGGACCAGAGATGGGAGACCCAGAGGTGGGGCTTCTTGATACCCAGGGGGGCGTGAGTTCCAGCCCCTTCCACCTTTCCCAAGTCACACTTCTGGGCGCCACAGCCCCTCGCCGTCCATGCCCACACACCTACTAACTCTTCTCTCGTGCTTCTCGGGGCTCAAGAGCACATGCCCGTGCCCAAAATCTCATACCAAGACATGAAGTCCCAAGACTCCTGCAGCCTCCCCTCCCTCGCAAGTCCTCAGAAGTCTCAAACAATTTCCTTTATTGGCCAGACATGGTGTTTCCTTGTCGTGTGCCACTTTCATACAACTGGAATTTGTAGACAAGAAAAATACAGCTGTTAGGCAGGCCTCACTGGGCTTTTGTGTCGCTTCGCAGGCGGGGGACTGGCTGTGGAATGCCACACACCTCCTTATCACGGTTTGCGTGCGGGGACCTCCCTTCATGTCATGCATTGTGTATCTCGGAACTTTCCAGGATGTGGTAGGGAGCCGTGTGGCTTGCTCTCAGGATGATGCAAGGGCTATTCTTCTGCACCAGCAAGAAATCCAGGCACTCCAGCACCCTCTGGCCCAGGCGGGGCTCGGGTGGGGCTCCCCACACAGAGTTGACAGTGACTATGGCGTCCAGCCCTCCTCCCAGGAGCAGGAACGCCCCACTCCTGGCTGAGGGTGGGAGCCACTCGGAGCCACTGAGCCTTTCAGGACTCACACTAGACCTCAGTTCCTCAGCTCTGTGGCTCCATTATGCACGGGCTGAGGGAGAGAGCTGCAATCACTAGTTGCCTATTTCTTTCAATTAAAATAATTAAGTCGATGTAGCATAAGAAGAGAGGGCGGTGCCAGGCAGCTGGAGAGGGCCCAGCGTTGTTTGTCAGCAGCGGGGGTTCGGGAACACGCGAGGCTGTGTAAGCACTTTGGGAGCCCCGCGTCACAGGTGTGTCCCCACGGATAAGAGGAGGCGTTTGCCCCTGGTCCCTGAGAGGGGGACGTGGGCTCGCTTGTGCCGCCAGTCGGGAACATGTAGGCGCCTGGAATTGCCCTGGGCCCCGTTCAGGCCCCGGGTCCCTTATCCTTGGGTGTTCAGACTGATTTGCTTCCAAATGTACTGGGCAACCACTGTGGCCGCAAGTTCGTCCTCTGGGTGTTTAGTGCTTCTGCTCATTTCCTCCCTGGCAGTATATGAGACGCACAGAAGGAAGGAAGGAGAGAAGGGACAGAGACTAAAGGACTTGAGAAGAGGACTTTTGGGGCGGTGCCAAGCTGGGCAGCTGCCAAAGGGAAGTGCTCCCACATTCTGCAGGGTAACTTCCAGCTTCAACCACTCTTTCTGCCCCAAAGGCAAGCGCTGGGAGCTCTGTTGCCTGTGGGTGTCCAGCAGCACCCCCACCCCACTCCTCACCACATCCCGCAGAGTTCAGCAGTGGCCTCTAGGACAAGGCCCCTCATCTCCAAACTACATTAGCAGGTGCTAGTCCAGCCACTTTCCTATTGCTCAAGCCTCGTGTTAGCTGCAGCCCGGACACTCAGATTCCATCCTGGACCCACTTCTGCTTTGGCCGCACTCTGTTGGCGTGGCTTCCTCTAAGCCTCCCCTTCAGACACTGAGGTCCTTTCTGTCAAGTCTTCAGGTTCCCCTGAACCTTTTCTGGTGTTTTCTTTAGAGGACCTGTGGGGTCTTGTCCACAGAATATGCCCAGCAAGGCTCCCACATCATCGGCACAGAGCTCAGGAGCAGACTCTGTGCTATTTCCAGTCCCGCTTCACACTGGGCCCACAATTTCATTAAATTTTGGACCTACCTTCCATGATTGGAAACGGGGCCCCAAGAAATGGCACGTTCGGCTTCTAATTAGCCATTCTTACCCAAAGCGGCTTCCAGAATGAACGGCGTTAAGGCCCATTGCCTCATCTCAGTATCAGCATTAGCATCCGCGTGGCCAGATTCTTTTTGAAGCCATTATTCAGTTTCATTTACACAAAGGTACAAAATGAAAAGAAAAATTCCCTGTCCTCCATCTTCTCATCCCACCTAGGGCAGGCTTTCGTCCTTGCTGTGGCCCCCACCACAGCTATAAAAAATGTGCTCACTTCTCTGTTCTGCATTCGGCATCCCCAGCTGCACTTCCAGCTTCCAGCTGGGCTAAGTCTTGCACCACGGAAGTTTTGAAAAGTTGGAGATGTTGCTCCATCTGGACTTGCAGGTAAATCCCCTTACACCTCCTTCCGCCTTCTAGGGCCCCGCTTTGCTGCATGGTGGGTGCTGGTTGTGAACGTGAGCGCTCCTGCGGAGACGGGCTTCCACGCTGACTGCAAGGCGGAAGAGTCACGGCCTCACTTCTGGTGGCCATGCGGGGCGGTGGGGAAGGAAAGGACCAGGCAGCAGGGTGAAGCTCCCTTCACACTCGGAGCAAGGGTCCTAGGGCTGCAGAGCAAACTCTGCTCTGCCCCACTGCAGTCACTGCTGTAAGTACTGTCACAGTTTAAGCGAAGCAGAGCTGGTGTCCACTGACTGCAAGAAAGATGCAGTGGACACAGCTAGCACTTAGTAGCCACCTACTGTTTTTCTCACCTGCTGTGTGCCAACGCGTGTTCTAGGCAGACTACAATCCTGTCCTCACTGAGCTCTCTTTCATAGCCACCTCTTCTCATGTCCTGCCAGCAAAACGGGCTTTGGGGGCTCTGCCCTGTTTCTTTGGCACAGATCTGAAGCTGCAGGTTGGACCCAGCAACTTTGCATCAGGGCCAGTGAGCATGATACTACAAGTGCCACTTGCACCTCCCTAGGCAGTCTCCCTTTTCTGTTGCCTTGCTTTTATATTTGCAATATGTAAATTAATTGCCAGTGCATGTTGCAAATAGGTTATGCCCAGGCAGCGACTTGACTATTGCACTGCAGCTGACAACTACCAGCTCTAGGCAACATTTTGGTGACAAGTTGGAATTTGCATATTAGCAGGCATCCAGTGCTGCCTTCTGGTGAACCCAAACAAGACTTCCCTCTCCCCCAGGTGGTGATTACATGCATCCAATACCAACAAGCCCATTCAAAAACAGATGTCTTTGTTAAGATCTCCCCTTTACCTGATTGCCATGCAAATAGCCCAAATCAAGGCATCTAAAAAGTGCTGGAGAGGTGACAGGAGAGCATCTTCAATAACAAGTCACTGTTCAGGGCAGTCCTTGATTACTTGGGAGTTCTAGCAAAATATTATAGGCTTCAGCCAATGGGAACTTGCTGACACCAAATTATCTTTGAATATCCTCCAGTAACGTAAGAAACTCCCTCTTGCTACTTCTGTCAATTCATTGAGGGGAACTCCCCCCGCCCCCTTTTCCTTGAGGAGGAGGTGGGCTGGAAGAAGAGGTGGGGCTTGGAGGGAGTTGCCAGCTGCAAATATTCAAGCTAATTAGCAGACCACAACGGAACTGGCCCTCCACATTGAGCGATAGCAACCTCGAAGACATGTAGTGGAAAGAGGACGTGTCCATAAGCCCGAGGTCCTGAGCCCACCTTTGCTCTCCTGACGGTACCAGGTTCCAAGCCTATCAGAGCCCAGTCTCCCTCTTGCCGAGCTCCTTCGAGCGTAGGTGTGAAAAGTCTTATTACCATGTAATTTTGTTGGGAGCAGACTTCCAAGTACCTGCTTTACTTGATATTCACATGCATACAAAACGGATCAAAATGCATTTTATTTCTTCACAATAGCCAATTTGGCTCTAATTACTATAAAATACTGAATTTTAAGGCCTGGCGCCCAAATGACTCCTCACGTCACTCCCTCCATAGGTGAATATCTTCTTATTTATTGCCTTCCCCGTAATGAACTTTGAGATAAACAACAGAAAAAAGTAATTTGTTTTTTGACAATGCTGAACCTTTGAGTAGAGAAAATCACACAGTCGAACACAGAGCGCAGTCCTGTGTGGTAAGTGGTATCCATGGCAACCAATAGATTTTATGCTAAGTCTGGCCTTTAAAAACATTTCACGTTTAGCACTGAGAAAAAGATGGCCTTGATTTAAAAATGATACAACAAGCGCCTCGCATGGGCATGCTTTCTGCTCTGGGCTGCAGACACAATTAAGAGGCAGCTCCTTGGCCCAAATCACCTCCACGGTCTCCGTGTCATCCTTGAGGAACATCGAGACCAGCTGGAAAAATAAGAAAGAGGTTGCTGCTGGGGCTGAGGTAGTTTGTTTTTCCCGTGTTCTCCTTGTATTTAACACCAGGAGTAAAAAAATAGGGAGTAAAAATAGCACGTTGGCCTCTTATCTCCGTCTGCAAGCTGGTGGCAGTGAAAATATCCCAGCCTGGCATGTCGGGAGGGCTCCAGCCCCACCAGCTCGTTCTGACTTGAAATGAGGGACGAGGAACACGGGCACGCCAGCCAGACCAGTGCGCCGCGGAAAGCGTCGGTGCGTCTAGGAAGTCGGCCCAGAAGTGGGATGCACTTTGGCAGGGAGAGGACGTGGCCTTCATGGTGCACTTGAATAAAGCGAGGACAGGGAGCCCCCTTCTTCTTTAAAAAGCAAAAAGAGAGATTTGATCTGTGACACATCAAAGAGGGGAACACAATTAACCTCCTTGGGGTGAGCTTGGAGGAGCCTTTGAAAGCGTGTTCGGAAGTTCCTTTCTAGGAGGGTATTTCTGTTTCCTTTGTGGCTCAGTTTGCTTTTTATTCCTCAAAATGGGGTTACGGGGACCTTACCAAAAGCTGGAGAAAACTCGCATTTCCTTTGAAGGGGTGTTCTGCTGGAGTGCCTTGGCCATGACCTGTGTCAGGGTGGAATAGTGTGCCCCGCCTCCCCCAAAGTCACACTGCCAAGTCCTAACCCCAGAACCTCAGAATAGGACTTTGTCCGGTGATGGGAACTTTAAAGAAGTGCATAAGCTGGTGCTTCCCTGGTGGTGTGAGGGTGAAGGAGCAGCGCTATGAAGCTGTCTGTAGCCACTGCAGCATGACTTCGATCCCTGGCCAGGGAGGGGACCCACGTGGTGCAGCAGACCTCTCTCATCTCACCTGCTCCTCCCCCTCAGCAGTGGATCTCAGTAGATCTGCCTGTTCTGCTCCCCACTCTGTCTCTGGTGAATCCTCTCACCTCCTGTGACTCTGGCCTGTACCCCAGTTCTTGTGTGCATAAATAAATAAATCTTTGGGGGAAAAAGGTGAATAAGCTAAAACAAGACAACTAGAGTGAGCTCTTACCCACTCTTCTCATGAGAAGACAAAATTCGCACTAGGGACGGACGTGTGTGCAGAGAAGGACTTGGGCAGCCTCTACAAACCCAGAGAGCGGCCTGAGCAGAAGCCACATTGCCAACGTCTCCACCTGGACTTGTCCCTTCCAGAACTGTGGGAAAACCCCTTTGTCTGAGGAAGCCCCATCTGTGGTGGAGCCAGCAAGTGGAGCCCGCGAGCCAGAGCTGACGCTGGGGCAAAGGAAGGCAGGCTTTGCCCAAGCGCAGCGTGTCGGAAGGAAGGTGGGTCCATCAGTTCTTGTGGAAGTTGCTCAGGGTTGAAGAAAACACCAGCTTCTCTACCTTCCCCAAGGCGGGTTCTGTTTTCACCTGGGGAAGGGAGAGGAAGGTCTTTTCATAAACACCCACCTCACCTCTGACTCATCCATCGGTATCTGTCGTGACAACACACTCATAGCAGACCTACTCCTGGCTTTGGTGAATCCAGGGGAGTTTCAAAGACGCCACCATTTTATAAAGACAGAAGCTTGCATTTCTCTCATGCTGCCAAAGACCTGAAATGTGAGGTAGACCTAGGTGGGTGGTGACCCCAGGAAGAAATGTGGGGGGACAGGGGACCAACCTTCTTTCCTTAGGTTCATAAGTTTTGCTTGATGCCTCGGCCTCAGACCCACACACCCACCACCTGCCCAAAAGCAGGAGCCATTCATCTTTCTGAGATAATTTTCTTCTTTCAGTCCACAGAGAGCTCTGGGCTATCTTTGGTCTGGGAAAGAATGTTGACTGTTTCACACACTGAAACATAAATCACACTCTCTAGGCCTTGTTAACTTTTACTTATAAACTGTTTTAATGTCGAACTGTCAGGACCCCATGAAAATAATGGGTGGTGACAGGTTTAGGATTAAAATCTTCTCAGGTAGTTAGGATGGTGAGTTAGGTTATAAATTGCTTTTAAAGAGCTGAGGCATGGGCTGTGAGCTTCATATGCTTACTCCAAATGGACACCATGAGGCAGCTGGGACAAGTCTATGCTAGTAATTCATCTTAATTATTTGTCAGCAAAGCCATCGTAATAAGAGGTGTCTTTCATTTTGATTAAAATGACCCTTGGTAATCTCTGAAGGGTCTTGTCTGAAAAGCACTATTGGAAAGGAAAAGTTGAGTCTTCTGGGGCTTGGGATTTTATGTCTCAAGCAAGAAGGTCTGAATCAGAAAATTCTACCAAGTGATGTAAAGATAAAGCTCGGGTGTGCAATTATAGATGCGTCCATAATTTTCTCAGATGGCCTCATTTGCTTCGGTGCCAGGGCCTCAATTGCTCATAATTTCTCTCAAAACTTACCAGGACCCACTGGTCAGGGAAGGGAGTTTAGTCACAGGGAGACAGGACTTTGAGGAAGGACCAGACCTGTCACTCTTCCCCACAAGGGAAGGATGGATGGTGTAGCCTGAAAGTTCAACAGATAGCAGAGCAAACAGCAGCTGGCCAGAGGAAAGAGAACGGTTTTCTCAGGTAGCAAGAAAGAGTGAATAAAACTTGAATGGGAATCCAGGCAAGAGCTAGGCTGGGCAAGAGGGGAGAGAGAACCAGACCCACGCTCTTCCAAACTTGGGGTCGGGCGTTCAGCCACCTCATCCCTCCTGACAGTAACCCACAGAGGTCAGACAAGCAAAATCTTCTATTTGTTCATTCGTTCACTCCCTCATTTAAAAGTTATTATATGCCCACTTTGTACCAACACTATTCCGAAGCCTGGAATACTTCTGTGAAGCAAAGCAAACCCGTCTCCTGGGCTGCATTCCAGGAGCATCTCCACGTCAAGCTGCATCCATCAGATGGGACCAAGACTGCTCAAGAGTTTGGTTCCTTGAGACAAGAGCGGCCCAGAGAGGACGGCTTCAGGCAGCTGGGAAAATCCTTGCCAGGAAGTGAGCCAGAGGACCTGGCTGTCGCAGAGCCACGCATCGTCTCTGGTGGAGAAGCTCTCAGCGTCTCTGAGAAGCTCTGCGATCTGATAACAATTCACTGAGATGCCTCTGACTCTTAAAACATGTAACTATAGCTACAGACAAACCCGCACTACAGGGTTTGAGAGAACCATCTGCCAGACTATAATTTGCTTCTTAGGACTGAGAGGATTATAAATCACACAATAACACATCTAGGAACATTCTTTCCTCCACATTTGCAGCTTTTAAAAAAATCCCCTGGAACCATGATTTGACCATTCTTTTCTTGGTGAATTCCTCATCCGGGACCCTTCATTGATGAGCAGAAGGAAAACGCACTTTTATTAATATAGGGTAAAATTTTACTAATAGGTTGCACATTAAGCAAATGTAATGTCATGTGAAATAGTTTTCCATAAGCATTTTTTTTATATATAAAATGCATTAAGCTATTTCCTCGCCATTCCAAAGAGTCAGGCTCTGAGTCACCACTGAAGAATCTACAGTGTGGGTAAAATCATGCAGGAAAGACAAGACTTCCAGCCCACTATCATTAAGAAATAGACTGAAGGTTGTATTTTATGGAATGAAATCCTCCATTTAGCAAATACCTGACAAGAACTTGCATGGCACCCAGTCCAATTCCCCTCCAGGAACCCCCAATTTAAAGGACAAGAAACAGATGAACCCAGAATTCCATAAAATAGTGTATATTGTAAAGGTATCTATTTCAAAATTTCTTGGGTGCACAGAAGTGAAGGTCCAGGCTCCACCTGTGCCTCTCAGAGAAAGGTGTGTTTATAATTCCTCGAGGAATTCCCAGCAATATTTGTAGAAAAATAGAGAGGAAAAAGCATGAAATAGTCTGGCAACTGCAAACACATCAGCACGACTGGAGCTCAGGGTTCATGTGAGAGAATGACAAGATGAGCTAGAAATAATGGTGAAGGCCAGCTCTCGTGTCCTATGGGGATTTGGACTCGATCTTAAAGAAAACAAGGCGTCTTTGGAGGAAGGGTGCTATCGTCTTATCCACCCATGCTTGCTCACTTCCTCTTCTCTGAGATAATGAGATTCCAGGCTGGTGCCCTCTGTGCCCGTGACACAGAGAGAAGGTCACATGTCTAGCTTGAACTGGGCTTCACATAGCCACCTCATTAGCGGAGCTTTGACTTGGCGAGATGGTGGAGTGATCTAGGAAGGAAGGAAGGGACTTTATCAAGTAAAATGAGTCGAATGGAACATTGACATCCAAAGTCTGGGAGGAACAGACCCTTAAGCTATCAACTTCCTGCATCTGGGCCCCACAGACCCAGACTTCTATCTTAGCAAAGTACCTAAGCCATTTACCAATCTCTAGTATAAGACCTGCAAGGCAAAAGCTAGGAGTGGGGGCGAGGACAGGTATCCAACTAATATTCTCTGTTTTTTCATTTTTTCTGTGCCCCATTGGCACTTTAAGAAAAAGTCATATAGAGAATAATGGCCAGGAAATATTTTCCTTTAGATCCTGCCCAAACTACTTTCAGATGTGATGAGATGACATTCTGCCTTATTTAACAAGCCTGGAAACGAGGAGCAAATGAGTCGATATGATTGGAGAATTTTGAAGCCCTTTCTTTAAATGACACTCATTTGTTTTATAGTCTGGATGGAATGAAATTTAGCAAATCAAACTTGCCTTTTAATCTGGAGAGGATTGGAGTCTGTTGACTGAACATTTCTACTTGGACTCTCATAGTTTTTTAACTCAAGCATCTGTCAATTATCTGGGTACGTCAAGGTTTTGTTTTACTGCCATTCACTGACTTCCGCCATGGAGATATTTGAGCCGACAAACTCTTCCTTGGAGGAAGAAGGTTCTGGAGGATTGTAAAGGGCCCTGTCAATTGTCCCTATTCCATTCTGGGCTCTGACAGTGACTTGATGTGTAGGGTGGGACAAAGCACTTAACCTTTGTGTCTCCAAAAGCAAATGATGAATTCTGTCCATTTATGCTTCTCATTAACAGATGGGAGTTGCACATGATTAACTGCTCTGCTCCCTCATTTCTTTGACCTTAAGATGCCTGACTCACTTGTGGTTGCTCTGCAGAGATGTGCAGTGCACAGAGCCTCGGAGGAGGTGAGCAGCACATGCTGGAGGAAGCTAATGATGGTGATGAAACTCACTTGACTTCTCACCAATGCCAAACTCCCTGCAGGATAACGCATGGGAGGCTGAGCCCTAGCTAGTTGGAGTGCTGGAGGAAGCTGTCGAAAGTGGAAAAGGTAAGTGGAGGTTCACCAAGGCTGAGCGTACCCTACTTTCCTACAGCAAAGCCACTGATATAACTAAATTGGTTCAAAACCGAATGACAGGTCAGATCTTTGATGAATTGCTAGAGATTAAATCAGCTAAGTGCTGTTGACACTTGACCACTAACACCCTGGGGATTCTTTGACCTGGTGAAACCACTCATCATCAATACTTGGCAGGTGAGGAGAGAAGCAAGAAAGCATGGGGAGGCTAGTTCAGCTTTTTCCATTCACTTTATGGATCTGTTTGTTAGCTTGTTCCCAAAGTCTTCCTCGTAACAGGGCACTTCTTTATCTGCAGTGCCTGGTAAGATGAACTATAGTTCTCGGTATGTGTATGTATCTCTTAATCCATATGAAGTTACAGAAGGAAGTTTAGGCTTTTTCTGAATCAGAATTTTCCGCAATGTGTTCCACAGAGCAGTCAACATACTAGTTCCCCAGATGCTCTGCAAATTAGAATTCTCCCATCGAGTGAGTTTGAGAAATGTTCTCAAAATTTATTTTCTGAGTATTGGGGCTACACAGTCCCTGAATTCTTAGGGATCATGGCACGAGTTCAGGGAAGAGAATGCAGAGACGAATCATGTTAGGTCTTGTCAACCATGGTTAGGACTTTGGCTTTTATTCTGAATAAAATAAACAGTCATTGGAAGGTGATAAGCAGCTTTTCTCCAGTACAGAGTGGAACATTAAAGTATCTGGGAACTTCTAAAAAGAAAAAATTTGTAAAGCTTGATTTAACCCACTTATCCCAATTTATTTGACTTCCAGTACCTAATAACACATTGGGGAACATAATTTTGAACTTAAGAGGATTCCTTTGCCCCATTTTGCTGTGTTTTCCCATTATTCCCCTTTACATTAAGATGTAGCTATTGGCAAAGAGATTTCACCACAAAATCATCGCACTTTTACCATGTCCACGCCTTCCCATTGTGTTATGTTCACACAATGTTGTGTCCTCATTACTGAAATGCACTTATTTCTTCCATTATATTAGTTGGTGTGGGTTGACTGCTATAATTAATAGATCAAGAGACTGTTTACTGCTTCAAAGGCTATAGAAATATGTTTCCTGTTGATGTAATAATATCCATGCAGGGCAGGGGAATAAGTCAATAAGTTTCCTTTCACCCAGTCATTCAGGAATTCAGTTTGATGTGAGTTTTGCCATTTTCTTTTTCTAAAACTCATACTTAATTGATTTGGTTTTAGATGAGCTTAAATCTCCGAAGGGTAGGCATCATGCAGCTTCTGCATCCCCAGTTACTTCGGAATCTGCCACAAGCCGTATCAACATCCCCAAGGACGAGAGTTACCTTCCCCTAGGTTACTTCAGTTTTGCATGACGCCGGGAGTCCTGTGCTGTTCTTTGCTTTAGCACATCACTTGCCCAGAGAAAGTTCAACTTCATCTTGACCTTAAACACCTTGAATTTTAAGAGCGGTGTGTTCTTGAGACCCTGGGCCAGCGGAAATGGCCTTGGACCACAGCTTTCTCGACATACGTGTTGCTTCAGAAGTCATGTTCCTAATGGGCCTCTCCAGAGGCTCCAGACGGCAGCGCGAGTGCCATTTTCAGTGCAAGCCTTCCCAGAGTGCTCCAGAGCTCGTGCTGATGCCGCCCACACAGTAAAGGAGAAGAGCACAGAGAAGTGTGGGCAGGCACGGGTGTCTGCGCGGAGGGAGTGATCCAGAACTGTACCACAGGCAACACGGTGCATATTTAGAACTAGAAATAGTCAGAGTTCCACCTAGACTTAAGGAAGTTAGGAAATGGTGTCCCCGGATGTGAGCAACCTCCCCATGACCTTCTCTACTGTGGAGGGGCTGCAGGAGGTGTGTGAACAGCTGTCCATTTCTGCTGCACACCTACTATACCACTGGCTCTTTGAAGAAAGGGCCATAAGTTTTAATGCATCCGTCTTTGTTAGTTTCATAAATACATCATGGTGCCGGCGTAAAGCAGATGCTCAGTAACTGCCGGATGAAATAGCGGTGGTACAGTCATAGCTCAACTGTCTCAACCAGGAGGACGGAAAGAGCTGAGGAGACCATCAGAAAACAGAACAAGGCAGCTGTCACGGTATTTCCATTCCAAGTAGATAAACATTTGCAGAGAAAATGGGCAAATTTGAAGTTTACTGCCTCCCGTGATTTATCTGAAGGAGGTCTTAAATAAAGTTAAGAGGAATTGAAAGACAGGACTGAGGTTTTCCAGGATTATCTGCAAGTGAGGAACGTCCCGTCGACATGTCTTCATCGCGGTTTTGGCCTGGGATGGCCAGAGAAGCTGAACACTGTCAGCCCTGTCTGGGTCATAAATCACACAGTGGCATGGTGAGCGCTAAATCAATAGAGTTTCTAATTTTTGCAAAAGTGGGCAGGTGCTTATGTAATCCTGCTGGGGAAAGGGATGGCCACGGGCAGCTTGCCTAGTTTGTCCTGAATCAGATGCACGCCGGGAGGCCCCCTCGCTTCCCCGGAAGTCCTTTGGCTGCAGGGCGCTGGGCAGAGAGCTGGGCTCTGCCCCCAGTGGGCCCGAGAACCCCATGCTACCTTGAGCTCAGCATAGGTCGTTGTGATGGGAGTTGAGCAGAGGTGCTTACAAGCTCCATGCCGTGGCTCTGCTCCATCTTCTCCACTGGTGGGCTCAGGTCAGGTGCACCCAGGAACAGGAGCCACACCGTCACCTGGGGCCTCCCCTCCTGCACGAGACATGCACGCTTCTGAGAAGCAAAGCATCAAGTAGGTTCCAGAAGATTTCAATCCCCATCCCTAACCCCCCCACGGTGGGATCTTAAAGCCAAAACTTCTGAGCAGACACCTGTATTTCAGTGCGCTAAACTCCTCGGCTTCCCTATGTATCATCTCCATCCGAAGTCAGCCGAGTGTTCTGGGTTTTCTTCATCAGAAAAGATAGGGGACATGTGGTTCTGAGCAGATCCAAGGTGGGAAGAGGCACTGCTAGTTTAATACTCAGATACATGGTCCACTAAACCAGTTCAGCAAATTTCAATGGGGCCACATATCAAAACTGCCCTTCACGGACCAGGGAGAGTTAAGTGGGAGAGAGATAAAAAGATATGGCATAAATGATCAAAGCAATAAAAGCCGCTGCTCAATTAGTCACTCAGAGAGGCAGGAGGTGAAGGGAATTGATGTGGGAAGAAAAGTGTGTATTTGCTCTGCAGGGAACCTAGTCATTTCCCAGTGTCACCCTAACCTGCTTGACTCAGCCGCACATTCAGGCTGGTTGTTAATTTTATAGGAGGTTCACCTCTTTCCCCTCCCCCTCTTCCATTACTTTAAAACATTAGCAGTTAAATGAAGGATAGCCATCATCCTAGGCAAATCACCCCCTCTGTTTTGATGGCATCAGGGAAAACAGCTTTGCGCTACTCTCGCTATGGCTGGTAATTTGGATTCTTTCGCTTTCCCAAGCTACCATTACAGGACACACTGAAAGCAAAAATCCTTCAAGATCCATTTGGCAGCTGCTAGAAACCTATATGAATATACATTTTTACAGGCTTAAGAGGCAGTAAGCAAGTCCTGATATTAGGTGTTTCTGACAGCTGCTCCTGGCCTCAACCTGGAGGGTGTTCTAGGAAATCCAGAACTAGGGCAAAATTAACTGTGCCCCAGAAAATCTGGTCTGTCATCAAGAAAGAGCAATTTATGTTTGGAGGAACTGGTGTGTATGCTAATAGCCATTTCTGAATTTTTCCAATCTGGTCTAAATTAGCCCTAGTACTGCCAAGGTCTAGCTACCTAATGAGAACAATTATTTCTGGATTTCAGTTCAATTGAATTAAAGAAGTATTTTATTTGTTTTTATTTATAATTTATAATTTTTTCATTATAAAAGTAATATAACCACATTATACAAAATATGAAAAATATATTGGAAACAAGACCACAAGATCAATCTCCATAGAACTGAAGGATATTAAGGGGCATCTGCAATGTGCTGGAATAAGCAACCACAGCAACAAAAGCGTAAAACACGAGACGTGCAGGCTCCTTGGGAAGGCCCTACATGGCGTGTGGCTCAAGTATTTTGATAATTAAAAGATATTTTGGCTGGCCTCTTGACAAGCCCTGTTAAGTTATGACTTTGTTTCTCACCTGGAAGGTGGCTGATGGAAAGCTTCCACCTGTCATGGAATTGTCAGTTCTGCTGCTCTCTTCGTAGGTGCCCGTGCGTGTGTTAGGAGGGGAAACACACGCCCCGGGTTGCTTAGGATATTCCCAGTTCACACCAACTCTCAAGCAAAGTTTGCTCAAGTCACAGCAAATGTGTGCATTTGTAAAGATGTCAGAGACAACTGTGTTCAACCAGTAGCCCCCATGCTCATCCTCACTTCCCAGCATCCTTTGCATAGCCTCAAGTAGCAAGAGGTTCACCCAATGCTTATTGGACTTTGTGAAAGGGAGACTTGAGTCTTCAGTGTCGAGCCACTGAAATCTGGGTATGTCCTATAAGACGGCTAACATCATCGTACCGGCTAAGGGGAGAATGCGATGCAAGGGGGAACAGGCCTGCGTGTGGGGGCAGCATCTGTCAGGATTCAGGAAAGAATGGGATTTGGAAAGAACATTCTCCCCCTACAAGGGAAGAAAGGCTGAGAGGACAGGGCAAGGGCCACGGCCATCCGTAGAACAATCCAATCTCTCTGGCCAGTGGGAGGTGAGGGGTCAACATACAGCCGAGGGGGTGGGCGTGGCTGGGGGGCTGGAGGAGAGCCCATAGGGTCCAGCACAGCCACTGCCTTCCCCATGCAAGCTGGAGAATTAGTGAGGGATGGTCAAAGGAATGGCTTACCTAGACCCCAGCCCATGTTGGTTTTCTCCTCCAGAAAGTTACAAATGGCAGGAAAATACCCAGAGGTAAAGAACTAAACTGATCAAGGAAATGTGATTTTTGTAGGAGAAGCTAGAATGTTTGAAACTCTTCACCTGTAAGCAGGAGGCTGAGTGAGATATGATCAAAGGGCTTATATTATGAAAGGGAGATCGAGAGGAAGAGACAGACTGAACCAGTGAAGCCTGCAAAATCATACAATACAAAGGAGCATGCCCTGAAGCCGAGAAGGGTAGTTTTAAGATGAAAGACTGAAGTACCACTTTCTATAGCGGGCTCACTATTGGCATAGGTATGACATAAATGTAAATATATCAGGAAACTGGGCTTCCATAAGTTGGTGCAGACATTAAACATAAATAAATGAAGATTGGGCATGCTCAAAGGGGGAATGGAAAAAGAATATGGTTTTGAGACAGAGAAAACCTGTTTTCAACTCTCTTACCAGCTGTGTTCATTCATTCATTCAGCAAGTATTTATTGAACACCTGCTATGTGCCAGCACTGAGTTACACCAGGGAGGCTTGTAGCAAATTACCCAGTTCCTGTCCTCATGGAGTTTACAGTCTAGTGGAGAAGGCAGATAGCAAATAAATATTGCAGAGATGATGTTATTTAATTAACAACTTCGATCAGAGCACCTGAAGGGACTAGACCAATGCTGAGTGGGGGACACTCCCTCAGAAGTTATGTGATCAGTAAGAACTGACAAGTGAAGGGAGAGGAGGAGCGTTTCAGGCAGAAAAATGGCAAAGTGAAGGCCTAGAAGCCAGGAAGCTCCTTCCCCTCTGAGCATTAGTTACCTGGAGTAAGGTGGTGACCTCAGCCAGGTAGGTGAGCACACACATCTCTGCGGTGAGGCTGGCCGCCACCAGCTCAGAGCTGCCCCTTACAGAAGTTGTTCTCTGACATCGGGTGACCCGGGAACACCTGGAGAGCCACGGAAGCGCCACGGGGAGGTGCAGCCCCAGGCAAGGCCTGTCTGATGCAGGCTACAGGAGAGGCACGTCCCTCAAATTCACATTCCAGAGCACGTGGGGATCTGGTTGAGTCTGGGATTCCGCCAGTGCCAGGTCTCCGCTCGACCTCCTTGGCCGTCATCCTGTGGCCCCGGCATCTGTGGCTGCTTCTGCTGAGACTGCCCCCACCCCGTGATGCTTTACTGCCCCCACCCCGTGATGCTTTACTGAGACGGTCTCAGGCTCCCAGGATGGCGGCCTTAACTGAGATGGTGGCTACAAAGGGCTTGAGACACATGTTTGACGGCGGTGGAGTGGAGATGGCTAAGCTGGGAGCCCAAAACACTGCGGGGGCGCACTGGCGAGCGCCCCATCACGGCCCGTCCCTCCAGATAATCTAGGGACCTCATTTTGTGCAAGGAAGCTAGTCATACTATTTATACATACTGCTGACCCTTGACCTCCTTGGAGGGGGGGGCACTGACCCAGCGCAGCCCAAAGTCCAGTATAAATTAGTCTGGGGGAGCCCCACATGGGTGGAGCCAACCAGCCGATACCCCAGTTGGCTGAACCCGTGATCGTGGAGTCCATAGAGGTGGTTGCTGCTCGAACCGCGCTGCCCACAGCTCCTCTGTGCATTCACCTCGGTGCCTACTGCGCTCTCACACGAGCCCTGAGGTGGAAGCAGCTGAGGAGCTCACCGTCCAGCCGAGGAAAGTGGAGCTGGAGAGGCAGAGGTCAAGCGACTTGGCGGTGGGGGGCTCTGGGGGCCTCCGACTGTGACCCTGTCACCGAGCTGGCTCATCTGCCCAGATGCTCACCCACTGTTCACTGGCACCCCGGGAGAGACCGAGCACCCAAAGAGAGGGAGGCCTGCCTGGCCTGAGGTGACATTTACATGCTCTTGCGGATTCGCGTCCACCATCTTTGCTAGTTTGCCCTCGAGGGCAAGCGTGGCGGTCATGGGGGCGCGCACCGTGTTTCAGAACCGGCGTCTGTGTTTTCCCTTCTCCAAACTAGATGGTTTGTGCCGGCTTCCTCGTACCTCTGAGGTTTTCCTCCCGTCAAGGACAGAAAGCAGACCTCTGTTAGCACTCAGCTACTGCGCGCACATCAAGAGGGGAAGTAAATGAAGTGGTCTGGAGGATTTCAGGTGTGGCGCTTGGTCCTGCGGAGTCCTGCATCTCGGCAGCTTGGCTGAGGGGGCACTGTCCTGTCCTGTCCTCCCCCCACCCTCCAGAGGGCAGAACGACCTTGTGAGCGCCCGTCTGGTCCTGACATGCCGTGGACACAATGAAGGACGCTTGGCATCTGTGTGATCGCCTCTGGATTTTTCTTTTCCTGCCTCGGAGTGCACAGAGACAGGACTTTCATTTCCTGAGAGTTAATTTCCTTCAGCAGCTTATTCTCCATCTGAAGTCACAATCCTCTTTGGGGAAGCAATTGGTTATTGTGTAAAGGATTTTGAAGTTACATACTAGGGATTATGACTCTATTTGGTGAGTAAGAAGCAGTGTCAGGAGAACTCTTAAGCACCAAATACCCAGGTTTGATGAAAACGTTCCTCCTGGAGATGGATAAGAGAAGGAACAGTAAAGTCTACGAAGCTGTTATTGGTGGAGGATGGTCCACAATGTTACCCACATGTGGCCCAGCCTGTGGCATCGTGCCTGGCGGGGTATCTCTGCCTTGGGTTCTGGGGCACGCTAGTTATCCGTGAGCTTTATGATTTTACGAAACGCTTTGTTCCCATTATTTTTTATCACGTCACCCTTGCTTGCCACAAGCTAATCCCCACCCTGCCTACCTCAGAGGCTGGAGCGAAGAACAGATGAACAAAGGCGCTTTGCCAGAAGGCAGTCTTCATCCTCAAGGGGTTCTCTCCCCCGAGAAACAGAGACCCCCCCCTTCCCCCAAATTGCTAACACGTTCTGGGGCTGCTGCCTTGACATGGTTCTACACGAGCACTGTTTTATTTAAACGCATATGCAAACCAGGCCAAAATAACTCATGAAATATTAACGTAGAGCATTTAACCCAGGACGCAAAGAGGTGGGGAAATTGCAAATTCCATAATGTTGATCATTCAGTGTCTTTCACCGCTCTTTAATTTTTTATGTGAGCTGTGCATCGGCAAGTGGGGCTCGTGGCCTCAAATTCAGGAAGTTAACTCTGGCAAGGCAGGACTGACTGGGCCTGTGACTGTGCCTTCCCGGAGCTGTGCAGGGGGGTTCTCGGGAGGGGCCGACGCTCACATTGACAACCTGAGTTAATTCACCCCACAGAGCAGCGGTGCCTGGCCCCGGAGAGCCCCATTTGCTTGTGACTTGCCAGCTTCTGGCCCAAAGTCATTTTGATTCTACTCCCTGCTTTGGTTTGGAAATAAACCCCAAGGAAAAGGCCAGCTACCCCCGAACCGTGTGCTTCTCCAGACCAGAAGACGCTGCACAAGGACAGGATGGGCCGAGGCCCCGAGGTGTATGTCTCTGCCGCTTGGGCCCATTTGCTGTAGAACGAAATTGTATTTTCATGAGGGGGACAGGTGCACTATTGTGCTCTCAGGAAGAGGGTTTATATTTCATCTGCATCAAAGTGAATTTTCCACCGTTTCCAGCCCTCGTTAGTTTGTATGTATCATTTTTCAAAGTCAGCAGCCTGCGCCCACTTACCGGGACGACCTCGTTTCTCCCCCAAGGGATGCTCCGCATACTGATTCCAGGGACCGCAAGCCCCCAGGTGTGTGGCGTCATCAAGGGCTAAGTCGCGGTCACCACAGGCTTGGGGTAAGGGCTCGCAATTCTGTTACAGTTCACTGCAGAATTGCTAACTTAAGTTGTGATGTTGGTAGAGCCAATTTAGATCAAATCCCACCAACAATCCTATCACCCATTGTCAAATAAGAAAGAGTAACTGATTCAGGAGGAGTTGCTGCCCCACTCCCCGCACTGAGGCAACACAGACATGGACAAACATCGCCTTTGCTGAGCACACAAGCTACCTGGAGGAGGGACGTGACCGTCACGTGCCCATAGGGAGAGTCGCAACGAAGGCCATAACTCTGATCGAAATGAAAGCAGGCACGTTTTAAAAAATATATAACTTTAGGGGCCTCCCTGGTGGTGCAGCAGGCTGAGCGCTGCACTGTGAAGCATCCATGGCACAGCAGCGCGAGTTCGATCCCCGACCAGGGAGGGACCCACATGGCGCAGCAGACCCTCTCGCCTCTCCCGCTGCCCCCTCAGCAGTGTGTTTCAGTCAGTCCACCTGTTCTGCTCCCCACTCTGTCTCTGGTGAATCCTCTCACCTCCCACGACTCTGGCCTGCGCCCCAGCTCTTGTGTGCATAAATAAATCTTTAAAAAATACATTTTTATAACTTTGTTTGTTTGTTTGTTTTTCTTACACTGTTTGCTTTCTTTCCTTGGTGTCGTGCCCTTAGAACTCCCACCACCCCGTGCACCGTGCACCATGCACCGTCACCACCGTCCCTGCCCTGACCCCAGCCCCGACCTCATCCCTCCATAACGTCTCAGTTTTGTAGCTATCTGTTTATTTTCATTTTGTCTTGTTACTGTGTTTTTGCTGTTGTTGTTGTTAATATTATTTTCCCCCTTGACCCCCCACAATCCTCCTATGAGTGAGACTATCCGGTATTTTTCTTTTTCTTTCTGACTTTTTCACTGAGCATAATCCAAGAAGGCACATTTGTATGAAGCTTTCTCCCCGAGCCGGGGGAAGAGTCCCCTCATTACAGAAACGACACTGTTTGTCCAGCGGGCAGTGCCGCCGGCCTGTCCCTCTGGGGTCCCCTTCACACTGGGCTGGGGGCAGGTCCTCCCACCAGCGAGCTCTACGATGCCAGTCAGGCCCACACCCTTGGGGAACCTGACGTCAGGCTGGCGTCAGGCTCGTCCTAGCCGGCAGAACATAGCACTGATTTTCAGTAACCACAGCAGCCTGGCCAAGGGCATGGCCAGACTTAAGTTTCCTTTTTGCCATTTGCCAGCTGCCATGCGACCTTGTCATTAGCATCCCAAGGATAATCAAGCCACCAGTAATAGTTACTCACACCGTCACTGTGACTTAAAGGAAATAGTGTACGTTAGGCCTTGGGCACAGTGCCTGGCACACAGAAGGTCTTCAATCAAGAGTGACTATTATTTTTATTTGGCAAGCATATATATATATACATATATGTGTGTATACACACACACAGGCTTCCATTATCCTTATTGATTTAATAAGCCAAAATCATTATAATAGCAATCATCATTGCAATTACTATTTGCCCATGACACCTCTCATTATTCTAATTATTATTTTTATCCTGCTTCCACAAATGTCATCAATAACTGCCAGCCATTAGTTGTCATTAATAATTACCAACTTCATGACATCCCACCCCAATGCTCAGGATAATCGAGTTTATTTTGTTAGTGCAAAGGGCCAGCTGTAAGTGAAGGTTGTGCCTCCATTAAACAAAAAATCTCCAGAATATTTAAGGTGAGTTTGTTTTCTACTCTGAACTAAACATAATAACCAACTAACTTTAGTGTCCGACCTGTGTTCTGAAGGAAAACACTCAAGGCCATGAGGTACGCATGGAGTACCAGGCACTCACCATCCTGCAAGGCTGTGTTCTAGAAGAAACAGCAAGTTAGCTGGTTAGTTTTAAAGCTGCACAACATGTCAGTCACGGTAGTAAACTCTCCGTGGTGAACATGTGAATATGTGGATATAAGCTCAATCACATTGACTTTCAGCTTTTTCCAAATTTTACTTGCTGGGCTTTTGTGACGATTAAGTACGGCCTATGGGATGGAAGCCAGACTGTGAGCCTCAGCCTCCACGGGATTAGAGCGCAGTGTGAGCAGCCTCAGGCATGGGATGGCGGGTCCCTAAGGATGACACATGTGATGGGGAGTAATCAGCGTTCTGTTTCAGACTCTAGACTGTTGCGTTCCTGGACTTGTCATTTGCTACTCTTTCACCTCTGGGGCGAAGAGATCCTGCAAATCAGCAGGGTGGCCTGGCCGCCCACCTCTCCCCTCCTCTTTGGGCAGACAGTGCCAGAAGCTGCGACCACTACACTAGCACAGCAGCTGACACATCCCTGAAATGACCCTCCCTCCCGCAGTCTGCCTGGCCGTGCACCACACACCGGCGTTTCGGCCAGCAGTGGCCATGGATAGGCCGGTGTCACTGCAGCGCCTCGGTGTCTGAGCAGTGCCGTGGAGCAGGCGTGTGATTACTCCCTGAACGTCGGTGCAGTGACAGAGTTGCCCAGTGACGTGTCTCTCAGAACACATCCCCGTCCTCAGGTGACCGGGGCTGTGCTCTGGATTCACTCCCTTAGAAGCAAGATCCCAGACCTCCGAGGGTCAGTGGCAAAGTTGCCCTCGGATTGGCATCTCCCCGCGGTTGCACAGGACCTGGCGTGCAGGCGGTGCTCTTCAGAGGTTCTCGAGTGGAAAGGGGCAGGAGCAGGGCCAGCCGCAAGGGGGCAGGAGGGGCTTGAATCCAACGGCAGAGGTCACAGGCGGCTGTCTGCGGGCCGGTTCTGTCCATAGTGTGGCCACCGTCAGCCTGGTCAGCTCCATCTTGTCCTACCTCGATTCTGTACGGGAGAGAGGTTCTAGGTGGGCCACGTGAAATCGATCTCTGTTGGCCAAAAATGTGCCGTGATCACCCAGGCTTCAATCTAGCAGCGGGCGGAAGGGTCAAGAGCCCTTACCTGTGAGTCTGTATTCCGACCCCGCAGCACCTGTGTGATGGCGGACACGTTAGGAAACATTTCCTAACTTGAAGATTGAACTGTGGCAATGGCTGTTGTCTCTTACCTGGTACGTTCTCCGAGGCTGGGAACACTGAAACCCCTGTTTTCTGCTTTTATTGGCCTGCCGTCAGCGCTGGCACCTCACCTCCATCGCTGCCGGCCGCACAGTGTGCTTTCTGCGTGACGCCAGTCATTATATTCTTTGCCATTTTGAAACAAGATTGAACTAGAAGCTTAGAAATAGGCATTCAGTTGTTTTTTCCCTATTAAAATCAGAGATTTCAATGCATGCAAAAAGCATCTTTTTTGGCCTTTAATTATTCAAACTAATGGGTTTCATTGTAATGAGATTTTTTAAAATCCATTATGATGGGCAAAAGGGCTGAGGCTTAAAATATTTTCATTTACAGATTATGTTCTGCTTTAATGAAGGCCAATATGTAAAAATCTAAACAGGTAAATTGGAAGCTTTATCTACATTTATATTGTTGACATTACAAAAGAGGTGTTCTGCCTTACAAAAGCATTTATTTCAGTGTTCCTTTTAATAGTGAGATCCCTAGGGTGCCTTTGGAACACAGCTTGAATTATTCCCGTGATATTCACACACAGGTGTTTCGTGTACAGCAAGGTTCACCTGGGAGTGTGTTGGTTGCAGCAGGAATGGCTCCGAATTTCGTAATCAGTCCGAGAAGAGGAACTGAGAGAAGAGAGTTTGAGTGACAACCACAACAGAAGGGAAGAAAGGTTCAACATTAGACTTGCATGGCTCCTATCTAATCTCGATGCAAAGGCACCTGTCAAATGCGCCATTATATCTCTTTAGCTTAAGCGGAGTGGTGTTTAGTGATTAAAGTAATGGAACACGAATCAGGAGTCGTGTTTTCTGTTTCTGTCTCTTCTAGCTTCAGAGTAGATAGTCTTGACACATTCATTCTAAGGCCAGTTTCCCATTTACAAGCAATTATTTCCACCATGGGGGAAGCAGTCAGACCTGGCTGGTGCTTTGAACAGCTTTGCAAACTCTTCACACTGAACATTTGGCCCCGTTGTCCTCCCCAGCTTATGAACCAATGGCAGGAAAACCCCCTGTATCTGCTACCTGTGTGCACTTCTAAAAAATAAAATAAGGGGCTGTAAAAGCTAAATCATCAGTTATGGAACTAAGAAACAAACACATATCACCCAAACTGTACACAAAACTTTCTAATACTTTAATGAATACAACTTGGAGTTCTGGCAAATGGATGGTGACCAGTCAGTTAACCAAAGCTGTTACATGGATTATTTTATTCAAAAGAATTTGCTAAATCCATCTCAGTCAATTAGGGTCAGTTTGTATAGTTTAGTGAAAAAGACAGAAATAGCCTCATTATATGGAAGCAGGCAAAATACTGAATATATCTCACAGTCCAGATTCTGAGAATTGTGTTTGGACGATTTTAGACCTATGGTCTTTCAAAGTAAATACCAGTTCTAGAATGATCATAAATTCAGACCCTTGGAAACCATCATTTAAAAATATAATTGCTTTACTTCCATGTTAAAGGAAAGCAAACTCTTTAAAAGAAAACAAGAAGGAACATGGTAGATACATGTGAATTAAATGGTGATAAATTAAAGCTAAGCCTTTAGTATACAAATTATCTCCCTTTTACTACCAAAAGTAGAATTCACTCACTCCCATTTCTAAATATAATATGATACCAGTCTCCCCAAGGCCTAGAATAGAGTAGCTACTTAATAAGGCAGTGAGGTGGCATTTAGCGAAGGGTTTTATCTCTTTATGGAGAGGGAGGGTGTGGTCCATTTTGAACCCAGGATGCACAAGTACAGACTATTTAGAGACCCAATGGTACTGGCTCGGGTGATTGGTTAGCGCAGAACGGGGTCTCAGTCACTGTACGCCAGGTTAAGGGCAGACTCCAGGGGCTGAGGTCTTCCGGTGAGGGGTACTGGCTAAAACAGGGTGTTAGCTTCCAGGGAGAATGGACGGAGAGGTACTGGAGTAAGGAGAGGAGCACATGGCCCTAGGCAGACTAGAAGCCACCAAGCCTTGATGCCAAGTCCTGATACCTGAGGTCAGAATTCCTGTGGGAAGTCAGGTCAGCTCGAACCTGCAGATGGAGCCCACAGGTCCTAGCTATGGACCTAGGGTTATATTAAGTCTGAGAACCTGGTGATGCCATTAACTTCATGCTTTCTTAGGAGGTAAAAGAAACAAAATCGGCTTTAAAATCTATGATCTGCTAACATCCCGTAAGATACCACTAATTTACATGTCTGTAAAGAAACTATTATGAACAAGGATTATTTGAATTAAGGCTTCCTCTAAGCATTCCGTTAGTACTGGGCCCAGAAATAATCTAGAACAGCTATCTCACTTTATCCTTTAATGAAGAAGCCTTTCCCTCCTCAGTATCAGGGAGGCATAAAGCAGATGGCACCTTGAAGCTCAGAAACTCAGAGTTTAATAAAGGAGCGATTTGCAAAGGTGTGGGCTGGATTTAGAGAACCAGCAGGGAGAGCAGAGCCCTGGACTGTGATGGCGGGAGCCATGCTACCTTCTGTCATGAAGGGCAGCATTTGGAGAGGGTCCCTCTGTGAGGGGCCTCGCCTCGTCATGTGAGGTGAGTATGGAGGTTCCCCGCCAGCCATCCCTAGACACGAGCAGGGAGTCTGAGAACGAATCAGTTCAGTGCAGTTCTGACACCTTCTGCCCAGAGCCAGATCAGAGCCCACAGGGAAAGGGCTCAGTCTCCCAAGTTTGCCCTCCACCTTGGATGCCACCCACGAGCGGCAGGCCATTGTTACCCGTGCTTCTCGCCAAGTCACTGGAGGCTCCCAGGGCCCCTGCTCAGATTTCAGTGCCCAGAGGTTACCCGTGCTTCTGTCCAACGGACTATAAACCAGGTGCCCAGCAGCCTCTCCACGCGCTTACTAGAGCAACTCACAGAGCTCAGAAACTAGCTTGCGCGGAGACCACCAGCTTCTGCAAAGGTATCACTCAGGAGCAGCCAGACACAAGAGATGCACGGGTCAGACACGGGAAGGGGGCTGTGTTTAAAAGCTCTCTCCAGTACACCCTCTTCCCTAACCTGCAAGTGTTCCCCAAACCCCAAGTCCCTCCTTTTGGATTCTTATGGAGGCTTCATCACACAGCTGTGATTAATGAGCTCATTGGCCATTGGCCACTGGCCACTGAACTCAACCTCCAGTCCTCCCCTCCTGGAGGTGTGGGGTGGGCCTGGAAGTTTCACCCTCTCTGCATGTTGGCTTCCCTGGCAACCAGCCTCCATCTTTAAGTACTTTCCCAAAGTTACCTGACTGACTAAACCAGAGACACCTTTAAATTTTTCAACACTTAGGAAATTCCAAGGCTCTGGGTTGCTGTGAACCAGGAACTCTGGCTGAAGACCAAATATGTATTGTAAATCACAGTATCACAGTTCTCTACTGGCTCTTGTAGAGAGGAGGCAGGGGGTCTTGAGAAACCTCCTGCCACACCTCTCACTGGATCCCAGCAGGGTCTGAGGGCACAAGGTAGGGTGGACAGCGGTCTTCGGGGTAAATAGAAGACGGCCAGCACACCCTCACGGGGAGATTAATTCCCATTAAGAAATGACACTGCAAAGAGATCAATGAGGGAACTGCTGAAGTCATTTCCACTTGGCTCTTTAGCATATTTAATAATGGTGCCACAATTCATAAACCACTAATCAATAAGTGTATTTGGTTAGATTATGAACTTCCTGAGCTCAGGATCTGTCCTATGTTTTTTCTCCTTACCCACTGGCACTGTCGAGGCCACATTCACGTGCTGGGTGACCATTTGCTAAGTGACTGGATACATGAATAAATTAACAAATGAAGTAATGTCCTGGTTTATTTAATTTTCTTGTCAAAGGAAGCGTTATCCAAAAAGAAAAACAACCCCAGAAAACTTCTTTGATCTTTTACCTCCATGATTGAAAATTCTTCCTAAAGTATAACATTGGCTGTCCTCACCATTCTAAGAGGATTATACTAAGCATGAAGGAATATTTCTTTGATGACTGAGAATCTAGCAATACTTGGGGCTGTCATTCTAAACTGAAGGTGTGGACAACAAAGCTGACTTTCAACGTTTTTAAACACAGATGAACACATGGGAATTGCTATACTGAATCAGGCTGGAGGGTTATCCTGCCAAGAATTCTCTGCTCAGGCTAAGTGTTCACATTTTTCCTTAAGTGTAAACTTGGATTAATTTAGGAATGGCTTAGTTAGGTTTCAGCAAATAGAGATTTGACTTCATTAAAAAATATTTTTTTTTCTACCACTGTCCTAGGTTGCTTCTCTTCTGAGTTCCTTCTGGGCTTTTCCATTTTCCCCAGATGATTTAACTGTCTAGATTAAACTAAGTCTCTGGACTTTCTTTTTTCTGTTGCCCTTCACAAGATGTTGCATTCTCTTACATCAGCCTGGTAGGCGTTCAGTAGCGCTATCTTGTTTCTCCTTTCAAATAATGTTTCTGTAGTAGAAATTACTGCAATCAGTTTGATTGCTCTTCAGCAAACCCCTCCAAAGCTCTCCTAACTGTGGACAGAGCCATGGCCACTGTCCTGGCGATGGTCTGGGGTGGGGCCTGTCACAGGTACAGGTGGGTCGGAGGACATGACGCCACCATCTCAAAAGAGGACTGCAACTGTGTTTCAGCAAAAAGTAAACACAAAAATCACAAAATAGATTAAAAAAATTAAAAGCATCTCTAATCCTAACATCCAGTGACAACTATTGCTTACATTTTGATGTATATAAAAGGCTCGAAACCATACACATGTGTTCTTTATAAAATGGGATAATACTACTTATAACTATTTTTATTTCTAAAAAGTAGTGCATTAGAGATTTTTCTGTTGTCAATCTTTTACAGCATTTGAAATGACAGTCTAATATTCCATCTCATCAATGTCCATAGTTTATTCAACAAATTTCTTCTTTTTTTAAAAAAAAGATTTATTTATTTATGCACACAAGAGCTGGGGTACAGGCAGAGTTGCGGAGGTGAGAGGATTCACCAGAGACAGAGTGGGGAGCAGAACAGGCAGATGGACTGAAGTACACTGCTGAGGGGAGCAGCGGGAGAGGCAGGAGAGGTCTGCTACACCATGTGGGTCTCTCCCTGGCCGGCAGCAGGGATCGAACTCGTGCTGCAGTGACTGTTGTTTGCGGCAGTGGCTGTTGTTTGCTTCACAGTGCATTGCTTAACCCACTGCGCCACCAGGGAGGCCCAACAAATATCTTCTTGTTTCCAATTTCCATCTCATGGCAGGTGCTCTGATGACTAGCAGCCTTTATTCTTAAATATGTGCACATACTAATATAAAGAAATAACTCCAACTGCATCACTAAATCCATGAGCATGCAGAATATTGAGGATTTTGATTGAGGTTTAGAATCTGATCTGGAAAGGTTAAAAATTTGAGGTAAGAGGAAAGATAAGGGGAAAATAGGGCTCTCTGGAAGTTTAGCTTATGAATAAAAACATCTAGAAGGAAAGGGGTCCATTGATAATTCAGAAATCTTATTAGTTTCCTCCAACTGAAGTTAGAAACACCTTGATAAGTCGGACACCTCAGCACTTCTCCATGTACATCTTGGCGTGTTTCCTCAGTGAAATATTTCTTAGATCAAAAACAGATTGCAAGATCATGGTCTCAGAAATGAAAGGATTAAAAAAGGAAATTCGAAAGTCAGCATGTTTGATTTCCTGTAGCTTTGCAAATTCTTCCCAACAAATCAGAACGCAGCAGGGGAGATAACAACCCCATCCTTGAGACCTTTCAGCCAGAGACTGAAAGTGACCCGAGTGACGTGTTTGTCTCCTTTGTGACAAGTTCGGCAAGGTGCACCCAGTCGTCTTAATGTCTGATTGAAACAGAACCCTGGAATAAATACAGCGGGCTGAGCTTCTCCTTTCAAAAGGGTTCACAAATACAAGTAGGCTTACAGAGGATTCTGAGAACATACCCAGTGGGGTCCTTTCAAGTGAGACTTGAGGAACTTCATAACAAAACCATCACCCCTTGCACTAGGCGGCCACGGTGGTGCCCTGGAGTCTGGACTTGCAAACTGCTCCAAGCTAAGGTGACCCTGAGCTCAGAGTAAACACAAGGCACAGGAAAGAAAGAAGGAAAGGGAAAAGGCAGAACGAGACAAAGAGCAGAAGAAAAGTAAAAAGCAGCGAAGGGGAGAAAAGAAAGAGGTGCAAAGAGGGAGCAAGCGGAAACTTGCAGCCACGAGCGCCATGAGGATAATTAATGTAACTGCCTGAAGACTTCTTGCACCAGGACTCTCGAAATACGGTGTGCAGCCTGTGGAACACTGGCCTTTTGTGCTCACACACAGGACTTCGATAGTCTCCCACAGACCACGCAGTCACAGATGGGTGTGGCTGTGATGAGTTGCACACAAAGCCTCATGGGAACGCACTTCTGGGACGTCCCATGGGGTTGGTGAGAGCTCAGCCCAGTGCACGTCTTTGATGCCCATTCTTTTGGAGTGGGTGCTTTATTTTTTTTTTTAAGATTATTTATTCGTGCATACAAGCACCGGGGTACAGGCCAGAGGTGTGGAGGGTGAGAGGATTCACCACAGACAAAGCGGGGAGCAGAACAGGCAGATCAATGGAAGTACACTGCTGAAGGGAGCAGTGGGCGAGGCAGGAGAAGTCTGCTGCACCATGTGGTCCCCCGCCCTGGCCGGCAGCAGGGATCGAACTCGTGCTATAGTGGCTGAGGCCTGCTTCAGAGTGCATTGCTCAACCCACTGCGCCACCAGGGAGACCCATGGAGTGGGTGCTTTAACCTTGCCCTCTCCAAAGACATTAAACCCCACTTCTCAACACTGCCCCAGGATGGAGAGATGCCACAGCTGGCAGCAGTGATTGGCAGGAGCCTGGAAAAGTACAATAATATTCTAAGTTGCCTGTAGTCTTCATTTTATTTAGGCTAATTTGCATGACGGGTTTATGCCATATGAGGATATTTTTCCTTCTCCTTGGAAGAGCGTCCTGTTAAAATACCACTCTTTTCAAAGTGCCCAAATATTACAGAGATGAATAATGAGACAGATGGAAAATAGGAAGAGTGGAGCAAGTTCAAAATGCTTTCTACTTGGCAGAATAAATTAGCTTTGCAGGTTCCCAACCACCATCCACTGCGCTCATCTATGGGCACCTTCCACTGCATCCCGTGGAGGTGGTTCCCGAATCTCAGCTTCTTTAGGAGACACATAAACCCAAGCAGCCTCCCACATGCACTCTATTCAAAGGGCATGTGGCAGCTGTCTGCCCTGGGCTTTGCATGACGCATTGTAAGGAGTGAGCGTGCCCAGGGAAAGCTTCTAGGCTATGGGGCTTTGCTAACTTCCACAACTCTGACAAAGCATGGACCATTTTCCAGAAAGAATACCAAAAATTCAGTGCACTGTGGATTTTCAGAAAACGGAAGGTTGCAAGGAGTTCTTTATTTTTCTGAACACACAGAATCCAGAAGCAACCACCAGTTAAATATTTGAATAACTCAGATTCACTGCTTTGTGCCATTCCTAAGTGGGTTGTGTCTATTTGATCCCTGAAATGGCAGCTGCCATACTGATGGATTCCAGTGTCATTCCCCCACTGGAGCGTGCTCCTGTCTCTCGTTCCTCTCCCAAACACAGCCTGTCCCGCAAGGCCTCCAGGAAATGTTAGCAGCAATTCCAGGAGCCTCTCCCAGGTAGGTGCCTCCTCTCTGCACCAGTTCTTCTCTCCACTAAACAATTTAGAGATTAATAATGTAGCAACAGGAGAGAGATTAAAAAGCCATCTGGTAAAGCAGCTCCTGACACAGCTTAAAATACCTTAAAAAAAGGCAAGAGACGAGAGCTCACAGTAAAGCAAGGACTCCGGAAAAGGACTCGGGAATCAGACAAACCCAAAGTCAACCTCTCCAGCAGCTTTATTAGCGTGTGATGGTGGGAGTGGCTGTTTAACCTCTTCATGTTTCCAATCTAGGGAGAATCACATCACTTCACAGAACCTTCGAGACAGTTGGTTATAATCAGTGCAAACAGTATAAATGTTAGTTGTTGCAGCTGCAGCCCCATGGGTGGGTCAGAGCCTCCCGGTGACCCTCACTCACAGAACCAACTGAACATGCACTAGGTGCCCACTCTTGTCTGGCTGTCACTGAACTCCTGTGGATGGGCAGGGGAACTCGCTGACCCTCAGTCCTCAGTCTCTCCTTGCGAAGAGTTCACAGTCATTCACTTCATGTTTTCATTCATTCACTGAGCAAATGCTTAGCAAATGCCTAGGAAGGACCGGGCGCTAATCTAGTTGCTGAACACAAAGCAACGAACAAAGCTGCTCAAAATCCATGCCCTCATGGAGCTCACACTCTAGCAGAGGAAACAGACATGTGAGTAAAGCAGATGGTGTCCCAGGGGCGCAGGGGGGCCAAGGACAGCCCAGGGACTCGTGGGCGGTGACGGCCATGACAGGGGCAGAGAGCTGGGAAGAGTGAGGCCTTTTCGGCCCGCATCCTGTTGGGGAGTCACAGAGAATGGAAGCCCTGCAGCTCGGAGGGGTTGGAGGGCTCAGCCCAAACCCAGATTGGCTGCCCTGGTTCCTTTCTCCCCTTCTGTTACCTTCCCAGAGGTGACCCAGGAAGCACCTGTTAAAGGAGATGTTCCATGGTGTTTTGCTCATTTGCTTTGTCTTCAGTCTAAGGGGCCTCTGCGGCCAGCTGCAGGATGCCATCTCTCTCAGGGGCACAGCCCGGAGGGGAAGCACAGTGCTGAAGGCAGCTCTCAGAAGGCTCCTCCTGAGCCGACAGGCCCCGGGGCATCTGGGCTGCACATTCCATGGCCCATCAGCCTCCCCACCCGACTTTGAACAAAGGCCAGGGGGGCTGGTGAGGATACCAGGAGGCAAGGAATTGGTGGAATGCGATGGGATGTGCTGAAGGAGTCACATTCTCAGGCCAAGTCCAAGATAGCAGGAAGAATTTATAGCCCAAAACTAAGACCTGGAATCTAAGCAGAGAGATAAACTGGGCTATTTTAAATTGCTGTCCAAGAAGTGCTATCTTGCTATATATATAGCGACAGAAAAGAGAAAGAAAAGCAAGCGCCTCAGCTCAGATCAAATGTATTTTAACATATATATCTGGGCTGTTTTCAAAAGGCCTAGCAGCACCTAGGTCAAATGAGTGAATTCCTTTTAGTTTCTGTAATTCGGCACTGAGCTTAGCTCCATCACTTTCTTCTTCCTTTGCTAAAAATCATAGAAGTAACAGCGATGAGTGTTGTTCACACGTGTGTCTGAGACTATGACTCAGTTTTGCCTTTTACCTAGATCAGCATCTAAATTAAAGCCCATGGAGAATTTTGTTTTAAAATACGATGCTGGTAAAAACTGTGCTTCTGTCCCAGCATAAAAACGTTACCATGTTTTACCATGGCTGCTAAGAAGCTCAGCATCGGGCTAGCAGTCAGTTGTTTTCCCTTCTGCTTGTTACTGCCATGCCCTTCATTTGGTCCTGGTTTTCTATTTCCTATTTGTATGTGCGTCTTCCTTGAACATAATTTTTTTAAATAAATTGTTGCACCTTCTTTGGGAAAGGAGAATGTAACAAAACACAGACAAGTTGCATTATTTGTCACTGGGCCAAGTATGTCCACGTGAGAATTCCTATACAACCCCTGTCCTGGGCCACAGCCCAAACAGCCTCTCCGGCAAGACAGCAAGGCTCAGCCCTCTCGGCTCCCACAGACAATAACTTGAATGCAAAGGGAATTATTTCTCTATTGCTACAGTTTTGAAGTCCAGCATCTTAAAACAACAAACATTTATTATCTCACCCAGTTTCAATGAGTCAGAAATATGGGAGCAGTTAACGTGGGTGGTTCTAGATGAGAGTCGTAGGATGCTCCACGGTGCTCCATCATCTGCAGGCTTGGCTGGGGCCAGAGCATCAGCTTCTGGGAGGCTTTTGCAAAGTTCCCTAGCAAAGAAATCCAAGCAAGGACAGAGCTGTAATGCCTTTGTGACTGGTCTGGGCAGCCATACAACGTCTTCCACGTTCTGCTCATTCAAAGTGAGTCACTGAGGACAGAACACACGCAGAGGGGGAGGAGACTCCTCTTTATAAGGGAGGACTATCAAAGAAATTGGGAACATATTTAAAAAGCACCATTCAGAATGTAAAATTACTTTCATTTTTTTAATAGGACATCTCATCCCGGCACAGCTCAGTATTCAGCATACCTTTACCAACCTGCAAACTAGGACAGAAAAAAAGGATGGAAAAGAAAGTACTTTTCCTCAGTTGATATGCTGCTAGCATGCATCCTGTGCCTGCCTGGCTCGGGACGTTCCAAATATGGGCAAACGTGGGAGAGAGCCCATGACCCCACATGGAGTGGGAATAAGAGAGAGGACAAACATTTCAAAAGAACAAAAAGGGAACTCTATTCCTGGTCAGTCTTCAAGGTTAGCCCCACTTGAGACCAGGATGGAGGGCTAAAACCAAGGTGTCAAGATAGCTACGAATTACACTCCTGTGTTGTCAAACCTTCGCCTTAGACCCCAGGTGAGAAAAGAATGGTGACTCAGAAAGGAGCTTGGAGATGCGAGCTGAGCTCATCTCCAAGGTGGGGGTAAGTGAGCGGGCGGTTCTCATCACAGCTCACGTGGCAGGTCATTGTTGCCAGGAGAAGCCCAGTAACTCAGCTGGCCAGATGTTGGGTGTCTGCTCTGTTCTCCTGCTGTTCTGGATCTTGAGGTCCAGGCATCTTAGATTGCAGAGACTCTTAGCTTCTTCGTCTAGAGATTGACTCCGCATTGCGAAAGCGACGACAGGAAAGGGGAGGCAGTATGCTTCGCAGCAGACCTCAGCCCAGCAGCCCCAGAGAGCTCTCCAGTTCTTGGTGACACCCAGAGAGCCCTGCACACCCTCATGTCCCACAGGAGCTGCGGGGTGCAGGAGGAAGGTGGCCTTTGACCCATGAGGAGCAGGGGCCATGAGCACATGCTCCATCCTACCTGTCGGCACACCCCTTCCTGATCGCTCCCTTCCCACCCCCAGCCCTGTTTCTGGGTCCCTCCCCACCTCAGTATACTGATGTTAAGAGGGACCCGTGGTGCTCAGGGTGATTCACGGGATAGCTCAGTTTTTCTTCTCCTTGAAGTCAGCTTTGCGCTTGCAAAATTGCCATAAAATACTACAGGACTCACCAACAAAGCAACCAGCTCTGTGAGGTGTGCAACATTCTTGTCATGTGGGAATTAACTAGCCTAAAATATGGGTGAGCCAGAGAGCATGTAATGGAATAAAGCACCCAACATGGCACTTTTCTTTCTTTGTGAAGAAATCCAGGTTCCAGAGGACATGAAATGTGTTCATTCGGTAGCACACCGCTCCAGCCCCAGCCCACTCACCCAGCTTCTGCCCCAGCAGCGGACACTTGCCCGGCCCTCCGAGGTGGTGTTCACAACCCTCACCGGGGGGTCCAGAGAGCCCTGTTGCTCTGTGCCGACGACGGCAGGTCCACTTCTGCCAGAGGAGAGCCCAGAATGTGGAACTTAGGCTGTTCGCATTTGTGCTCAGTGCGAGATGCTGGCATCAGTGCTTTTACCCTGGGAGGGACCCAGAAACAGGGATGGAGTGTGGGAAGGAGCGGAAGCCCGCATGAGGGGTGTACGAGCGGCGGTCCCCAGGAGGCCGGAGGGAGCACGTGCCCATAGCCCCTGCGCCTCAGCTCCTCCCTGCTCAAGACACCCCATCCTCTCCCCCCACCCAGGCCCACCGGCCGTGCAGGAGCTCATGGCTCTCTGCAGGCACCAAGCAGGCTGTGTGGGAGATTCCGAGGGCGGCTGGGGTGAGGCCTCTTCGGGAAGTTGATTGCCCCAGTAGTGACTCATTTAAGAACTGGACCGTGGAGCGAGGCAAAGCACAAGAGGTGACCACCCAGTGAGCAGAGAGCAGGAGGAGTTTCAGAGGCCAGAGCAGCAATCTAGCGCAAGGATACCGGAACCTGAGTCCACACCATGTCCGTGGAGACAGAGAAGGGGGTGGAAGGGAGGGCCAGCTGAAGAGCACAAGCTGACGGTGAAGACTAAATGTGGAAGGAGAGCGTGAAGGGCAGCGAGACTGAGGACGCTTCCCGTGTGCTGACCTGGCTGCCTGGGTAGGTGAGAGGGCGCTGGCCAGCCTGGTGGGGCCTATTCATCATGGCGGAGACGGCGCACTGGGAGACCAAGGCTTAGGAAACAGAGTGAGAAGCGCCAGAGAGGGTCCAGCTGAAGTGAGGGGCTCTGACTTTCTTATATTATATGGGCCTCATGCTATGTGAGGGCCACATTTCCCGCAGAGCGGCTGCAGGAACCGTCATGTTGACAGCAGATCAGCCAAGCCTGAGATTTGCTGCGTGGGCCTGTGCAGACAAGGGAACAGGGAACTGAAGATGCGCTAAGAGCCTGAAGAGCGCTAGACCATATGCTAAATGTTGTAATGGGCTCTAGATGACTTCGGCAATCTTTTCAAATACTCCAGAAATAATTAGTTCTGTAATCTGGTGATTCTCCTGTCTGTGACCTGAGGTTGGCGCTATGGAGTATTTTTACGGTCAGAAAGATTTCTTTTCCGGGGCCTCCCTGGTGGCGCAGTGGGTTAAGCAACGCACTATGAAGCAGACCGCAGCCACTGCAGCACGAGTTCGATCCCTGCTGCCGGCCACGGAGGGGACCCACATGGCGCGGCAGACCTCTCCTGCTGTGCCCGCTGCTCCCCTCAGCAGTGTACTTCAGTTGATCTGCCTGTTCTGCTCCCCGCTCTCTGTGGTGAATCCTCTCACCCCCCCACACATCTGACCTGTACCCCAGTGCTTGTATGCATAAATAAATAAATCTTTAAAAAAAAAAAAAAAAAAGAAAGATTTCTTTTCCAAGAGCATTGTCCCGAATCTCCTAGCCGACATGGCAGGTGACCGGGTGCTCTCCTCAGACAGGCTGAGCCAGGGCACGTCCTGATTTGGTTTCCCGCTGCTGGTGGTGAGCTTCCTGGCTTGAGGGGCCTACAGAAGCCAGAAGGGCTTAGGAGAGTTTCTCCTTCTACCTGGACTTTATTAGCATAGATTTGCTCCTCAGCCAAATTTTGTCTTCTGTTTTCTGCATTTCTTTGTACCCTTTTTCCTCTCCCCCCCATTCTTGTCTATCCCTGCCTCCCTCCAATCCCTGGTGCTGTGAAGTGACAAGGAAATATTTGAGCCCACCGAGCATGCCCCTTAGGTCATCTCCTTGGGGACCACGCTGGTTCTGCTCCAGCTACCCCAGAGAGAACCAGGCACTGGGCAGGGGGAGCCCAACCTGGCCTTCTGCCAGCTCCAGCTGTGTCTCTCTCAGGGGAAGCCGCTGCGGCTCTTCCCCAGCAAGGTCACCAAGGCTGGGGGCTGAGACCTCAACCCAACTCTGCTGAAAGTTCTAGGGCGTTTGTTTCCTTTGGTTCTTTTTTTAAGACCTTCTGGGCTGATGGGAACTTTATTCCATCTAGAATGAATTTTCAAACCTTTGGTATTTGCTTTAAAGGTAACTCTGCTTTGAAGACTGGTGGAAATTTCAATCATATTCCTATTCATAGTTAAGGAGTGAGTGGGAACTAAAAATATCAGGTTTGGGGATTTTTGTTCTTCTGAAGTACTGAACAGAAATGCGGCAAGTCCTTCCCAGGCACGTCACCGGCACAGTGGCTGGGTGCGAGCTCCCGGCCTGTGTGAGCACCCAGCTCCATGTCAGGGAGGCTCTGACTCTCACACCAAGCTCCACTGGTTTTCAAAGCTGGTTTTCTAAACACGTAAAATGAAGTTCTCGAAACTCATTACAAATTTAACAAGGAAGACAATTTGGCTATGGAAAGACCTCAGAGCAGTCAGGGTGTTCAGAGTATTAAAAGCCAAATTAGCTGACAAGTATCATCTCCACTCCGTGTGCCGCCTGACATCAAGCAGTTCTGGAAGTTATTAGCAGAGCATTGTGGCCAGAGAGCTCCGTGCCGCTTTCGAGCGCGTGTTCATTATTCATGGGCTGGTTTTGCGCGGTGCCCTCCCAGGGCAGGCCTCCTCTCTGGACGGAAACAAGCCACGCTCGCTCGTGTGGGGCTGGAAAACGTCTTCCTTGGAACACCGTCCTAGTGCAGACACCGGCTTCCCGTGGACGGCTTCTTGTGAGTCGGTCTTCCCCAAAACGGAAGGGTTCCTTTAAAAGAAAGAAGGGACAAAAAAATAAAAGAAATCTGCCAACCTTTTTTTTAAACCAGATCTGTCTTCTGGAATTAGATTTAAATTAAGACAAGATGACTCAGGCTGCCAATGCCTCATTAAGACAGAGCTACCTCAAGAAGGCCAGAAGTTTGGATGTGAAGAGGCTGGATACAAATTGTTCTTCCATTTCAGGAGCTCAGCTCTCAAGACAAAGGCATCTGGCAGAGTTCTCCATTCTTGCCCAACAGGGTCACACTGCCCCGTGGCAGAAGGTCACACGTTCTGATCGACAGGCTGAGTTAACAGTCCGTGGCCGAGGTAATGACCGCTGGTAGGACCAGAGCAAAGCTAATTACTGGAGTTTATTAACAGGGAGCTTCATTAACTTATGAACCGGCCCGCAGTGGAGACACCGCCGAAGGTCACTTAGGACAGGTCAGTCCTTGCTGTCTTATTTTAGGGTCAGGGAGGAGCAGGAAAATATTTACCAATAAAGTGGCACCAAAGGAAAAATTGCTGAAGATCAGAAGCGCCATGGTAACGCTCCATTCTGTGCGATGGCCGGGAGACAAGCGACAATGATAACAATTTCGGGTAAATTGCATTAGATAATGCTTGTCACAGAGATACAAACAACTGAGCCATTGTTTCCTCACTATGAACTTATCTACTCCTTTCATTTGAAATCTAAGGGGAAGAGACGCAAGCCCAAGAAAACAAGTTGCTCCTTGGATAAATTGCTGGAGAGATTTTGCTAATGCACAAGACGTGCAGCCCGGTGACATGAAAGGAGCAGAGGATCACAGAAAGCACTCAAGAAACAGTAATTACCCGTGCGCCCTCCCCCACCAGCCCTCCCCGCCCAGGCCTGGCTTCATGATTAAATTCAGTCCCACGTTTTGGCCAGACAAAATTAATGTATAAACATTATGCATTAAGTAATACGTAAGTTAATACGTAGTTAGTATAAAATAATGAGAAACCCTCACTATAGCTTATTACCTGTTCCGTTTTGGGACATTTATCCAGACCCGTGGCTGCAGTGGAGGGAAGAACACAGGCGTGTGGGACAGTCGGCTGGACTGTCTCTGCCGTGGACTAGCTGAGACTCAGACAGCCCCTCCGCCCTGCAGACCCGCCTTCAGTACTGTCCCAAATGGAGGTGATAGCACCGAAAGGCCCAACAGCATCTGGCGTGCAGTAGTTTATTGTCTTGAGTGGCCTATTTGAATGACAAAGAGCAGGGGTCCATTTGCTCATTAATTCCTTTATGTGCATCATTATGGCGCAGTCTGTGTTCCAGGGCCCAAGGAGACCACGTGATCTGGGAGCCATCTCCCTGGGCCTTGGGGCGTTGTACTTACATAGCCACCCTTGGCCCAGGGGAAGGATGTGGCTACCTGCTCCACATCTGGCCAGGCTGATGCCCTTGGAGTGCCTCGGGTGACCCCAGAGCAGGTGTTCTCCAAACTTCGTGGCCCCAGAACACTCCCCAAACGTACGCTGTTCTCCCGTTTCTGTGTAACAAACAACCCTAACTCAGTGGCATAACGTAATTTTATTACCTTCCAGTTTTGAAGGTCAGAAGTCCTAACTCAGCGTCACGGGGTGAAGGTGTCAACCAGGCTTTGGAGGGGGACCTATTTCCTTACTCAGAGTTTCTGAAGGGTGCTTGCGATTCTCCTGACCTTCCTCACAAAGCCCCAAGCTCTGCTCCTGGCGCCTCCATGTGCACCTGCTGCTCCCCTCTTTTGAGGGCCCACGGGACTGCTTCAGCTTCGTCCTGATAGTCCAGGGTGATCTCCCACCCCAAGATCCACACCACACCTGTAAGCCCCCTCCGCATAGACAGTAACATTCACGGCTTCTGGGGGTGAGGACATGAACAAGGAGGCCCCTACTCAGACCCCAAATAGTTGTGGGTCCTGTGGATTGTATCTGCCGAAGTCCACCATGTTAGAAATAAAAACAGAGCTTTCAGCAGTATCACTTATCTACTAAAACAATAAACTAGGGTAACACAAATAATGTTTTAATGAAAAACAATTTGATTCCCCTGACCCAAAATAAAAGCAGTTAGAAGAGTGGCATGATATTACATTTTTATGAATCTCCTTGAGGTCCAGATTAATAAAGGACAACTGGGTCGTCATGTCTGTCACAAGTTTTTTGTTTGACATATAATGCAAATCTGACCTTAGACAGATACTAACTGGAAAGGGGCTATGTGTATTCATAGCTTTTGCATATAATTGTGGTTACTCTTTGTTGACTACAATAAAATTCAACAAGTGGTAGTTTCTTAGAGGTTAGCTGTAATATGGGATCTGGAAACATAGCCGTAGTTTTCATACCGTGTTGCAGTAAACGCGCTGGATCATTTCGAGGCTCCTTTCAATGGCTCTTTTATCAACACGTGATTTTATAACATATTATAATACTGGTCATTGGAAAAATATTGGCTCGCAAAGTTATACAATCCCACACGTTGACACATTTCATCATACAATATTTAAAAATCACGCTCATTAATACCATCAGGAGTTTATCAGAAGTCTCTGGGAAGCTGTCAACAAGTTTTCCAAAATTCTAATTTTTCCTGAAAACTGAAATGTTGTTATTGGCAGTAAAGACTGTCAGTTGTTTTTCTGGAAGTGATAGGCTCACTTCTCTCATTTTTGAGAAAGGCTGCCTATACTCACGTCTGCAGAATCATAGTCAGTCAGTCTTGCTTTCAAATAAAAATGATGATCTGGGTGGGGGAAAGTGGCTAGGTCAGTTGCAACTTAACCAATCACACGAGTGTTTTTCTTTGAAACAATCACCACAAGTTGGTGTACAACATAAGGGCTTTATGCCTCCTTTTTTATCAGACAGAATATTAAAAAGATATATACACAAGAGATAAGACTAAAGTTAACAATTGTTATTGCTTCATCAACTACATTCTTCATTGGAAATAACTTTGGCTTAATAGACATAAACAAAAATCTTAATATTATTATGAAAATAGTTTTGACCTCAATGGATTCCCTGAAAAGTCTTGGGGATTCCCAAGGAGCTAAAGACCACACTTTGAGAACCACTGCTATATAGAAGCCAATACCCCCAAGAGATTGGGGATCAAGAAGGAATGTTCTGGAGACTCTTGTTTGTTAATATCACAGAGGCAACTCTTCATGGCAGATACATTCTTGGGATAGACACATTTCTCAATCCTAACTTAAATCCTTTAGAACCTAATTTCCCCCCTTGGAACCATACTGTCACTGTCTGAATGATGAAAAGAATCTTTTCCTTAATGGCTTCAAAAGTTTATCAAGAGAATCAAACTTCAGCAATATTGTGATAGTAAGTTTTCTTAACAAATTTATTGTCATATTGACAAGAAATAAACTCTTCATGTTAAAGTATACAATGATGTGTAACATGTTGATAAGCCCCTGAAACTGTCACCCTATGAACACGTCCATCACCCCCAAAGGCTCCTCAGGCACCTTGCTAGTCCCCACCTACCACCTGGATCTGCATACCCTGGCTCGCCAGGTGAAGACTGATTTGCATTCTCTCGACATAGATTGCTTTGCATTTTTAGGAATGTTAAATAAATGAATTGCATTATATGTCCCTTTTATTTGCCTGATTTCTTCCATTCAACATAATTATTTTGAGATTCTTCCATGTTGTCATCTATACCAGTTCCTTCTGCTTTATCCTGGAGAAGTGTCCCATTGTACAAGCCCACCAAGGTTTATATATCTAGTCACTTATTGGTGAACCTTTGAGTTGTTTCTGGCTTTAAACTATTCCAAATAAAACTGCTCTGAACATTTGTGTATACATTTTTGTATGAACATCTGCTTTCATTTTATTTGGGTAAATACCTAGGAGCAGAATGACTGGATCATATGGTAGGCATATGTTTAGTGTTTTAAGAAACTACCAAACTTTTCCAAAGTGGTTACACTATTTTACATTCTCACCAGCAGTGAGTGAAAGTTCCAGTTCTCCCACATCCTACCCAGTAAGTCACAAGTCATTTTTTTTTAATTCCAGTGATCCTAGTATGTGTATAGTATGTGTTAAAATGACACAGATGCCAAAAATCATATACAAATATGAGGTTTCTGTATAATCTTAGGGTATATGGATTTAGTTTATGTATACTTTCAATCATTAGTCAGTTGTTTGGAAATATTTTTTAAAGTTTTTGGACCATTTTTGATTCTTAATTAAGATGGCAAATACCACAATAGTAATCATGATAAGTTTTTCTTTTGTCTTCCAGAGAAACCTGTTGAGCAACCTTGAGGCTATTCTCTTTCTACCTCCTAAATTTTCTCCAGACCACTTCTATCCACATTTACACACAGTCAAATAGATGTAGATTGGGAGGATCCTACAAATTAAATGGTTATTTAACTAAATTGTGCCAGTGACACTGGTACTTTCTGTTGATTTTGTCGTGTCCTTATGTCTACAGGTTGGCTCTCATTTTCACTGTGAAGGCAGCTCCACCAAGATTGGAACTTGAGTTGGCTGGAGGGCAGAACGCATCCAGTGCCTTCCTGTAGCTACTTTTAAATAGAAATAGCTACACAATACCATCCATCTTGGAGACACTCTGCTTTGCACCCCCGAATCACACTGAACCTCATGCCAGAAGGCCTTGCTAACTCTGAGGGAAAAATAGATCATTAAATACTAGGGAAGACCAGAATGATTTCTAAAAATAAAGACTAATTAGATACATTTTTTGAAAACAAATGCTTAGTTCCTTGTTTTCCCTTTCATGTTAATTTGTGATGTCACTGCTCATCGTCGATAAACCCTTTTCTAACCCCAGTGGAATGTGAGCAGGGGCGACATGCGTGTTTGCTGTCCTGGCCCTTAACGTCTCCATACTTGCGCTGTTGGGCACATTCCCCTTGCTTTGGCTAGTTGTAAATAAGGAGGGGGTAGGGGGCTCTGGGCACAAGGAAACCACAAGTTGGAGGGGCCTGCGAGGAAAGCTGCCTTCAAAACACATAGACGTTTCAGAGTATTCTGTGGTCTTGAGACACTCACTCTTTAGAGCTGTTTGTTACCTTGGCCTGACCTAAACTAACATTTTCTCTTCTGCCTCCACACCTCCTAGCTCAATGTTCCCAGGGACTAAGAAATTGGATCAAGGAATGAATAAGTGGATGATTATTCCTATGCAGGAATCTCGCCATCTTTTATTCATTTTCTTCTTGCAGCCAATAGAATGTTGTCTTAGCAAACAATGAATGCTCTAACCTTTATGTGATAGAGATAAGAGCTGAGATTCAGAAGTTAAAGAACTGATGCAGAATCGGTTTTGGTAAGTAGCAAAGCAGGTTTCAAATACAGGTGCTGTCACAATGTCCATCGACCCAAACTGGGGAGAAGCAGGGTAAAATTATTATGGGGCAATAAAAATGGAGGGGAGAGGCTAAAGGGTCTGTGTCAATGGGATTTCCAGGAAATAGGCAGGGTTTTCCAGGAACTGTGTTCACCGTCCTTTTCCTTCCAAATTTGCTCTTTCCCGGCTCTGTCATGGTGCTGGTGGGTATGCTTGTCTAACTTCTGCCTCCATGTTAGTCTCAGCCAGTTTGGTCTGTAAGAAAAGATAAACAGGAGCAGAGCAAAGAGGAACAGGGCGAGGTCAAGGAATTGTGGTGAGTCGCCAGGTCCATGGCACCCTGTCTCCCTTTCCATCAAAACCTACCCATGGGTGCCTCAAGAAGGAGAGGATTGCCCCTCGTTTCTCTTGCTTCCATTCCTTTAACTGTGACACTGAGTTCTCAGGAGTCACAACCAGACGAGACAGCCCAGTGTACTCTGCCCAGAAGTGCAGGGGCCTGAGCTACAGAACTCAGGCGGTGCAGGAGGGAGCTCTGTGGAGCCATCGCAGAAGTGGGAGTGGTGGAGGCAGTGGCAAATGCAGCCAGACCACCCCGTATCGTTCTCTGTTGAGCTGGAGGTCACATCATTCCTCCTTTATTCTGCAAACTGGAAAGAAAAATGAGTGGGGGGAAGGTGGAATGCATTCATTGGCACATCCTTTAAATGAATCAGGTATTTATGCTCCAAGGTAGTACATTAGGAGCAGCCTGGGAAGAGAGGAGAGAAGGTTTGTTAAAATCTGACGCAGTCACCAGAGGGCTTGGAGGGGCCAGGGAGCTATAATTCTCACTGCTGCGGCCCATAATCATTCACATTGTTTCTTGGTTTTTCTTTTTTTGAATGTGGATTTCTCTGCTTTAGGAGAGGAGTTGCTTCAGAGCAGAATGAATTCATAAAGTTAACTTCAAATTCTTTGGAAAGAGACATCTGGGCTCTTGTCTGAACCGTCACCGGCACCAGAGTTTCTTTCTTCACTGTGAGTCTCAGTTTCTTCGTCTGCGCAATGGGAGAAGTAGCAGCACCTAATCTGCAAGGTTCTTAAAAGAATGAGTAAGAAAACTAACGTCAAAAGCATTTCTCTAACTGCCTGGCACCAAGCAAGCACTCAGGAAATAGTAGTGATCACTTCTGATACAACAGTAATATAAAATTGAGAATGGGGTGAGGGCAGAAAGAGCACAAGGGACTGAAGTGATGGTGCACTGGTGAAATGGTGGTGGGAAATCCATGGGGACCACAACTGATGTCAAATATATATAAATAAAGAAAAGGGGAGAAAAACAATAACATAAAATTAATACTAGTCACCAAGGTGTCTGGTCACGAAGGGTGATTAGACAGTTCTCATCCTGTGCCATTTTGCAAGGCTTTCTCCAAACTCAGCCCTTAACATCTTGAGAGAAATTCTGCAAGAATAAAAACCACAGAGAAGGAGTTCTCTGCCTTAAATCTGTGCACTCACTCTGCCTGCCTGGGCTGTGTCCTCCCGCTCTCCGCCGTGGAAGGTGGCAGTAATTTTAACAGGGCCACGTCTTCTGAGCCTAAGAGATAAAGAAGACAGAACTAGTCTAGTGAAACTACCATGGAGCCAGGGAGTTTCGATAAAGACATTTATTATTAAATTGTGCAGGCCCCTTCGGGCCTGGGCTTCAGCTTCTCTCTCCTGCCCACCCCGACACTGCGGCTGTCAGAGCTGGATTTCAGCGCAGGGACGTGTACCCATAGAAGAAAAAGAACCTCAGGGGTGTGGATTCATCCAGAGAACGCTGAGGCAGAGCTTGCCCGGGATTGCCCCCAGCTTAACCTCCCCTTTCAGGCCTCCTTTACCAGCAGCTAGTCCTCAGTGAAAAGAAGAAATATTGACTGGAATTTTTTCAAATTGATTTAAAAGTATACTATAGTGCAAATGTGGTTATAAAATGACTGTTTGGTCAAGCAGAACAGTACTCAAGACAGAAAAAATAGGACACTGAAGGTGGAGGAGTAAAGGGCACTCCCTGCAACTAAATGACAATGAGCTTTCAAAGACCCAGAATTGTTATTGTGCAGACTGTGCACAACATAAACAACTGTACATGTGCAACATAAACAACTGTACACGCACAACATAAACAACTGTACATGTGCAACATGAACAACTGTACATGCACAACATAAACCACTACCTGGTGATCCTAAAAGACATAAACCCCCTTCTTTTCACCAGTGATGGCATATCCAGCCATGCTCTCCTTGAAGTATGCTCTCCCTTCTCTTGAGGAGTTCCGATTGGATTGTGAAGGTCCCTACAAGGTCACAGAGGAGGTAGAAACTGCTGTATGAAGCTCTTTTTAAATATTAGGCAGCACTGGAGACCAGCATAGTATTTCTGTTGTGCTATCCTGTCCGCAGCTTGTCACCTGAGAGGATGCTGGCTCTGTCTACAGAAGCAGGGGATACTGGAGGGGCACAGCTCCTGTTCCTGGCTGCAGGGCTGTGTGGCAGGCTGCATTTTCCTCTGTCACGCAGATGAAATACAATCACGATCAGGAGCTGAGTGACATACACCCGCCAGTGAAAACTCAGGGCCAGGCCAGTCAGTGACCTGGCCCAATATTAAGACGGGTGCCTCCCCTACCAGGCCTAGATCTGCTGTGTTGCTAAAAGAAAGAGTGATTTTTAAAAAAGCCCTGACGTACGCTGTACTGCTTGTTTTCCAGTCAGACTCAATCATAGTCAGCGGGGAAAAGGCACATCGCAGTGTCTGTCGTGACCTTTGATGAAATACGCCTCTTGACTGCCGTGAATTTTAACATGGAACGCATTGCCTGGGGTCTGTACAACTTTTGTTGTTGAACTTAATAAAATTCTCCAGATGTGGGAGGAGGAAAGGAAGGGTGCCTCTCCCTCCAGAAGCTTTCACTGCAGGGAGGCAGGCTGCAGAGGCACTGTACCCTCAGCCCCAGCAGGCGCGGGCCCCAGGACCAGGCCTTGGAGACAGAGAGCTGCGGAGTCCTCTCTCCTGGGCCTGCAGAGGGGAGCACTGGCACCCCCAGAATAAGCAATGGTCAGCCATGTTACTCTCAGATGTCCTGTCACAGGTAGAACACAGTTCGGGGTGCTCATATGATGGGTATGTGACCTGGTCCAAATGTTTTAGGGGGGGAAGAGTACTTTGGAGCATAAATAAACCTCTTGGGAAATTTCAGTTAGCTATTTTTGTTTGTTTTCATCTCTTTCTTTGGCAGGTTGATCTTGAGGTGACTATTAAAAGGATAGTATAAAGACTCCCAGAGATCAGTAAAAGATGGGACGTTTTCTGGATCAGACTCAGTTTGCTCTGAGAACAGAGCCCGAGCGTGCTAAGTTTGGTGATGGATAATGAGGCGGAGAGATGAGAGGGGTTAACAGCACGGAGGGGAGTTCGGGGGCTGGTGGTGGGGTGATGAAATCAGAGTGGAGTGCCACAGGAACGGGAGACGGGAAGAGGAGAGGTTGCTAAGCAACTTCCTGGGGCAGAGGAGAGAAATCTCGCAGGAGGCGCTTTCCGAAGAGCGGCTTTGCGCCCTGGGCGGCTATCTGGGGCTGGAACAAACAGACCCGAGAGGTTGGTGGCCCCGCGCTGGCAGCCGGCCGTTCATCTCAGCTGCTCCTGCAGTACCGAACACGCAGGAGAAGTCAAGGGCACAGAGCCCAGGAGGAGGGCGGCACGCGGGCCCCTCGCTGTCTGAACGGCAGCGGGCGCCGATCGAAAACAAAAGCTGTCTATTCTACGATATGTGCCACAGCTGTCGGTGCCCGGAGATGCGTTTTAAAAATGCATCTGAGTGCCAAGTAGATACGAGGCGCGGCGTCACTTGTGGAGAAGAAACACGATCTTGTCCAGAGGCAGCTCCCCAGCAAGCACGCCAGTTGACTGCAGACTGCACGCGGGGCCGAGCCCGCGAGTCCAGACCCGGCTCGGGAGCCACGACTGGACGCCCAGGCCGCGGCTCGCACGTGTGAAGCAGGAGGGTCGGTAACATGGCAGCTACCGTGACCGCTGCCTGTGCGGGGCCAGCGCTGAGCCCGCGGGAAGGCCGGTCGAACAGGTTCTGAGTAGAGAGCGAGGCTCGAGGGCGCACGGAGCAGGCGCACCTGTGCGCTCTCCTCGAGGTGGCGCCGGCCAGGCTCCACCCGCGACGCCGGGTGCTCCGACTTCTCACCTCCGCCATGAAGTGGTTCCTTGACCACCCTACCGGAGGTTCGCACGGTTGTGGGCCACTTCCCTGGGTGAAAGATGCACAGATGCACCTTTCTGCGCGGGAGCACTGAGTCTGAAGCTCAGCATTTCTGTGCACCCCGCTGCTCTCTTGTTCCCCTCCGTCACTGGTTATGTCTGTGCTACCAGCAGAGTTCTGCCCAGGGCAAGGCCCTTCTCCCCTCCGTCTCTGTCTCCAGGCTGCGCCACCTGGCGAGGCTGCCTCCAGCTCGCCGACAGCCCAGCGAGTCCCCGGAGCTCACCGGGGAGGCTGCACGTGCAGCTGCCTGGTCAGGTGAGCAGGCTCCTGTCGAACAACGATAAATTCACTCTGCAGACCAGCACGGGATTCTCCATTGTCGCCGTCCCGTCCCCACAAGTGCCCCCTGCCACCTGACAGGCAAGACCAAGGCCAGCCAGTTGCCCCAGACAGAGACGAGCCCAGCTGCGCGGCAGGCAGACTGCGGCACAGACGCTCTGCAGGCGACAGGGGAGGAGGAAGAGGTCCGAGAGGAGGGGGAGGAAAAGCCTGAGACCCCTCGCCTGCAGGCCCAGACCCCCAGGCCTGCCAGAGGGAGACGCTCCCTCTCCCTCAGGACTTGCCAGGACACGGAAAACCATCAGACTACAGGGAAGTCCCAGTTTCTGCCCGGAGGAGCAGTTTTGGTCAGTCCAGATAACATCCCCAATACTCTCCTGACCCACGCCCCAGGGCCTGACTGGAGATGTGCAGAAATCCCTTCCAGCGCCTCACACCAGGCTCATCCACCATTTCTGTGTTTAAGTAGCGGCCTCTTCCCGGACAAGGTAAAATGCCCCCTTTGCCCCCGTGTGCTGGCCTCTTCGGGGCCTCTGTGATCGGCCAGCTCTCTCCATCCTCACCCATCTGTCACGCTGGCCCCGCGCCCACTGACAAGTTGGTTTGACCCTTGACCTCGGGCACTCGTCCAAGGCAATATGGGCTTGGATGGCCGGTCTGAGTAATGCCGGAGATGCCATCTGTCCCGCAGGAAGATCATCCTCTGTGTCATTCCCGAAGCGTTGGCTCCATGTTTGAATCACAGCTGGTAACTGCTGTTTGCCAAGATGCCAGCTACCTGCCAGTAAGGCAAGGTGGGCGCATGACTCAGAGGTAACTTGAATGTTAGCTGCAGGTTCTGAGCACAGAAGGTCAGCTGGAAAATCATGAGTAACAACAAGAGATAATAATAGTCAATAAAATTAGAAAAACGCTTGAGAATAAGAAATTGACAAAAAAGAAAACTTAGAAAAGCCCAGAGAGATGGCTGTACCCCAGGGAACAACTTAGCAAAGGGTTTTGTCAAAAAGCAAAACTATGAAGAACGTTCTTGAAGTCGTCTTCATGGATGACCTGCAGGGAAGCTGCCTCTTCTCGTCTCAGAGTCCGCCCAGGTTTCTCCCAGAGGAGCCCAACTCCATCGTCCAACACAATGGGTGTCACGGAGGCCAGGAGCAGCCTGAGAGATGACACTCATCCTGGAGTGAGCGGGATGGAAGTGTCCCACCCGCGTCTCCAGGCAGAATAGGAAGAATTGCTGGAGAAGCCAGTTTCAAAGCTCCTGCAGCTGGGTTTGTCCAAGGTGCTCATCAGACAAGCCTGGTTGCCAGCAGAAAGCAGCAGGTGCCTCCCCACAGGCACCTCTTGGTGCCCCCTGTGGCCTTGGCGTCCCCCCTTGGGGCCCATCCCTTAGAGTTTTCCCAGTGGCTCCAACAGACTAACAGCCCCAACCAGACCTGCATCTCCCACCTGTATTTTTGAGGTTTTTTTTCTGATATTAATTTAAGACGCTTCCCCCCTCAAGTCCCCCTCCCCGCACCTGGGGCCTGTCTTAAGTTGGAAAATTTGTTGAAGGGATGGGGGGACGAAGAGCCTGAACATCTTAGTTAGGAGGGAGGAAACTCTCTCCCAAATTTCCCGTCCAATTCACTGTGCCTGCTTCAAAACCCTCAGGCTTGAGCTCAGGACATGAAAGAATTAGAGGGATGAGTTTGAGAGACGTGCGTGGGCGTAATCCGGTAGTGGGGCTCCCTGGGAACAGACTTATTATAGTGCAGTGGAGTGATGGGAACACAGAGCTACATCAGGAGCCCACACTTAGAAATTGGCCTAGCATCTGAATCCGGGGACTCAGCTCCAGAGTCCAGGGGCGAGGAGATTCCCTTCCTCTTGACCTGAGCTGGGCCTCCCCGACCTCCTTCAAGGGAGGCGGCCCCACCCTCACACCGCCCCCTGCTGGGGTTGCCACGCACCTGGGCCTCTGGGGCACGGTCCCTTCCCGGAAGACATCACTTCAGCTCTTCACGAAGGCGTCTCCTCACACCGCTCTCTGCTCGCCGGCTTCTAGTCTGAGATGTTCGGACATGGGGACCCTCCCTGGTGTCCCCAGATGAGGGGTGCTCGCGGCTCGCCTGACTTTAAGTGAGGGAGACTCCCAGCTCCCTGCAAAGACAATGTCTCCCTTTGCTTGGCGCCACTGTCAAGGGTGATAGCCCAGGGTGGGCGCCAGCTGAGAGTCGCAGACGGAGCACCTCTCTCAGCATTTCTCCTGTGCGCGGCCAGGCACGTCAGCCTTCGGGGGACTTGGCTGTGACTCAGAGCACAGAAAGCTGGTTTAACGCCTAGCTACATGCTGAGGTAACGCTCTTCAGAGTGAGGCTCTGTCCTCCTTCTTCCTCCTCAAAAAGAGAAAAAAGGAGGAAGAGAGGAAGGGAAAGAGAGTGAAAGAAAGGAAAATAAGAAACAAGGCAGACAGAGAAATAAAGGCCACGTTGAGCAAGAACATCCCTAGGTCACAGGCACAGCTGGTATGTGATGTGACACATGGCTGTTTATGAGGTGCTTTGTGGAATGCTCCAGCAATCTTTTCTGTTTTGGGTTTGTTTTTTTTTTTTTTTTGACACTCCAATGTGTTTTGGCATCCTGCGAACTTAGAACCTGTAGTTCTTTTTTTTTCAAATTGGCTTTTTTTATTGTATCTTTTTATTTATAGTTCACATCACTGCAGGACTTAGGGGTACATGTTTACTCCTCTTCACACGTGTATTTCCACACTCACCACCAAAGCCCCCTTAATCCTCCACTAGTCTCCCCTCTTGTGCTCCCCATGCGACCTCCCTTCTGGTAGCCTCCATTCTGCAGTCGATTTCAAGGATTTATTTTGATTTAGTTTTGTCTGTTCCTTTGTTTTGTCCTTTATATTCCACACACAAGTGAAACCACCCTGCATTTGCCTTTCTTCTTCTGATTCATTTCACTTAGTATAAACCCCTCTATTTCCATTCATATTGTCACACGTGGCAAGATGTCATCTCTTTTCGAAGCTGAATCGTATTCCGCTGTGTAACATACCACATCCTCTCTATCCCCTCACTGCTGTCAGGCACTTATGTTCTACCAAAAGACGTTCTCATTACCATGTCGAAGACACAGAAATGGGGTAAGAACCTCAGGGTGGTTCTGACTTTCAGAGGTCCCCACAACTAAGTAAACAGAGGGCAGCCTTGTACCGGAATACGATTCAGAGATTAACAGATAAGTGACGCCTTCTCTTCCCTTGACTCCTGGGCCCCTGCACCCCTTCATCTTCCTTCCATCTCTTTGGCCACTTCCCTCCATCTTCTTGGTGGTTTCCCTTCACTCTCCCAATCTCAGATCACCTCTAAGGTCAGCCCCCGTCCTCTCTGCTTTCTTACCTCCGCTCGGCCTCGGGGGATCTCACCAGGAAGAGGGGTTTGGATGTGATCCATCTGCTGGTGACTCCCAAAGCTACACCTCTAGTCCCAATCTCCCCACTTTCCTGTTTCCTGTTTGCTCCCAGAAGTGCTTGATGCCCAGAGTGGAGTTCCTGCTCTGTCCCCATCACTCTGGTCCACAGTCCTCCTCATTCCAGAAGGGCAAGTCCTTCCTCTAGGCGCTCAGAACAGAGACCTTGACACCTCCTCGACTCCTCTTTCTCTCCTGCCCCATCTCTCCAACCCACCCAGCTTCCCATCACTGGCTGCTACTCCAGTGTGTCCGGGACCCGAGCACCTCTGGCCACCTGCACCCCACCTCACCTGGACACTGTGGCAGCCTCCTGATCCGCCACCCCACATCCCCCCTTGCCTCTGAGTCTGCTCTCCACATGGCAGTCCCGGAGGCTTCAGGAATGTGGCCCAGGACCCGGGGATCCGCCCCTGCCCAGAGAGTTTCTGTTACGCTTGAAGTAAAACCCCCAACCCAGCTAAAGCTACCACCCGCATGAGCAGACCACGGGCCCCTCCCTGATCTCTCCTGCCACTCCCTGCCCTCATGCTACTGCAGCCCGGGCTGAAGGCGACACTCAGGGATACCAGAGCCGCGGCCCTTGGGTCAGAGCGTCCTGGGAGCCAGAGTCCCCCAGGCCTCTCAGAAGTTACCTGCACCCACAGGAGGCAGTGTCAGCGGCACTTGCCCTCACGGTGCCGGCCGCGGAGCACACCTGGCCTGGGTCTCCCCATCCCGGCCTCTGCTCCCGCTGCTCGCTCTGACTTCCCTGAATGTCCTCACCCATAAAGGAGAAGCATGTATGCTTTAACTGTAAGTACTATGTTCTGTGAAATTCACTTTCTAAAATTGTAAGCACCCTGTCAACACACACACACAACACACACAGACACACAGACACAACACACCCTTCCCTTCTTTAGGGTTCTCAGCACTTATCACCATAAACTCTTTTTACTGACTTATGCCAGCTAATGTCTGTCTCATTACAAGACTATAACTATGATTTTTTTCTATTTTGTTCACTGTTGCATCCCACATCTAAAGTGTAGTAGGTGCTCAATAATATTTGTGGCCTGAATGAATTTATGAATGTAAACTGAGCCCAATCTGAAAAATGTTACAGCAATTGTCCCCCCTTGCTCCCTAAAGACAGAGCAGAACCAGGGACATGCTGGGTGTGGAGGTGATGGGGACCTCTGTCTTCGAACAGGCTGTCACTTCAGTGACGTGAGAAGGGTGTGGGGGACCCTGCTTTGATGTGACACCAGATTCAGTTACAGTTTATGTCCTTGAAACTGAGTAAACAAACCCATGATGCATAAAAAAATGTGTTTTGCTGTCACCCTTGTTACTGTTTTCTAAATCTTTAATGTAGATGGGCCTTGTGTCCTTTTACATGTGGGGGTGACATGTATGTGGGGACGACGTGTGCTCTAGATACACCTCTGCTACTATTCTTTTTAATCCTAGTAGTTCTGTAATGTTTTAGCTACATTTTATCCAGAAAATCACCTTTCATGAGAGAAAATGCAGAGACCCTATCAAACGTTCCACAGATTCCAGGCTGATGTAAGTAAATTCCAAACGCGAGACTTCACACATCATCTTTGAGGGATTAGGAGGAGTTACTCTGCTTTCACATCCCCTGCCAAGAGCAAACAGGGGAACCTTTCTGATCAGTTTGGAAATCAGCCATATCAAGAGGTTTTTACAGCAGTCAAGCAATATTTACCTGAAATACAGACTGCTTATGAAATACCTGAAATTACTTGTCACCTGGAAACAGGATCAATACGGAATAATAGAGTATTGTGAGCTGCTCAGAGCTGAGAGAACACTTCATTTTATTTTGTGTAGAGGACACTGCATCAGGAAAGTTTCTAATGAGAGGATTAGCGCATTTCAGAAGAAGAAAAAATCTGTTATGGTTAGGATTTCAAATTGCTGTAGCAGAGCAATCTATAGACACAGTTAATCTCAATTTCTGCAGGACATTCGAGAAAGTTAGTCATCAGCTTCCCTCGTGGATAACATGAAGAAATAGGATCTTGGATCTTTATGTGGTTAGTGTGTAGGTTAGAAAGAAAAAACAATCACTATGTAGTGTTACATAATCCAGAATCTTCCATTCCTGGTACAGAATAGCTATTCTAGAAGTGGTAGTTATTATTAGCACCTTTCTATTAACGACCCAGAAGAACTCTCACTGAGGAATTCTCAGTGTGAGAGGAGTTAAGTGCAGCGGTGGCATCTAGAGGGAGGCCCGAGGCTGTCGAGCCCCGTCAAGGAGCCTGAGGCGCTGGTCTCTCTGCAGGCCCAGTTCGAGGCCATCTACCCTGCTCCTGGAGGCCCGGTGGCCACGGGATACGCAGATGGACACCTCGAGAGATGAGCCATCCAGAGTGCAAGGGGCGCTGCCTGCCTCCGGTACCGTCCTAGTCCTCCCTTCCATGCCCCGTCTCCTTGATGGAATTATGACCCAAAGAAACAGAGACTTTGTGCTGTGCTCTTTAGCTACTGTCTCCAAAGTGCCAGCTGCTATTTTGGAAATGTTATGGATGTTCAAATTACATGTATTCGTGACAAAACAACACAGGACTGAGGGACGATGAGCAGGGCCGAGGAAAGGGGGAGGAGAAGATGGTGACTTATAAGCCTATCGTAAGAATGAGTGAAGCATGAGTGACTGGACAATGAAGGCAAAATGCCCGATTCAAATCCCCCTTTCACTCCTTCGTGCCTCCATTACACTGAGCAATTTGTCTTCATTCCTGTGGGGGCGCCAGCCTGCCCTTCCACGCTGGGAAGTCCATGCACAGACTTGGTGGCAGGAGGGCAGCGGTCTGCACAGACGCACCTGTGGGGACTAAGGAATGTCCCCTCCCTGCATGCCCAGCAGGTGTGTGTGAGGAGGCATTCTTCTCATGCTTCTGGTGGAGCTGCATCTGCTCCTGGCTCTTAGAGCGCCTGATCATTTTCACGACAAAATGTGAGGCTATCTTTATCTGCCATCTCACCAAAGCTGGCCCTTGTTATTTCTGGCCAGGAAACATTTGAACTGTTGTTAATGAGCTCTGTGACCTTGGCACCTCGCTGATCCTTGACCTCTTCCTCTGTAAAAGGAGGGGAGGCGCCCGTGGGCCCCCGCTGGCTGTCGTCCAGTGCCTCCACAAGGTCCCATGACCCCTCGGCGCTACAAGTTCCATTAAGCCAGATTAGCAGCTGATCAGGCATTGACCTGCTCGGGGCAGCGTGGGACCCCCGCCCCCCGTGTGGCCCCTGGCTGCGGGAGGCCGACCTCTCCTCCTTCCACTGATGAGATCTTGCACAAATCCTCAGCTCTGAGATGAAATTCCTCAAAAAGCTCTGAGTAGCCTGAGATCTCCCAGGGCTCCTTGGGGCTCACAGGTGAAGTCAATGTTTGCCTCCAAGTTAGAGCTCATTAGCTGCTATTGCCAATCAGAGCCATTTGCTCGGGACGAAAACGGACTCCCTGGAACTCTGCAGTTCGCCAGGTCAACAGCTGCATGCAGACTGCAAACACTGCTGGGCCGAGCGCCAGACTGCCAGGTAACACCCAGCTTCCGCTTCCGGCTCAGTGGTGGCCAGGCTGCCCAGCAGGAACCGGCTGGAAAGCCCCTGCCCCATCTCGCTGATGAGACCCGGGCCCCGTCACACCTCAGGTTGCAGATCTGAAGAGGAGCTAGAAGCTGGAATCTCTCTCCTGGGTGCGCCGCAGGTGCCCTCTCCACGGTGACTGCAAGGAGGGGGTTTTGCTTCTTTATGGCACTTTTATTCCCAGAGGGATCAGTAAGTAGAAACGTATTTGTAAAGTAATGGGTAAAAGTGATTACTGGGGCTTTAAAAGGGTCTCTCTGATGTTCCAATTCACTCACTAGTGACAGCTGTACTGACAGCCACACTTACTCATTCATGATCCAGAGAAGTCGTCTTTGCTTAACACTGCATTAAGCACTGTTTGAAAAGTCACATTCCTTGTATGGCTTCCCCACGCTGCTCAGGGCCTTTGCCACACGGCCTCCCGGGAACCGACGATGCTTTAGCAATGCTGTAGCAAAATTCCAATGATGGAATTCCTTTCTGGGCAGAGAAACATCTTAATATGGGCAGAGCAGTCTGCCTTCCCCAGATAAATATCCTCGAGGAGCAAGGCCCAGGATGACTACCTCAGCCTGTCTCTGGAACAGACTTTATTCTGACTGGGGAAAGGCCACTGAATGAGCTCTTTTTAATTAAAACCCTTGAACCTTACTTATTAAGACTTTTGGCACACGCTGACAGTGGCATTTTTCCTGCATGGTCCTTTCGGGAGCTACCTAGATGACTTTGGCAGAGAAATGACATATAAATAACATTTAGGGTTATTATCATTGGGCTTGGTTCTCATCCTGTGTAACTCGCTGGGAATTCTAATGCCCAGACTCGCTTATTATAAATACTCTACCTTCTGTTTCCCGCAAGCACACAGGGGTGTGGTGGCAGAGGGCTGTGAGCGGGTGGAGGAGGGTGTCGTCTGGAAGATCTATTAATTGAAGTTGGTTTGAAAGTCATTCTGTACACGATTAAAGAAGTTGTAACAAATTATTCCCTGTTTCAGGTCATCCATTCATTCCCCAAGCCTCCAGAGATGTAAATAGCAGCCAGGTTTTATACCCATCCCAGGAATGGAAAACAGATTGAATTGGCCCAGTGGGAGATGAAGTTAAAGGACAAATGACACTGATTTGCTGCCAAGTAGGAAACCAGGACCCAATGCACAGAAGCCATGTCACTACCCAGATAGGACACCCTCAGGAGGCAGAGATGGGGGACCGTAGACTATTTCCAAAATGCAAGAGAAAACTTTCTATTTAGGAATGCTAGAGTTAGTCCACATCAGACCAAATATCTGAGTCTATTCCTGTGCCAGACCCATACTCTGCATCGGTCTGCGTAGGCAAGTTCCTGGCTCTCTGGAAGCTTGAATTCTGAGATGTTGTGGAAGTTTGAGGTGGGGTAAGTGATAAATTAGCAAACAAGTCACCAGAGATAAGACAAATTCAGAGAGGTGAAAATGAACAATGACGAAAACAGGGAACCATGATGGAAAGTGACTGGGACAAGGGGCCTCTGGGAGCCTGAACAATTCAGCAGGGTACCTGGGGAAGGCCTCAGAAGGAGGTAACAGTTGTTCTGAGACCCAGAGAATGAGAAACAGACAGACAGAAGGAGACAGAAGAAGTGCAAAAACCTTAGGGCAAAACATGCCTATTGGTTCCAGAAGCAGAAAGAATAATCCAGATGCAGCCTAGTGAACCAAGGTTACAGGTGCCAGCCCCTCCCCCACTACCACCCCCCCTCCACCCCCAGAGGCCATGGCAAAAGGCTTAGGTTCATTCTTAGAGTATGGGCAGCCATTAGAGGTAGAGAAGCTATTTCTAATGTTTCCCCAAACTCATCCTCTTCTTTTTAGTCCTAGAATCCTTTTAGTTCCTTCCCAGTTGGAAGGTGCAATTTCCAGCCATCTTTGCATAAAAAGGAGATCATATGATTAAGTTCTTGTCAATGTGATGTGTACAATTTCTGGGCCTTGCTCTTAAAGTAGTGCATATATATTCTCCTCTCTCTCTTCCCTCACCCAGTGATTGGAACGTGGATATGGTTTTACAACCAGCTTTCACTTTGGAGCACAAGGGAAACACCCTAAAGTGTGGTGAGCAAGAAGAGAGAAGGAATCCGTGTCCCACATGACTATGCAACTTGGCATGACCTACCGAAAACCAGTCTCCTTCCCTTGTTTGTATTTTGAATTTCTGTTACAACAGCTTAGCCTGAATCCTGACACTGAATGCTTCAAGGAGGAAAATGACCTGATGTGACTTGTATTCAAAGAGCTCAGTCAAGTTGCAAGTGGATAGAGTATTGGGAGGAAGGAAAAATCATGGCTGCGACCAGACAGGAAGCCATTGTAATAATCCGAGATGATGACAATGGGTGACATAGAGTCAGGAGCCACTCTGCACACAGAGAAGTGAACAGATTTGGGATAGATTTTGGAAGCAGATTTTGGAACCAACAAGATCTGGATATGGGGCAGATGATTAGGAGGAAGGTTGAAAATAGAATAATCAAGATGGCTACCAGTTTGGAGTCTCATCTAGATGGAATCTGAAGACCAACAGGAGGTGGATCCTGCTGAAAAGACACTGAAGCATCTCTGTCTTCGGTATCTTTGACTACCCCTGAGAGCAAATTTAGACATGATCCAAAGCACAATCGTCAGTCTAATCATCTGTGCAGACACAGCTATCACGTCCCACACTTGAGTTGAAAATACTTAAGATTATTTTAGTTGCATGTAACAGAAGCCAATTCTGGCTAGTTAAAGACATGAAAATAATTTATTGGAAAGATGATGACATAACTTATAGAAACCAAATGTGTTCCTTAAAAAGTTCCTTAAAACTGACAACTGGAAGGATGAAAGGAACCAGAAAATACTCTTCATTCTTTATCTCTGAACATATAGGTAGGTAAGTAGGTAGGTAGATAGATAGATAGATAGATAGATAGATAGATAGATAGATAGATAGATAGATAGATAGATAGATAGATAGATAGATATAGTGTCTCCATGGCTTCTAAATTTATATTACTTTTACCAAGTGGCCCAAATCAGTCTAGACACTATAAGTCTCAATATAAATCCCAGGAGTGAGAATGTAGCCATGATTGGGCCAGGGGTCCAAGCAGCTATAACCAGGAGGACTGGGCCATGTAGTTTAAATATGGCTGCCTCCAGCCACCCATGTGGAAGGGCAGGTCACAGAGGAAGGGGTCCTTGTGAGCCAGGCACACATCCTCCCAAAGCGTCTTTCTAACACGGTCCCTACTGAATGAACATTTTGGTCTCATGAAAACACAGCAGCACCACAGGGCTTAGAAGACGAACGCAGAGTTAAGTTGTCATTACCTCAAGCCTTTAAATATCTTTCTTATTTGTTAAGGTATCGTGCAAAGATTTCAGGGCCACCCCGGGGACCATTGGTGGGGGCTCATAAATCTCAGATCTTTTCTTCTTGTTTCTCATCTTTGTGCTTACCACAGGATGTAAAGCACTCTTCTTGCTTTCTCCTCATTAAGAAGGAGACTGCTCACCAACTCCACCCCGGGGAATAGCCCTTCGGGATGATGGCGCAGCTGAGCAAGGCTGGGCTGGCGGGGGTGGGTTCTGCAAATGACAGTCTGGAGGTCACCCTGCAGGCTCAGAACTTTGGCTAAACTAGTTCACAACACATCACAGGGCCGTGGATCATTATTTTTTTTTTCCAGAAGCATCTATTCTATAAGTAAATGATTCCATCTCCCTCTTCCCTAACCCATTCTCCAACACTCATTCTTTATTCTCATCCAGGGCTCCTTCTCCCCATTCCTCTGAATAAAGTTTAAAATTGAGCTATAAGAATGGATATAGCAGCTCTTTATCTGTCAGAGAAAGATTAGCGAAGGATAGTTATGGGCCCCAGGCAAAGATAGGGATGCAGGCTGCCTCTTAAAGTCTGATTGGGAGGATTTTATTGTTATTGTAAAGATGTACTTTTTTTCTTAAAAGTTTAGAGCAAGGTTTTTTGTTGTGGTGGTTGGTTTTTTCCTTCTTTCAGTCAAAGAAGGTCACAGGCTCTCTTCCTTTTTTTTTTTTTTGTTGTTATTAAGACACTTTTTAGTTTTAAGGCTGAGATTTAACAGCATGCACAGTGAGACCTACGGGAAGTGATGGAGGAAGAAAGTTTTGCCTCGATCTGCATGGGCGACTCAATGACACCCACTGTGTGCCTCCTGAGAATGTGCGCATGTCACAGCCCTTCCATGCAAGGGAGCCCCTGACAAGGTAGGCGTAGTCGCCCCAAACAGCAAAGCAATGAAACGTAACCTTCTGATTTCCTTTCCAGCTCAAGATTTCTTTGCCTTTTTTATTATGCAACTAACAATTATGATCAAATAGACTTATGTATCAAGATGCTCTAAATATATAATCTAGTGGTTTCGAAGGGTTTTACGTCTTCACACGAGTGTCTGTCCAGGGAGCTCAGGACCAGCCAGCCCCGTCCTTACCACCCCACTGCCCATAACTAGCATCTGCTCCTGCTCCCTTCTCCCAACATATTTTTATTCTGGTAAATGTGTACCTGCTTTTATCCATTTTTAAGTGTATAAGTCAATGACGTTAAGCATATTCACAATGTTGTGTGACCATCACCGCTACCTCTTTCCAGAGTTTTTTCATCATCTTTAACAGAGCTAGACCTCTTAACAATGACTCCCTATCCTCTCCTCCCTTCACCCCCGAGAACTTCTATTTTACATTCTGTCTCTGTAAATTTGCCTTGATAGGTACCTCACATAAATCAAGACCCAGGATTTTAACCTTCAGATGAAGCACTGTCTTCCCCCCACACCCTCACACAGAACCCAGAGGCCATTCCCTCTAAACTATCATCTTTCAATAAGAAGATCTTACGCTCTGCACACCATCTTATTTAATCCTAGTAAAACCTTGCTAGCTACGTATGATCACCTCCATTTTATACTTGAGAAAAATGAGGCCCCATAGATAAGATCACAAAGCTAGTAGGCAACAAAGCTAGGATTCAACTCATGTTATCTGAATAGCAATTCCTGCTCTTAACCATCATGCTCTCCTCCTGCCTCAGTGACTATCGAAGCTGTACATCTGCCAACCACTTGACAACACAGATTTTTGCCAAGGATTAACATCACGGAGCCTAATCTTTATACAAACCCCAGGTTGGGAGAAATGTAGTTTATGTAGCAGATACATGCACTTTACCGACAGGCAGTACAGTTAGTATGTGGTTATAGGCCCAGGCCTGGGGATCAGTGACCTTAGCCAAGTTAGTCAACCCTCATGAGTCAATTTCTACTACCATATGAATAATGATGATGACTTCTTATGAAGATAAAATAAATGAATGTATGCAGACTGCTAAGAACAGTATGTAAGGCTTAGAAAACTTTATATATTTGAGAGTTCTTATGATTGTCACCCATTTCTATGACTCAATAATATTTTTTAAGCCTCATTTTGGTCATAGATCCCTTGACAATAGTTATGCATCTTTATCACCCAGGATTCTTACTGAGCAAAGTTACAAAGCGATGGCTTATACTGGCTTAAAACAGAAACATATCTGAAGTCAAGAGGTAAGCACATTCTGAGCACAGCACTGAATGATGACATCAACACCCTGTTTCTCTCCATTCCTTAACTCTGCCATCTCGGCATCAATCTCATTCTAAGGCTGGCTTGCAGGAACAAAATGGCTTCCAGGACAGCCCGTGCTTCCTGCTCAGACCGAAAAGAGAGAGGGATTGAATTAGCGCCTCCTCGTTATGATAGGGCCGCGTCAGTTCTCAGGTCCACCTGAGTGCGCTACTGGTTGCTGCCGAGAGCCCCTCCTGGAACTGGGGGTGGGGTCGCGGCCTAAATCAACCAGAGTTGTCACAGCAATGGTTCAAATCTCTATGTCTCAAATGTAAGGCCATCTTGGCAGACAAGCTTCCAAGTTTCACAGTCTCCACATTATGACCTCAGTAGTAATTATTCTAAATATTATCCATGGATGTTACCTATGGATGAAGCCAGACTTCTGGGAAGTTGGATCCGTTGTTTTGATCCTTTTTGGAACTATGGCTACTGAAATGCAATGTTACCCCTATTCTATAGGGCTCTTCCTCACCCACAATAATGTTAGGGGGAAAATGTGCTTCTCCTCGACTCATTTGATTATGGCTTTTGGACATTGGGAAACACTGTCAGATAATTAAAGTTGCTTTCCTTTCCCCTTAGGCTTTTAGATACCTTGGGTTTATGACTTACCTCGAGGGAACTATAAAATTAATTTTCCTGCGTTAGCACAATGTCTTGTTAGTGTTTTCTTATGAAGTTTCCCTTCTCCCTAACCCAATTAACTTTTTGTATAGTATATGCAAATGTTTACCCTTTATGGAAAAAAAAGGGTAATGAAAAACACAGACATAAAAATAGCCAAAAATATGGAGGAAAAATTTACATTCAATGCAAATCCCAGTGTTATTGTTAATTTAAAGCGTGAAGAGAGATAAATGTTCCATTAATTATTCGATAAATGATGGTATAGCCATAAAGTTAAATACTACAATTAAAAACTTTTACAAATTTTTACAAAGAATTTGTGATAAATGAAAAAATGAGTTGTTTTTAATATTGGCCTTTAAAACAACAAATAAAATTGACCGAGTCTCCCATTTCTTTATCTCATAAAGATATGTAATACTTATCTTCAGCCTTACAAAAATGGGTCTGCTCAAAACTTGTTTGTCTGATATAAATCTCAGTATCTTGAGTTGATCATTATCGACATTTTAGAATGTTTCTAAATCACCTTCAGAAATTATATAAATATATGTTTGTTTTTTCCAGAAAGGTTTTGATTTAGAAAAAGTATACATTTTAATATGAATAATATTAATATCCAAAATACTATTATTTCTAACCTTCTTGCAGCAATTTGATATATATTTACCCTCCTAGATCTGAGATATTTCAAAGGTAGAATATTCTAAGTAGATTTTTGGTAGATGCTCTTCATCAAGTTAAGGAAAAGTATTTCTAAGGAAAGTATTTCTATTTTCAGTTTTTATTATGAATAATGCTTTGATTTTATACTTTTAAAACTTCAAAGTTTTATTAGACATCTTGTCTTTTATCCCCAGTTCTATTCAGCATTGTTCTATAGGAGGTTTTATCCAACAGAGACAAGAAAAAGGAAATCAGAGATAAATGTATTAAGACATTGTCAATGTTCACAAACAATATGCATATGCATTTTTGATGTAGGAAAATATAAGGAAATCTTCATATGAACTATTTGAAATTCTAGAGATTTCTGCAAATTTGCTAAATACAACCCCACGCAAATGCAAACTAATGTATCATCATGAAATTACCCATGTATATCAGGGAATATAGGTCCCTGCTATGTTTGAGGGCAGGCCTAGAAATCAAAAGGTAGTAGGCATGGTATTTCTATTTATATAATAATATGAACATCCTCTTAAACCAAAGCCTTTCTGGAAAAAAAATTAACACTTGTGTATATAATTTCTAAAGACCATTGGGGAACATGCCAAAAGTTCAACAGTAGCTGACTCTAAGAAGTATCTGTTTTACATTTCTGCAATAAACAGTATTATTTTAATCTGGAGCAGATACTTCTTTTTTAAATAAAAATAAGTTACTGGATCCAAACACATACAGCCTCTGTAGCTTACTCTACTACCTCCTAAGGAGACATTTGAACTAGCAGCGCGAGTTCTATCCCCAGCCAGGGAGGGGACCCACATGGCACAGCAGACCTCTCCTGTCTCACCCACTGCTCCCCTCAGCAGTGTATTTCAGTCGATCTGCCTGTTCTGCTCCCTGCTCTGTCTCTGGTGAATCCTCTCACCTCCTGTGACTCTGGCCTGTACCCCAGCTCTTGTATGCATAAATAAATAAACCTTTAAAAAAAAACAAAACTCCGCTTCTTCCCTTCTCTGGCCAGAGCCAGATGCTGAGACTCACTCCAGCTATAAACTGCAGCGAGGGGGCACAGGGTGATGTGATCAAAGAAACTGCCATCCCAGGTGCAGGTGACATTGAGACAGAAAGGAAGCTCTGCTTTGTGGTGTGATTTCCTCCAGGTAATACCAGAAAGAATTTGTTCGTTTTGTGAGCATTAAGTAGAACTATTTTGTAGGGGTGGTGTTCGTGAGAAAGTGCCTCGGGTGGGTGGCAGGTCACCTGTTAATCACCAGCAGGATGGTACATGATGAGGAGGTGGCTGAAGTGATTGGGGATCTTGGTGGAGGCTGAGCTCCACAGGGAGCTGGGCCTGTGGGAACGGCACGATTGGGTCCAAGGAGCTGTGAAGGAACAGCCGTTACTACGCAAGCCCACACTTCCCAGTTGCCACAGTGAGACCTTAAAATACAAAGTGACAACGGAGATAACAGGCACAACCTTTGGAACACGAGTCCCACATCAGCGGGGAGAACCCCGGCTGCTCACTGCCGGCGACCCAATCAGTGCAGCAGAAACTGATAACCTGACGTGATGACATTTGGACACCATTGTTCATCTGCCGATCATTTTTAATTAGGGAAAGGTAGGAGTCAAATGTTTTTCTATTTTTATGTTCTTTTGTTCATGTTCGTAACATACTTTACACTTTTCTAAGCATCCCTCCCCGTTATTGAACCTGCTCCCTGTCAGAACGACATCTGACAAACTCTAGGTGACTATCTCCTCAGCCCCTACTTCTTTTCCATCATCTTCGTACCTGCTTGCAACATGGATTCTGCCACCATCATGAGAGAAATCGCTCTCGTTGCAGGCACCACCAGGATCCTCTGGAGCAATTTAATGCTTTTCAAAACAGGCCATCGGAAGCACCTGCCTTCTCTTGACTCTCTCCCTTGTGGAACTTTTATCTGTTTTTTCTTATAATACTAAATATGGCAAATAATTTTTTAAATTGAGTGCCCACTTTTCCCAATTGGAATCACTGCCTGGAGTTCTGTGTTAAGAAGAGAACTCGTTACATCCAGGATACGGTAATTGATTAACATGTCTGTCACAGGCACAAGAAGGAAGCATGGCATGTATCCACACATGCACCTTTCTTGTTTCCCCACATTTCTTCTTGCTTTCTCATTCTCTTTCACTGCTTAGGCATTGTTGACTTCTTCTTGACCCCTAATGGCGTCTATATTTATTGCAGCTCATAGTAGAGCAACTGAGAGAATTATTGAGACAATGGATAGAAAACCTCTTAAATATATTGGACTTGGCATCAATTGTAACAATTATCACCATCCTAAGTTTTAAAAAATTCCTTTCATAGATTTGCTTCATCAGCTATCTCATGTTCCTTCTTTATACTACTTAGCCGTGACCTTGACTCTTGAGTCTACTTTCCCAGCCCATAACCCAACAAAGAAGAAGACAAGGTAGAGATTAGTAAACAGAAATCTATGCAAAGGGTAAGCATAACCAAAAAAACTGTGGAAAGTAAAATTATTTTCTTTCCTGAGAGTCTGTTTATTTGTTTTCAAACAAATGAAAAAAGCCGTGGAGGGAAAAGAGACTGTGGAAGTCACTGCACATCTTTCTACCTCTGGCAGAGATATGAGCCCTCACGCCAGAGACACTGAGCTCCAAGAGCTCTGACCTCAGGCTCTACAACACGGCTGCCTGATTACCTGCTGCCTCGCTTTCCTTCTCATCTCCTGCCTTCTTCTCACCTGCTGTGAGCCACCTTTGAGTGTCTCCACAGAGTAGAAAGGCAGGTTGGAAGGAGAAGCAGAAACAGAAGTACAGTAGATCAAAAGGCAGAAAATAAAAAATAAAACATGGGGAATCAACAACCTTCCTCTCCCGAACCATGAGGCCTCCCTCAGTCTCACTGCCTGGCCTGCCCCTGGCTGTGGAGACACCCAGGTGCCATCTTGGCTGACCCCTCATGGAAGGACATTCTGCCCTCACTATCTATTTCTCTATCCCAAAGAGGAATTTTGCTCTTTTAATGGGATATCTCTAGTCCCACCTTTTTTCTTACCTCTAAACTAGGGGTCATCTGGAAGCTTTACATCAGTCACATGGGGAGGAGGGCCTGTCTGTTCAGGTAGCCGGGACTCCTAGTGAGAAGCTCCTCTTTAGCTCCAGGGGCTCCTTACTTTTCTCACCCACCTCCAGGAGTGAGGGTCTTCCCTCCATAGTCCAAGGAGCCCCTCCTCATAGAAAGTCAGCACCCCTGCTTCAGTTCACTTCCCAAGCTCTGGGGCTAGGGCTTCATCTCAAAAGACTGACTTTTTTCTCAAAGGACCAGCTGTGTCTTGTTCGTTGACCTGTGGGGGGCTCCCTTCTGAGTCTGAGAGGTGAGGTGCGAGCAAGGCCCACCTCCCACGACCACTGGTCTCTTGGGGACAGTCACTCGGGGGACTGGCACAGCCTCAGGGCTCTGGCTCACAGGCAAAAACTGTCACCACAAAATTGCAAATCTACAAAAGACAAAGGCATGGCCTTGGTGAGCCTGGGCCTGGTATGGATCCTGAAGCGCCGCATCTAAAGCTCTCAGGCCCCCACCTGCCCTCAAAGGGAGAGTCTCTGGGAGCAGAAATGCAAGGGCTGCCTGGCTGCATTAAGCTGCAAGATTCTAAAGAACTCCATCAGCCACCTGAGCGCAGCTCCTCTGGGGCCTCCCTTGCACAAGGATATTTTAGCTGTAATGAATAAAAAGATACACCGATTGCCTGAAATTAACAAGTACAGTGGTGTTAAGTTATTCACAAAGTGTTGGGTGGGGTCCGCTGTGGAGATTCTGGCTCCAGCCATTAACGATGCTCCTCCCGCCACCCTCCTGGTGTGGCCTGCTGGCCCCCAGGGTGACCCTCCAAGGGAAAGGTGCTGCAGGGGCTTCTAAAGTTTCCTCTGGCCACATCAGAGAGATGCAGGAGCAAGTGTGCTCCTAGCTCCCCTTGCACCCTCCTTCCCCCCACCCTGCCCTTCCAGATGCTCCTGCTAAGTGAAAAGCTCAGCGGGCAGCTGTGGAGACAACCAGTCCTGAAAGCTAAGGGCCAGGCTCTTAGTGACTAAGTTCAGAAGATGCTGCTCCAGCCAGAGCCCACAGAATGTTCCCAGAAGTGTAAAGAGACTGGAAACTGGCTCTGCCTATTTTGTTTTTGGAGAAATGAAAAACAAGTGCTGGGAAATCTGAGTTTAGGGGAAAACAACAAAAGCTGCGTAAAGCAATGTGACAAGAGTGCCCCCCCCCCAGCTCCTTACGCGTCACCAGACGCAGGAGAAGCAGGGAAGGAGTCAGCTCGCGCACAGCTGTGGCGTGGCAGCAAGGCAGGCCGTATGATTTGGGGGGCCCAGAACAAGATGAAGAGGTAAGGTTGCTTGTCCAAAATCAGGGGGAGAAGAGGTTTAAAACTCACCTTTTTTATGCTACCTGTCAGTTTGTCGTGGGGATTTATTTGTATTTAAAGTCCTTCTAAGTAAAGAAAAATCATAATTTAAAATTATTAGCCTGGTGTTACCATTCTCGTTGATAGTGTACAATGCCAGTTTTACATACAAATTGAAGAGCCTCTATCTCACATGCAGAATCACTGAAATCACACACTTTGTGTTTCAGAGCTGGTGCATGCATATGTATTGTGTTCTTTCCAGAACAACAGAAACACAGCTCAGAACTAACTCGACTGCTTTTATCTCTCTTCTTGCTACAGGCACCTTCTTCCAACAGCCCCCACTCTTGGCCACAGTGGGGTGAGGAAGGACTGGGGGGGCAAAGAGTCCATGGATTGTTCTCTCTTTTTCTTCCTTCTAACTCATCATTTCCAGGTAAGTGATTGGTCACATGGGAAGTAACATGAAATGGAAAGAAGATGGTTGGGTTTCTGGGATGTTTGTAGATTGTTGTCTTCTCTCTACTCAAAGCAAGTTCCAGTCGGGATGGAAAGCCATGGGGGGCGCTTTCGGTACCAAGCTGACTCATAGAAGCCACACGCTTAACCTAGCACTTGCTTTGCATTGCCTTCAACTCCCAGAATGTTCAAGGGGCACTGCCCAGGTTCTGTGCAGAAAGCAACGCTGGACACGCAGACTGGGCGTCTCTCCTCCACTGACCGGCATGCGTTCCTGTACTTATAACCGCTCATTCAAAGATAAAATGATTAAGAATTTCCAGACCATGACAGCAAGGCATGAAATCAGGCATGCTCCCTTCTGAGCACAGATCCCTTGCAAATGTTCAGCTTGCCACCCATGGAGCCAGCCCTGAGCATCAAAGAGAAGACACCCTGACATGCCATCACCTGGTGGCAGCGTGGAAGAAGGCTCTGCAGACCCATCCCACAGTTCCAGGACAAGCCAGGAGACCAGTAGCCAGCTGCACTTGGACATTGTAACTCTCACCTTACAAGCATCATGGATGAAATAAATAGTCTTTGTAGTAAGCCCAAATACTAGCAGGGACAATAAGTGGACACCCCCATTTCAACAGGCTCCCCAGAGGGATGGGACATGAGCCTTAGAGGACTTCTTGGGGTCTACCTACAAGAGTCAGGACAGGCAACTATACCTCCAGAGTCTTACCCTAGCCAAGCACACAGCTGTGAAGGGGATGGCACTGAATGTAACTGGGAAATCACCAGATTGGCTGGTTGTCTTGCATGGGTCTGACATACCCACTGGGTGGGTAAGCTGGCCCTCTAAATCAAATTAAAATCAGTTCCACAAAGAAAAATTTGCTATCATGCACCTCCGTCTTGCAGAGGATTGTCATTTGTGAATTCCCATCCTGGTAGACATCAGTTGCACACTCTCTGTGTTGCTATTTTAAGCATGAGACACACATTCATCATCTCATTTAAGAAGTGCCCTGGAATTTCCCTTCACAGCGCCTATCCATTTTGTTCTTGCACATGTGATTATTTTGATTAACCTCTGAGTTGCTCTTGCTCCTTCTGTAGCTGCTGGCACATTCCTGGCCCAGCAGAGAGAGGGCATGGAGGCAGAGGAGTCAGTCCAGGAGCTGGAGGCTTTGCCTCAATATCACCTTGCTCCAGCTCCTTTGACCTAGATCATCGGTCTCTGGGTGCAAGCTGTGGGAACTCGCCTCTGAACGAAATGCATAAAGAGAGGCCTCCCTGGTGGTGCAAGGTTTAAGAAGCAGCACTATGAAGGGGCTACCTGCAGCCCCTATAGCACGAGGTCGATCCCCGGCCAGGTTGCTGACTCACATGGCACAGACCGCTCCTGTCTCACCTGCTGCTCCCCTCAGCAGTGTGTCTCAGTCCATCTGCCTGTTATGCTCCCCACTCTGTCTCTGGTGAATCCTCTCACCCCCCACACCTCTGGCCTGTACCCCAGCTCTTGTGTGCATAAATAAATCTTTAAAAAAAGACAAAAAAAGGTACAGACACCAAAACTTTCAGCCCTCCTTAAATATCCCCCAACCCCAAAGCCCAAATCCCAGAAAATGCAGTAGAATATTCTACTTTTTCAATTGACATTTTTGAGGGTGTTTCCTCAGAATATCCATTTTCCCCTAAAAATCACTTTGAAGAGTTACAAACTACATAATTATATCAGTGTCTTAATTAACCTCCGTCCTGTTTTCGTACTTCTATTTCTGACTAGTTCCTGTGTGCGGAGTTGTAGGGATGACGTTAATGGCTCCAAGATGCCTGACCACGGGCCACTGCCGGGCAGGAAGGCGCTCCTCGCCCATGCTCTGATCCACACCTCCACCAGCACCAAGGTGACCATTTCTTAAAGTTTTCTAATTTGATAAATGAGAAAGAGTATTTGCTCTGACTTCATTCATCTCTAATAGTCTAAATATATTATTCCTTATTTTATTGCCTCTCTGTAAGTAACTCACATTTTTCCTATTGTTTTTGAGGTCTTATTTTTCCATAGTCAAAGTATATCAGTTTACTAAGCATATCAACCCTTTGTATTTATGAGAGTTTTTTCTTTCTTCCCTCTCCCCCGGCCCAAACCCTTAAGAGGCTGTTTTCTTTCAGGTCTCTGTTTCACATTACATTTGTAGTGATTTTTCTTTTTCCTGTGCTTGCTGAAGTTTTAAACTTTCATGAGTCAGACCAATCTATTTTCCTTAGTTATTTTAGAAATTTTTCTATGTAATTGAATTTGTTCTATTTTAAAAATTCTATTTAAGTCACTTAGAAATTCTTCTGGTGTGCACCTTACACTGAGGCGCTGGGTGAGCACTTACTCCCCTGGCCAGCCAGTTTCCCCAGCAGCTTGCCGATCGTGGCCTCCACAGTAGCGCCAGCGTGGACAGCTGTCAGGTCACACGATGCAGATGAGCAGTGCACCTGAGGAAGTGACCTTCATGTGGACGATGTGATAGGTTTGCAGAAAACGTCTGGCTTTAACATACTCATTATACTATGACAGTTTCCCAGAGGCGCAATTAAGATGTCTGAGCAAAGGGGTGCGTTTAGCAATTTTACACAAAGCACCATCTGGACTAACATTGCATTGTCTGATCGGCCAGTGCACCAATGCTTTCCAATATCTTGCTTCAAACTTAGAGAGTAACTTCAAGAACTGGAACTCAGTCTGATTAGATATTGCCACAAAAGACACACACACCACTTTCTTTCCTGAACAGGAATGTAACAGGCCTCCCTGCATTGGCCTCTTTCAAATACTAAAGACTTATAGGACGATTGATTTGCCTCAGTCTGAAATATAACCACACAGGCTCTCTCTACTTTTCCTCTCTCCTCTAGTAAATAAGGAAAGAAGGAAGTCTTCTGTCACCAATACTAACGACTGGCCTTACAGATGGGATTCCATGTCCCGAAATGAGTAAATGCTGGGGTGGCAACATGTAGATCAATTACACAGGCCATAATCTCTTGCAGTGGCTGCACCGAATTCTCCACCAAGGTTGAGAGTGATTTGTGCCGTCTGTTTATGGCTCCAAGGGCTTGTCTCGGGTCCTTCAAGTATGCTATTAAAAACTTTTTGATTAACTTGGTCTCAGGGCTAACTTTTTGTTTGCTTGTTTGTTTGGAGAGCATAAATCGAGGTTCCACACCCTTGTGCCTGGAGAGCAGCTTGGGTAAATCACCAGGAAGCAGTCAGGCTTAACAATTCTGGGAATGTGAACCTGCTCTCAATGCTGACGTTACCTGAGAGACTCAAGATTTGTCTGATTCATAAAAACTCCATGGCACAGGTGTGTGGGGCAACAATTCCCATTCATTTGAAGGACATTTTAGCTGTCAGGAGGTTGGAAGAAGGTGGCTTTGTTCTTTTGCAAAGCTGCAATGTTTTTCACCAAAAGTGCATATGTGTGTGTGTGTGTGTAGACATGTCTCCAGTTTGGACCCAAATAAATTTATGTGCTATTTACATACAGCTTTAAATCATTTTACTAAGAGAAATAGGCAACCTAGAAATTTAACTGCTCTTTCTGGTGTATAACAAGGCCACCTCTTTGAAAAGAAAATGGAAGATAAGAGTGGGAAGAGGCACTGGAAAGCTCACGATGCCAGCTTGTTGTCCCTGGTGCTTGGGACAGTGGCTGTCTGTGCTTGATTGCATTTGCTCTTTATAAAATCTCTGTGAAGTAGGAAGAATTGGCAGTATTCAGCTGAATATATATATATATATATGATTAGATAGATGGATGGATGGATGGATGGATGGATGGATGGATGGATGGACGGATGGATGGATGGATGGACGGATGGATGGATGGACGGACGGATGGATGATAGGTTTAACAAAAGAAGTTGACCTTTTCAAATCCACACAGATTGTTTCCAACATAGCTAGACACATGGATTGTGACACCCAGCAGTGCAGCTGTCTTCGGATAAGTTGCGTTGCAAACACTGTAGGGTCCACTGTATTTTGGACATTTTGGCATCATACTTCACTTCTTAAGCCTTGGGCAGTTACTGAAAAGTTATGTCTTGAGACAAATCTTTCAATGAGAATTCCAACTTCAGAAGGAAGCAGAAGGAAGATGAGACAAAGTGAGTGAGTATTCTTTTGACACCTTTGTAATCAAAGAGCACTATGTTTTGAGGCCAATCCCTTGTGGATTTGCACCTGGATGGGACTCAACACCATCACAGATGGGGCTGGAATAGGCGGATGAGCTAACACTTATTACGGGGCTCGTGGTAGACATCATCAATCTCTGGCGGATGTCTTGGATATGAAGGAAAAGAAGCTGGATTAAATCTTTGTGCTTCGTAAACTACTGGCAAAAATTGGTTTCAAAACATACTACTCGTAGATTCCCAGGTGTCAGGAGAATGCTTATTGACTTTTACTTCCTTCTGAATTTTCACTGAAGAACTCTCAAGACTGTGGTCTAAGCGGCCTCCGTCCATTCACTGTGATAAGCACAAGAGAAGAACCTCGTTGCCATGACAGTTCAGTTCTTAATCACATTGTAGTTATATTGATTACTTGTTTATTGATTACATTGCTTCATTCCAACCAAGTCTCACCAAGTCCTAGCCTCTACCACACATCACTAAACCCAGGACGTTCACAACCTTTGTCATCTTAGGCATCAAACCTTTATCTCCATCTAAACCTACCACACCTACTGTGGGGCTCAAGTTGAAGGCACTTCTGCAATTCCTGGCCCATCGGTCTGCAAATGAATGTAAAACAGGACATACACCGTCCCATACAGACTTTCCTGCTGCAGCTGGACTGTGAAGTGACTAAAGGGACAGATATAGCTCACCATCCTGGTCTCTGTGCATCCCTAAACTCTCAGTTTCCTCACAGCACTATTGGTTCATTGAAATATTTACTGTCTGCCTTCAAAAAGGAAAACATAAGCTCTTGGAAGACAGGGCAGACTCTCTCTGTACAAGAATGTGGTAGGTTTATGTGTGAATGGACTAATAAGAGCAGAAAAGTGAGGCAGGAATGACTATCCAAGTTATGTTGGGAGGTAGATCTATTTCTAAGCATAGACTGTTATAGAGAATTCTTAAATCTTATGACATTTGAGTTGACATTATGCTTACCTGGGCTTTTAGGAATATCTTACTCTACTTATTTTTTCAATTCTATGCAGTGAGCAAATATTTCTGAAACACCTGTCATGTGCCAAGATACCAGTGTGGACTTCTCAGGAAGAACCTCATCCACCCAGCATGGATGGAAGCCCCCTGCCAACCCCCCGGTGTAAGAAGGGACCAGCTTATGATCCCAGGCTCATGTCTCCGAACAGGATGAAAAATCGGTTTGAGCTAAGTCTTTACGGCTTCATAGACCACAAGCATGGCTCGGCCTCAAAACATACTGTCAGTGTGGATACCTAGAGTGTTAAAAAAAAAAAATCAATCTGCTTCATTTTGTTTCTACTTTCTTCTGTGATGCCTCTGTTCTCACAACTATCACTTAAGCTCAGAAATGGGAATTCCTCACTTTTTTCCCTGTTTGCCTCCCTACCTAGCTGGAACTTTCTACAAAGCCTCTATCTTATCCATACACACATGGACCCATTGTTCTGGGAGAGACCCAGCACTGCCCTGCCTTAATTGCCTTTCTCAGCCACATCTTAAGGATATGAAGCCATATCCTTCATGTCAATGAGACAATCAGGGATGGGACAGGCTGTATATATGGACTTTCACTGCAGCATCCATTTATAATAGCAAAGCCCAGAAACAACATAAACATCCTGCCATAGGAGAATGACTAATTATGGTACTTCTGCTGCATGGAACATATAGGCTTTAAATAAGGCTATAGGCTTATTTAAATAATAGGCTTTAAATAAGCATATTTAATGGCATAGAGAAATGCTCCTAATATAATGGTATATGAATAAAAAGCAGATACAAAACGAACCAGTTCTATAACTGCATGCACAAATATTCACGCATAGAGATGACTAGAAAGAAATCATCAAAACATTAATACTTGTTGACTTTTAATAGTGGAGTTTTGTGGGATATTTTTTCCTTTTCACACTTTCATAACTTTCTGAATTTTCTACAACAAACTCAGTATAATTATGAAAAGCACCACAAGCTGAGAAGGTGGTTTATGAGATAAACATCCCAAGTCAGTGAGTGCTAAATCTGAGTGTGCCCCAGAAGCCTTGTAGGGCAGAGTTTTCAGGTCAGCGGTTCTGGGGTGGGGTCCAAGAATTTGCGTTTCTAGCACCTTCCCAGGTCTCTTTGATACTGTTGGTCCAGGACCTCACCTTGAGAACCACTGCTGTAGCCATTTCAAGTGGAAATCTGTTTGACTTGAAGCAGGAAGAGGTATTTCACCTAGAAAGAACAGTCTGTGTCAGAAAAACTGCTGACTGGAAAAGGAAGGTAATTTGGGGGACCTGCCACAAACTTCCAGGCGACGTGAAGCTGCAGACGTCGTGGCTGCCCCTCGGCCCTGGAGTTGCGACGGACAGTAGAACACAGAATCTGCAGTACAACCCCATGCCGCATACACTATGTCTGTATCTACTCATCTTCCCTGCACACTCAGGCTGTTTCCGCTTCCGGCCACGGTGAACAGTGCTGCAGCGAGCTACGAGAGTAAGGTCCCTCTGAGCTAGTGCCTTCACATTGCTCGAGTGGATACCTAGGGGTGAGATGACTAGATCAAGTGGTAGATCTATTATTAATTTGGGGGGAACCTCCTTACTGTTTTGCACAGGGGCTGGCCCTACCTTCCCACCAGCAGAGTCGGGGGCAACAGCAGTTCTGTCTGTGGACTGCTCTCCGTGTGCAACAAAGCCAACCTTGGGAGCAGCTGAGCTGAGCCACAGCCGCAGGAACTGCTGCATCACCGTGCATTTGCAGACGGCAAAAGCTGTCTCTTTCTCCTCCCTTTGCAGAGCAGCCAACTGAAATGGCTCTGACAGACGAGCAGGAGGCTTTGGGTCAAGCTGGGGCAACTTCGAGTCCAAAGAACTGGGTTCTGAAAAGCATAGAGTTGCTGCTTGGGCATTGATGGGGATTTGGAAGAAAGATAACTAGCAGGAGGAGGCTCAGTGCATTCCCTAAGTAAGCAGGACAAGACACTCTCAAAGGGAAACAAAGGCCTGTTTCCTAACACTGTTGATCAAGGAGACGGAGACTTAGAGAGGATGACATGGGGTCCCCCGACAAATTCCCCAGGGCGTTCCCCACCGCAACTATTCTCCATTCGGTCCTGATCGGTGCTACTCTCTGACCCCCATCTTCGAAGTCACGGTTGCTACTGAAGCTGAGGATGCGCCAGCAGAGCCTGAAGAGCACCTGGGACCCCAGGCTGCTCAGGCTCCCCACAGCCGTTGTCACCCACGGACACCACCTGGGGCCACAGGGCCTCACCTCCCAGCATTCCCTAGCATGGCAACGTCCCAGCCTCTGGGACTCTTCAGAAATGGGCCCTTCTTCACTTCACACTCTGCTTCGCTGCTGCTGCTGCTGCTGCTGCTGCTGCTGTGTCATTCATCTGCTTTGTCTTGGTGGTTCACTGCACGGCCCGTGCTAGCCTCCACAGAGAGCAAGGAGCTTCTCCAACCCTCCAGCAGTGGGGCCAGGCTGCTGAGAGACCAGGTGTCTGCGGCTGGAGGTCACCGGGAAGACTGTTGCTGTAAGAGCACCTTCTCATTCTCCTGTGACTCTCAAAGGCTGGTGGGGTCCAGCTTGGCCTTTGCTATTGTGGCAACAAATCCAACTTGGGTATGCCTTTTGGGAAGGAAACTCAAAAGCCAACTTGTCAGACTACATTTAGTCCACCCCCGCCTTCCTTCATGATTACTGTTCTGGAGGTTGGCGCTAAGTCCCCAAGGAATGCTGGGCCCTACACAGCTTCACTGGGCCCCTGGGTGCTGAAGGTGCGTGTGGCAGCTGGTTTACGGGCTGCCTTGAGAGGCAGCAGGTTGGACAGGAAAGTTCCCCTTTCACCTGAACTTGCCATCTCACCACTCACTCATGGCGGGGAGTGTCTTTGGGCTTTGGGGCCCACCAGGCACCGAGCAGCCCGCCATGAGTGCCACTTTGACAGCCGAGCTGCATCGTCTTCCAGCAGACCTCATCTCAGATGAAAGAGATACGCAAATCATTCTTTTTTCTCTTCTTGTCCCATGGCTCTCTCGGAAACAGATTATTCCTGAAGCAATTGGGGGCATTTCTCTTCCTGGGGTGTCGGGGTGGCTGTCTTTCTCACCTGGGCACATCTGAAGCTGGTTTTTTAAGAAACAGCCCTCGTGATGCATCTCTCTCAGAGTTTGAAAAGGCTACAGGGTAATATACCATCTATCTAGACATTTAAAAGGCATTTTTAAAATGCCAAATGTCTGTTCTCCATCTGATTGGGTGAGCTTCTGTATTTTGTTTCCACTTTAGCTCCACGGGGGCGGGCGTCTGTGGAAGCCACCAGCACAGAGGATGGAAACTTGGTGATTATGCATCCGCTTTACTGTGGGAAGAGCTGGGCTGACCAATTTACAACCTGTGTCTAATTTCTCTGCCTTTAAGAACTGATCATGGAGAGCTGAGCAGAATGTGATCACAATATGACACACTCGGAGGAAAAGCTGCCGGGAGAATGAGGGGGGCCGTGGGAAAGAAGGCGCATGCTGATGAGGCACCTCTTCTCATCTACGGCTGACCAAACCATTTCTAGGATGCCATACTCCATTTCCAACACGGTGTGCACGTCATCATCTTATTCCAGCATTTGGCAAGTGGTTTCTGAGTCCAAACAGTTGGCATCATTTTACACTAGGTGAATGGGGAGCTCTCAGCAGGCTCAGACCCGATTTGCAAGCTAGTCTGTGTGTGTGCTGCAACTCGCTCATGGATCTTTTTATTCAGTAGTCAGGCTGTCCTCAGAATGCTTAATTCATAAAAATAAAGGGCTGCTGTGGTTTTAGTAGCCCACAGTCGAAGACAATGGAAAAGTTACTCATTCTTCACAAAGATATGGGGATTTCCAAGTGCAGTGTCTCCCAGGGTGCCCCATTAAGCATGATAATCTCAGTTGCATAAAATTTCAGTTATTTGCTTATATCCAGACATACAAACTACCTGTAGGTAAACAACTAAGAGAATGACTATAGATAATAGAGAAGCAAGAGAACTGAAGTTTGTAAAAAAGGGAATACAAGCAATAGAACCAAATGTTCTGATCAGTCTTGTAATCAGTCAACAAACATAAATTGATCAACCATCTATTCAAGAATATTAACTAGGTGTCCATGAGAGAGGCACCATGCAAGTTATTGGGAGTATACCAGTGAATGATGCATTCACCTTACTCTCATAGAGTTCACTATACAGATAGACAACCTAAGGTGTACATCAGTGATTGCAAAGGTGTGTGCCATGATGGGAAAGTCTATGAAGCTGTGGAGCCCAGATAGGGACCCCTAACTCAGTTGGATGGAAAATGGGGGGAGGCATCTGAGAAAAAATCCCAGGCCAAGTAACACCTGCAAATTTGGAAGGGTAGGAGACATCCAGTCATGGGTAAGGAATAGATATCAATCAGGTTCATGACCCACTCTGATGAAAATAACCAAATGGAAGCAGAAGATGAGTTCCCAATGAGTATTCTAGTGTGACTAGAACTCAGAACTCATCAAAGAGGTTCTGAGAGAATTTTATGTGGACCTTAGAGTATTGATCAGATTTATCCAGGTAGATAAACGAGCAGATGGTTTTCTATTACAGAAAAAAAAAATTATGGAAACAAGAAAAGATGGGGCTGCTTAGGGGCCAACAAGTAAAATACTAACTCAGTAAATGTTTATTGAAAATTACAGAGTTGTGAGTAACAAACAAAATAGCTTAAGACATAGCTGTACTCTATAGAGCAGGCTGTAAAGGATAGATATGGTAGATATTTTAGGCTTTGGGGTCATGTGATCTGTCGGGGCCTGTGGTCTGTTGTTTGCTGACCCTTGTTTTAAGACTTATACTGTTAGTTGGGAACATGAAATAGGCATGCAAATAATTATAAGGCAAGTAGAATTTTCCTGGGGACTTGGACAATAAGTCTAGTGGTGGAAACTTGGCTTGGGTTGTGGACAGCTTTGGATGTTATCTTCTAAGTTTGGAGGCAACACTGATGGATTTGAACAAGATATTGTATTTTGGAAGATTAATTTGACAACATTGCACAAATTGTGTAGAGAGCTAGGAATCAGGAAAACCTGCAAGAATTCTGTATGGGCACTCAAAGCATTAAGAGAAGAACTTGAGTTCTCGAGCTAAACAAATGGCTACTTTTCTTTTTAAAATTACGTTTTGCAGTCTCATAGCAGTATCTAACTGATACATACTTTTCATACTAAAAACTTCAATGATACCTGCATTTGAACATCATCACCTAGTCACATTCTGCTCTTAAACTTCCTGGGTTTCATATATTTGGAGCATCAGAGACACACTGGCTGGCCTGTGGTTACTATGACTTAGCCCCAGAACTGGGAACAGAAGGCAGAACCGGGTTAGCTCTCCCTCTAATTACAAGGACACTCTGGTTCTTAGATGAAAAAGGCTCTAATTAAAAAAGGCAGGAAAGATCAGATACCTCTAGAGTTCACTGCAAAAGGTATCTGAAAACCTGGCACTCAAAAAAGTCACTTTGCTTCTGACTATTCATAGATCGGAAGACTAATTAACTATGACAAGTCAACCACTGGAAACCACCTTCATAAGAATGACACAGTGATGGATGGGTCCATGCTGTCACAGTGTCATTGCTAAAAAAGATGTGATGAGTCCTAGTTCCCATAACTCAATGCACACACAATGTAGAGGTTTTTTTAAAGCCACTAAACCCCATTGCAATGCACTGAAATGCGTCAGTTTCTCTGTATTTAAAGGCCATATTCATGGGCCAGTGATATACTGAGCTATGCAAGCAAAGCCTTCTGTCCGGCAACTAGAATGAAACCCAACTATATCTTGTTTCACGGCTTTTTAATACCAAATGGGGAGGTTGTGGTAAAAAAAAATCCAACCATGAGCAATAGTTTCTCATTTCCAATATGGGTAGTATGTATGTGTCTGTGTGCACACGTGTGTGTGAAGCCCAACATTGGCCTTCACCAAATGAAAACTACACGTCTTCAAGAATTGTGTGTCATCACTAAATGGCCTTTGTGTGTTTTGGGGGATGTGTTTGGGTCTCAGTATTGGCTACGCAATTTAAAACAGAGTCTGGAAAATGAGTCTCAAAGGCCTTAAATCTGGGTGAGCAAAATTTTTCTGAAAGGAAAGGGCTAGACAGTAAGTATTTTAGTCTTTGCAAGCCAGAAGGCAAAAGCAAGTATATTATGTAGGCATTTCTAAAACCACATAAAATGTAGCCATTATAAAGCCATTCTTAGCTCACCAGCCTTTAAAAAAAATAGGCAGCTGCAGGATTTGGCCCACAGGCCATAGTTTGCCTATCCTTGCCTTAAATAAACAAAGTTGTTAATTTTCTCACTAGGGTTATATTTTTATAAGAAAAACTCTATTAGTTGCAGAAAATGTCTCGCAGCTACAGAAAAGTTGATCACAAGAAGATTGAAAAATAAGTTAGAATAAAATTATATACAGTCATATTTCTACTGCAATATCTATGATATATAACATGCTAATATACTGCAGTGCATAATTTAATATTTAATAGTCTATTTTAATATGATGTATTATGATAACATAATTAATATATATATAAATATATACTACTGTATATACTTTATTATTTCTTCCAACTAACATCACAAACCAGTACTTTTTTTTAAATCAAAAGCTAAATTTCCTTTATTTGATCCCTGCTATTACGACTAACTCACAGCTCACAGAAACCTCCCAGGCTTGTGGAATCACGCTGGCGGGTGGGGCTGAAGAACCCCTCGTGTGTGGAAAAAGTAGCAAAAGTTTTAGTTTTGTTACTTGAAATGTTTGGAGGGGAGAGTTTGGGAGACTCCTGCTTTAAGTTATCTGCTGACCTTATCAAAATATTTCTTCCATGAGAAAAGTCAATACTCTGTGGAACTAACGTTTTTAATTTAATTTTTTGCTAGTATATTCACGATTCAAGAATAAAATTTACACAAAGATGTATATCCTGAGAAATCTTGCTCCCACTCTAATCCCAACCACCAATATTCCTGTTTGTGCTTTTAAGGTTTCTTCATGTAAATATGAGCATATCCTTATTTGCCCCCTTATAGTACCCTCAAGGTATCGACTATAAACACTGCAGTGTTCATAACCTTTCTCACTCTCCTTGGAATAGATCCTGGGTTTTTGTTTTTAGGGGGGTGTTCAGGCCATCATCCATGCCATGATTTAAGGGAATCAAAATTAAACTTTTTTTCTTATTATTTTGTAACTACTTTATTCGAGCGTCACTTTCAGTTTTGGGGGTAGACTGCAATCACATGGACCAAATCTGAGGCTGTGGTGGAGCACCGCAGAGAACAGCCCCTGGCAACGGCCGAGGTGTCTGCCTCAGGGTCATCCTCCTTCCCGCTGGTGCTGGGACAGGAGCAGGGAGAGAAAAGCAGGGGCTTCTCCTTCTCTCCTGCCTGGAGAAACTGTAGCCCTTCTCTGGGGTGTTATTATTAGCTGCTCAACTGGCTCATTGTCGGTTGTCTTAAAGTAAATGGAGGGGAGCAGGTTTGCTCTGCACCACTAGGAAGAGAATGTTGGCACAGATACCCGAAAACTAGTAGTTTAAGTAAGAAAAGGATAATGAGAACAGACTGCCCATGACTTAATGAAGTGGGAGAGCCGGACAGCCCAAAACTCAGAAGGGGAACTTTAGGGAGACCCTCCTCGTCTTCTTCAAACCCTGCACATTTCACCCCGCCCAGCCGCCGGCACAGAGCACATGCAGGCAGAGAGCCGGGTCTGCGCATGAACGTGCTCCTGAATGGAATGGCCATCATTTTAGAACCCTCTGTTCCAAGTCGTAGGTTTTCAGTGAAATTCTCTTACCAGAAATGTGACCAGAAAAATCCCCCTTGGCTCCCAATACACCCGTTATATTCTCTGCGGAATTCTCCCTGCCCTTGGCCCCCCTTCTGCTTCCCACACCTTCCCCGAAGGCACAGTTCTGAGGCTAACACATTGTGTTGAACTTCAAGGCCTGTTTCTTTTTTGCCCAAGTGTTTACAACCACAGAGGCAGCAGCACAAACGCACATGCCCACTACCTCGGTCAGACGAAGCTGCGTGGCCAAGATGGAGTCCAGTTAACAGGCCTGAAGATCCTGCTCTTGGGCTCTGCGCCTCCTTGCCTCTATCCTTCTAAAAGTTTTGGCATCATAAGTCATTATCTGGAGAGAGAAAATAAGCCATGCCATGAGTAACATGCCAAGTTTATTTTCTCCGGTATTCGCACCGTTGTCTAATGCCTCAGGGACTGGGAGCCCCGGACAGCCCCGGGGCTGTGTGCAAAAAGGACTGGGGGGGGCTCTGGGGAGCAGAGACTCAAGGAGTCTTTTCAGCATCTCAAAGTCGTTTTCTCCGGGCTCCCTCTTTCATCCTCTGCTGCTTTCCCCGTTCCTCTCTCCAGGGACACGTCGTGCTCTGCCTCAGACTTTTATTCTGTAACCATCACAGCAATTTGGGCTGTTTTCATCTTGACTTCCACGTGTGAAGAATATTTTCAGCCATGCAGGCCGGAGGCCTGAGGACAGCCAGGAGGACAGTGCTGAAGCCTTACCAGCCAGAGCACTTCACAGAGGCCAGTCCCGCTGGGACAGCCGGCCTGGGGCCTGCTGCTGCCCATCTCTGGCCTGGGGCAAGCCCACTTCCACACAGAATGCCAGCCAGGAGAAAACCAGTGTACTGCCTGGACCTCTAAAGGAGGAGAAGCTGCAGGCATGCCAGGTTTCTCTTTGTTAATTCCTTTCAGGAGCCCAGTGCCTAGAACTAAGTGGTCACACAGAAGCACAGCAAGTATTTGTTGAATGAATGAAAGTCAAACCCAAGCCAGAGAATCTGAGGCCAGGGCAGTAACTCCAGCTGCATGGGGGCTGGGGCCCAGGACCTGGAGCCTGGCCACAGGGAGGTCCCCTAGAGCAAGTTCTGATGAGCCCCCCTTGGGAGTATGCTCCAGAAACCAGCCCCAGATCTTACAGGACCCTGGGCCAGCACCGCAGGCCGCGTTAGGACCGCCTGATCTGAGCCCAGTGGCCCTGGACCCACAGCAGACACGGCCACGGCATCTCCCTGGCTCCCGTCTGCAGCGGCCGGGTCACCGTTTTCGTTCAGCCTCTGGACACATTCTCCTGAGTCATCTCGGGGCACAGACTCCTCTGCCAAGCAAACAGTCCATCTTGCTTTCTGAAAAAATGACACTAATTCAGTTCACTGATCAGGCTTCCCGATGAACCCATAAGGCACCAAAGATGGTTTCATTATTATACTTAAAAAAAAAAAAAAAACCTGGAGAAAATAAAAGCCAAGACAGAAAAAGAAAGGCTTATGTGGTTTATAGCTCAGAGCACTTCCTTTCTGAACCTTGAGAGATTTTCCCTGGGAGGTTTAATGCAGCACTGGCTAGAGTAGAAAATGGGCTTATCTGCCATCTCAGCTGCCAGGTGGCCTCATCAATCTAGCCGGGGTTAGATTAGCGGCGTCTGAGGCGGGAGCTTCTCCGGTTCATCCACAGAGGGGTAACCGACGCCTTTTCATGTGGAACTGTGCTGACGGTTTCCAAATCACAGAAATGAGACCAAAGGAAAACTTTAAAGCTGACGTCATTGAACTCAACAAGAGGGGAAGCTCCTACCTCTGCTGAATGGGGACGGTGAAGATTTGCATAAACTGCCAGAGCAGTACCCAGAGGAGCCCCAAGTATTCTTAAGCAAGACTCATTCCTTTCCCCTCGAGAGCTCCTGTGGAAAATGTCCGGGATGGAATTTGGAGAAACGGAGCCATGTAATTGTTGATGTAATGAAGGGCAAAATACTTAGGAATTAATTGTTTCGACGCTTAAAACTTTTAGCAGTGAATTTAATGTAGTGTCTCCCCGTGTTGATTGTCAGCGATGAACATCTGATGCTCAGATGTTCTTGTACACGTGATGGCAAGAACGTAGATAAAAAAGTCCTGCAGAAGCTCCCTCTTACAGGTTGAATGTGTGCCCCCCAAATTCATGTGCTAAATCCCCAACCCACCATGTGGTGTTTAGGAGGTGGGGCTCTTGGGCAGGACAGATTTCAGGGAGGCTGTGACCTCATGGTGGGGCAGAGTCCTCGCTCCCCTCTCTCACCTGAGGAGGCCTCACCTGAACCTGGCAGACCTCAGACTTCTGCTTCCGGGACTGTGAGCAACAACTGTGTACTGTTTGAGTCACCCACCTGTGTATTTTGTTTTAGGAGCCAAGCTCATTAAGACAGGCCCCGGCTCACAGGCCATCCACTTACAAAAGCTCCAAATCGCCTCCCTGTGAATCCCCCTCATTTTCTCTCTCCAGGCCTTCGGCCTCTGAGGACACCTCAGGGACATCCCGCCTTTGCTTTGGCTGTGCCTTACCTGCCATGCTCTTGTCCAGGTACCCCCATGGCCTGGCTCACCCCTCAATGTCCCCCAGGTCTGTATGCAAAGGCATCTTCCCTGTGAGGCCTCCCTAACTCTCTTTCAGGTGACAAGTTACATTATACTGCCTGTCCTCTTTCCTGCCTTATTCTGTCCACGCCATTTATTTTCTTCTCACTTAATCTTGTCTACTGTCTATTTTCTCTATGATATCATACCTTTCATAAAGACAATTACCTGTGTGGTCACTGCTATATTTCAGTACCTCAAACAAATCTTGGCACATAATGAGCTTTTGATAAATTTTTCATTGAATGGATGGATGGACAGATGAATTGAATCTTAAATGTACCTAAATCTGAGGCTTAGATTTTTGTATATTCTCCTTTGTGTTTGCAAATTATTTGTTCTAGTCCAACCAGCTCTTCCACAGACTTCTGAGGACGGACCAGCTGAGGCATGTGAGACCCTCCACAACTCAGGGCCAAGATGAAGCCAGGCCTGGACAAGGGAGAGTAGAGGGGAGCTGACAAGGCAAGCGTCCAAGATGGCACCCATCCTGGGCATCTGTCTGACAGGATCTGGGCACTGCAGCAAGGAATCCAGACATCAGTCAAATGCTCGGCCGCTGGGGTCCTACCTCCATAACTCTTTCCATATTTGACAGGATTATAGCCTGGGGGTCAGGGCGGGAATCCAGTCTAAAGGAGAGGATATGGACCAAAAGGATAAGAGGTACCAAGGCCGCAGAGGTGCAATCCTAGAAGAGTAAGAAATCCTGAAGCTGGACTTCTCCAGGGCTCCAAGTGGCTCAGACCAGGGCCAAAGTGCATGTCCCTTTGTGGACTCACAGGGCCTCAGACCTGCACAGGGCCATCTGGCCTGCAGGGCTGGGCGCCCGGGGCAGGTGCAGCTGTCCCAGCTGTCTCTGGGCCCCACTGGCTGGAGAGTGAGAAGTGACCACCTTCTTCCGTCACACTTGCTCAGGAAGCAAAATGGATCTGAAGCCTGGGGGTGCAGACACCCCAAGGATTTAGCTATGAGGAACTGAGAAAGGCAGAGGGGGGAGAATGGACCAGGGGCATCATTATGGCTGCTCCAGTGTTATTATCATCTTGTCCCGAAGGGAGCCTTAAGGAATTGCATTTCATCTCTTAACAGCATGCTCCTCGTTTACTCTCTTCTCCACTTCTGGCGCCCTGCTCTGTCTGGGGAATGAACTGAAATCCACCCTTTTAAATGCTGTTGCTTTAATGAAAGCTTATCGAGGGTCCAGAGGACTCCCCCTCCTCCCAGTCAGTGCTAATATTCCATTCAGAGCCCAAGCCCTTGGTGGTGCGTTAATTAATTCTGCTTTTAAAAAAGAAAGAAAAACCCTCGTCTGTCTTTTAGAACCACGATAAACTACTTCTGTATTTTTTGTCAGTTTTATCAACCTTTCTCTTTTTTCCAGAGCTGGACTTAGGTTTATTAGTGATTTTTTTTTTTCTTTTTTCTGTGCCCTTTCAAGTAAAAAGAACTTCTACTGGCACTGCTCCTTGCCTGTTAAGAGCGCTGCTTCTGAAAAGGATCTTTCTGGAGAGCCGGGAGTGGCAAGAGCATCTCAGCTCTGCCCTGGGGGTGCCCCAGCTGTGGCGGCCATGGAGGCTGCTCCCAGAGGGGACAGGCCTGCCCCATCCAGATCCACATGGATCGAGGCACAGGGCTGGAAAGTCAGCAACAAAGCAAAGAGAAGAAGACGTTTCCCAGGGCTCATTTCATTCATATGTTTACGCTGCTCCGTGTAGACCTGTTTCTTTATTGGGGCCCATCTGAAGAACTGACTGCTGTAACCATACCCATGCTACAGTTTCAGGGGCCCTACTTTAAATACTAATCCAGAGTATCATTTGGCCAAGGGTCTCCAAGTTACTGTTAGAACGTGCAGGCGTTTATCCTCCTAATACTCCCTCTCCCAGCCCTGACACTATCTCCTCACATAAGTTGCTCCCGAATCATCAATTCCCTGTTTTCCAGGGAAGAAGACTAAACCCTCAAGTGGTCATTGCTTTTCTTGAGCCGCCAGGATTTAAGCAGGGCCTGGACTGCTGGGACAGCTGCACTGCAGACAGAGCCAAACTCCCCGTTCAGACCTGAGGCCCCCGAGCCCCCACAAAGTGGCACTTCCCCAAGGTCCTGGAAGGGACCGCTCTGGAAGCTCTCAGTTTCTTCTTGGCACTTATTCTTAGCGGGGGCATCCCTCAGGCCTTGACCTTCCTTTCTTCTTTCCTCCCCAGCAACAGAATCCTGCCCTTGACCCCATCTTCCAACCACCCGCCCCATGCTTCTGTCTCCTTGAAGCAATCAAGCTCATCACGGCCTTTGGCCATGGCCCAGCTGGAGGCAGGGAGGGGGAGGGCTGCCCCTCAGTGGCACTTGTGCATCAGAGCCCCTCCCCCGCCCGCAGCAGGAAGACTGCAGCCCGTCTGGCACCCACATTCTGCTACATGGCTGACTGCTGGGTCTCCCGGGGTGGCTCCAGTCTGGAACGCCTCCAGCTTGCTGAAGAGTTGCCTGTGTCCCCCAGCCTGCTAGGATGGAATCCTCCTTTTTTTCTGAGCAAGCCGAAGCCAATTCTCAGCCACCTTATCTGTGTCGCAACTCTGCACGGCTTTTCAGGGTGATTTTATGGTTGTTCACAGCGAAGAAGGCCCCCAGCTCTGTCTCTCCTCCCATCCCCCAAAGAGCCAGGCTTGACAAAGTCATTCTAAACAACTCCAGCACAGCCTCCTGCCAGCAGGAAGAGCATCAGCGGCTCAGATATAATACAATAAAACCGCCAGCTTGTTTCCTTGCTGGTCGCCTTGAAGCTAAGTACTAATGGTGTCTTCTGCTGAATTGATTAGGTCTATTGGCTGGGTTTCTAATACCCTAGCTCCGCAATTATAGAAGGCCTGCTGCTATTCTGTCTTTCTTCCTAATCATGACATAGCTTCTAAGTCAAGGCAAGACGTTGGAGATGAAGAAACCACTTCACATAAAAAGCCCAAGATAGAAAGAGCCACAGGCCACTAAGCCCCACGAGGATGCGCCCCACAGTCCCCTACCACCGAGTGTTAGTGAGCACAGGGGCTGGCCATAGACCAGACCCCAGTTTGCTGAAGAAAGAGCAGCTGGAGATCTCCAAAGGCTACCTCCCCAGGTAGAAGATTCTAGAGGGAAGAGCAAAATAGAGCGAGGAAGTTTTGAGTGGTTGGAGGCAGGAGTGGTGGGTGGCCTTGGGCCACTGAGGGTAGAATAAGCTTCCACAGAGGTGGCTTGTTCAGGAAATGGAGGTTCAGCTCCCACCCCCCACCCCTTGTAGAGATTTGACTATGCTCACGAGGCCTGTGGCTAGTTCAGATCACTAGGACTGGAACTGCCCTGGCCTTGCGCCTTCTGGTGTCAGTGGGCTTTCAAACCAGATAGGAGTAGCTGGAACCTGGTTAGCAAGTTAAGCTGAGGTATTAAGATAAACCAGTTGGCATTTGCCCGCCTTGCTGGGAATAAAGCAGTTGAACTGCCTTAGCTGTTTGCTCCCCAGTTCTCTGGGGTTCTTGTTCAGTAAGTCAAATTGCTCTGGTCAGCCACATCAGATGACCGTTCTGACACCTCTCAGAGTACCCGCACCTGTCACCCCACATAATGCAGTTGGGGAAGCTGGGTCCTTGCTCTCCAGGCCGGCCCGCAGGCAAGGAGGTAGCTTGGAGTGAAATTTGCCCAGTAAGGCTGAGCACCTCACATCTTTTCTCAGGGAGTCTGAGCCCAGAACCCAGAGGGAGGTCGTGTCCTGCAGGAGCTTGGAGATGGCCGACGAGGTCAGAGTAGCGGGCACCACCGAGTGGAGACCAGAGCCTGGAGTCTGCCAGCGGCTGCTGCTGTCACCCCAGGCCAGGTCCCCAAGTTCTGTCATCCTGATCTCCTCGCGAGCCCTCAGAGCCAAGGATCCCGCACCCCAAGGATCAACCCACCCTGCCATCTGCTGAACCCAGCGAACGACCGATGCGCTGACGCTAAAAATCATGTTTAGGGTTGGTGTTTTGCTCCCTAATATACATTTCATTCGAAACACAGATGTCTTAGAATTATATCAAGGCTTGCCCTTTTTAGAATATGCAGGCCCAAAAACCCATCAGCCTCCCTGGATTAAATCGTAATTGAATCGGTTACAGTTGTTAATATGTGTGGAAGCAACTATACCACGTTGGCAAGCTAGTAGGAGTCCAATAAATGCAAAATTTTAACTTGGATATTGAAACTTAGGACTGACACACATTCTTCTCTACGGCTGATAGTATTCCGTGCACGTGTGAGCCACACCTTCTCCATCCATCCCTTAGGACACAGGTTGTAGCTCAGCTATCAGGAATACTGCTGCAGTGACATGGGTGCTGCTTCTTTCTGAGTTCCTGTTTTCATTTCTCCAGCTAAACACCCAGAAGCAGGACAATGATAAGGGCTTCCTTTCTCCACGTGCCTGCTGACACTTGCTATTCTTATCTTCTTGGTTATGGCCTTTCTAATGGGTACAAGGCGATATTGTGGTTTTGATTTCCATCTCCCTGGCGATTAGTGATGTTGAGCATTGCTGGTGGACCAGTTGGCCATCTGTATGTCTTCTTTGGAAAAATGTCTATTCAGACAAATGTTTCTTTTTTTTTTTTTTAAATCACTACTAAGCGTACCTGGCTGTGGGCCACCAACAGAAGGTCACAGCTGCCAGACAGAAACTTGGTGTCCAGCCAGCGTCCTCAGACCCCACAGCCTGTCCCGTCACTCAGGGACTGAAGGGGGACATCTCCTGGAGACGAAGGTCTGTGCAGCCAACACTGTGCCAGAAACTGCCTCTCCACCTCCTCTCCATTCCTGCACCAGCTCGGTCACAACATGCATCCAGCCCCCTCCCCAAGGGAAGGGTGGGAAGGTACAGTAGACATTTCTAGAGCTGGCTGCCCAGGATTTGACAGGCTTTATCTCATTAATCTTTGCAAACCCTACAGAGAGGGATGATGACAGCGTCACCCCAGGATTCCCATAAAGAACTGAAGTCCTATGAAATCAAACTACTTCCTCAAAATCTCAGAGTAAGAAGACGCTTTAATCACAGGACTAACGGGAACGCAAAGGCCCAGCCTCTTCCCTCAACACCATGGTGCCCACGGATCCCCTGGAGAAGACGTGCGTGTGCCCAGCCTGAGCACAGCCCGCGTGCTCCCGTGCAGGAGGGTGCTTGGGAGGGTCTTGGATTCTCCTCGTCATTCCAGCGGGCCGCTCTCCGTTTTCTCACACCTGCGTGACGGCCACAGGAGGTCCTGGTGGCGCCTGTCTCCGCGCTCCATGTGGAAGCTCTCTGGCGTCACAGCCTTGCTCTGAGCCCCAGCCTCACCGCGCTTCTGCACATCCAGGCGTCTTTCCATCAGACGCCGCACCCGGCTACAGCCACAGTGGATCAAAACCTGAAGTCGACTCCGGCTGCCGCTCTCCAGACACGGCCGTAGCCCCGCTGCATTCAGGGTCAAGCCATGATCTCCGGTCGGCAGAGCTGTCTGTGGTCGAGCGCCACTTCTCTGTCTCCCCTCGTGCCTTTCTGAGTTCTCTCAGTGTCTGAGCTCTAGCCACGCGGGTCTCCTTGGGGGTCCTCAGCAGCTCCCCACGTGCCACCCACGGCCTGCCCACTCCTTCTCGAAGTCGGATAAACTCTGAAAACTCTCGCTTCAACTTGCTGAGCACCAGCCCCTGCCCACACCCTATGTCTCCAGCCCCACCGACCCTACTTTCTCTCACTTACAAGTTCATAACACATCACACATTCACCTGTTTCAGTTCCTAACACATTGTGTAGCTCACCTGTTCACTGGCTCCCTCTACTAGCACAAAAGCTCTAAGAACACGGATCCTCTGTGCTGTAGTACCCAGCAATCCCACTCCCCGGCATCTACCTGAGGAATGCAGAGGCACCAACGTGAGGAGACAGAGGCACGCTGCGTTCACTCAGCGCCATACACGACAGCCACCCATGGCTCAACCTCGGTGCCCGGACAGACAAATGGATACTGAACATCGAAGATGTAGTGTGTATGTGTGTGTGTGTGTACAGCTTATATACATTTATAGCTTGTTTGCTCGCTCTCTATCCTTATCTCTCTCTCTTTCTCTCTCTATATATATACACACATAAATATATATATTTGAAATCTTGCTGTTTGCAACAATATGGATGCAATTAGAGGGGAATATACTAAGTGAAATAAATCAGAATGAAAAAGACAAATACCGGATAGTTTCAGTCACATGTGGAATACAAAGAAATAAACAAACAGACAGACAAAACTGAAGTGAAACAAACCCTAGAAATATGACTATAAACTTGGGGCTACCAGAAGGATGCAAAGTTGGGGGGCAGGGCTCTGGGGGCTGAGGTGGAGGATGGTGGGTGCCTTGGTGGTGGGTGTAGCGTTGCCACGTACATCTGTGGTGTGACCCCAGCCCCTAAATAATACACAGAGTTGTGGCCAGTATTTCATCAATTGAAAACACGCCACTGCGGAAGTGAAGAACACGGCTGCTCGGCCCTCCGCCCGCTGGTGAGTCCCACGTGAAAAGGGACGCTCAGGTTGACTGAGGACATCCTCTCATGCCCGAGAGTCCGTCTCACTGAGTTCTTAGCTCTTAAAAAAGCCATTGACTGACTGGCAAGAATCAGTTTCCAAGAATCAGCCTCCAAGAACTGCTCGAAAATATTTCTTCTCGCCATAGTAGCCAAGGTCATTTTGAGTAGCAGTCAATGAACTGCAAGAAATGCAGCCCATAGGCAATCCTGATTGTTACCCTCTATCTTTCACCTCCATCTTTTTTTCTTTTTTTTTTTAAAGATTTATTTATTTATGCATACAAGCACTGGGGTACAGGCCAGAAGTGTGTGGGGGGGGTGGGGGTGAGAGGATTCACCACAGAGAGCCGGGAGCAGAACAGGCAGATCAATGGAAGTACACTGCTGAGGGGAGCAGTGGGCCAGGCAGGTCTGCTGAGCTATGTGGGTCCCCTCCCTGGCCAGCAGCAGGGATTGAACTCGAGCTGCAGTGGCTGCCGTTTGCTTCATAGTGCGCTGTTTAATCCACTGCGCCACCAGGGAGGCCCTATCTTTTTTTCTTTTGAAGTTCCCAGTTTGAGTTAACACCTAATGTCTGCTCCCCAATTCACTAGTCTAAGGTCCCAGTTAAACACCAGTTTTACTTTAGCCTCATCTTTTCCTCAGTTCACACGCACCTGCTCACACAGTGCCTGGCCCCGAGTGGCTGCTTCCCAGACACCAGTTGAAGGAATGAACTGAGCATCTGGATGTGAGCTCACAGGACCCCAGTCTTTACGACCACCTCTCCTTGGTCTGTCTGGACACAGCTACAAGCCAGCACCCCACAGGGGCCATCTCCAGGGCAGGGTGTGCAAAGATGGGACTCCGGGAGACTTCAGCAGCTCTGTTTCTCTCCTTCACTTGCTTTCTAGAAGGACATTTCTGTGCCATGCACATAACTCATAACCCCATGAGTTATCCCAGGCCTCCAGCTCCATTATAAATGCAAAACATCACACCCTCGCCGAAGGGCCGCTCTATCTTCCCTCTATTATATGCAGAATGGAAACTTGAGGCATCTGAAACGCCAATCAAATGATTACAATATAGTGTCCACCCCCATGTGCATTCACCAGCCGATCCCCTCTCTGACTCTTTCCACTGTGTCCAAAATGGCTAATGGTGAGAATCATCAGTCTAACAGAGGCTGAGAACAGAATGCGGGTTAATGTTTATGACAAGAGGAATAATTAGTTTCTCCACAGCCATTTACACTTAATTTCTAAGGCCTATTATTTATTATATTTTTGTCTTGTTTGGGGCCCTCGGTAAATTGTTTGCATTTAACAAGTTGTTTGACTCACAAGTCTTGCATTTCATACTTGAGAAGTCAAAGCAACACCTTTGATCAAAGTGGAATGTTTTAATTAAATAACCATAAAATTCCCCTCAAGGAAACAAGTACACTCAACAGCATACTTAGCAGGTTGTCTCATTGTTCTTTTCAATTCTTGACATCAGCCGGGTTCGGTCTCTATCCTTAAACCCATGGCATCCTCATCCTAGACACAGGGGTTTGATGGCCAAGCCTGGGTCATAGTCAGAGATCTGATGATGAATGAGGAGACTCTGGAAGCTCTGGTACAATTTACGAGGGATGGGGCCTGGAAACGACTCCCTGGAAAAGCTTTCTGGGTGCGCTACTGGAAAGCAGATGTGGAAACTCAAGCACTTGTGACTTATTCCAAGGAGACTGAGCAAACACTTGGAACTGGTGGAATCTACCCCAAAATATGCATTGACTTGCACAGAAAGGAGAAATCTGAGTAGTACTGAGAATGACTGAGCATTTGAAATAGAAGCCCCAAAAAAGCAAAGGCCTTGTCTGCCACCATCTCAATGGCATCACCAGTTCTTTGCATGGCACCAGAACGTACTTGGTGAATGAAAAGTCAGCTGACTATAAATGAACTAGTCTTGTCGATCACTATACACCAGTAATCACGTAACTACTCCTAATGAGGCCAGGTAAGGTAAGCACTGCCAGCTCTATTTTACGGATAGGCATGCTGACATTCCAAAAAGCCAGTTGCTCAACTTGCCAGGAAGTACCTGGAGAAAGACTGGAATTCAGGTGTATTTAACTTCAAACCCTTGGCCTGTGGCAGAGGCCTGCAGAGAGAACAGTGTCTAGACTGCGCCAGTTACTGCCTTTCCAGCACCACCCTGCGATAGTAACTGCAGACTCCACATGGCAGGTCTTCCAGCCCCTGAGTCCATCTCTGGCAAAAGCTGATTCTGAAACCGGTCAGCTTCTCTGGCTTGAGTGTTATACCCAGGCTCACACCATCCATATGTGTTTACGGAACAAGACTCTTCCTGTCCTGTCTGCTTTCTTCCCAAGCCCGTGCAAGATCCAACCTCTCTTGGGCCCGTTCTTGGAATTCTTGTCTCCTTTAGATGGGGACATGGACTACTTTCCTTGCTCTTCCCTTTGCCAAGCTCTCCAGCCTCCCTCCCCCCACCCCCACACTGCTCTACCTACCTTCTCCCAATCAGTTCCATGCATGTTCAATCCTTCCTGGACTTCCATTGGCTTATTATCCCAGATTCCTAAATGATCCATCCCCCAGAGTGCTCTAAGAAAGCACATGCCAAGCCTTGTCACTGCCCTGTTTAAACTTTTGATGAGCTCCCAATCACTGACTTATAACATTGCCTTCCCACCCTCTGGATCCCGCCTACTTCTCTCGTCCTTTCTCAAAGCTTTGATCACATGGAATAAACTATGTTGTTTCCATAGCTTTTGTGTTCTTGCTCTTCCCTCTGCTTAGAATGCCCTCCCCACCATTTAAGAGACATAAAACTCTATGCGACTCATCTTCTAACTTCAGCTCACCCTTGGTAGAAAATCTGCCCTCAGTTCCCATCCTGGGCCTCAGTCCACATCTCTTCTGTGGACTCATAGCCATCTTGGAAGATTATGTTGAAGTTATCATGTAAATCCCTCAAGGACAAGTCTAGATTTAGTCATTATTTAGCCTAGTACTCTGCCTGACACATAGTTGCCATTCAAAAAACACATGTGGCCCTAATTGCCCTGAAACCTGGTGAAAACCCCACCATCACTAGGACGCCCAGCCTTCCCTTCTGACCATCGGGATTCTAGCCTTCTGTATACTTCTGGCAAGATGCTCACCAGATCAGCATAGCACGGTGTTGAAGCAAATCAAGAGCTAGCATGCAGGGGGATATAGACCATAGCTTTTTGCTGTGAGGCAACTTCAGGGGCAGGGAATCCATCCACTCCCAACCTTTCCTCCCTATCAGTTCCTGCCATAGGCCAAGGCCAGCTGTGTGCAAAGGAACATCAACACTTCCAAAATCCAGCAAGGCAATATGGGGGACTCTACATGCTCTTAGGTGAGCAATCATTTTAAAGAACATTCTCTCCTGAGAGGGAGTCAAGAGCTTCATTTCCACACATGCTTAATGTCACATTGATATAGCACCTCGCTGGGTGAGTAGATTGCAGTTTTCTTGCATCATCAGAACAGAAGCTCCAAGCCCCTTCCCTTGCCCTGTCCCAGTCATCCCACCACCTGGGGTGGGGTGGGGCGGGATGATGGGGATGGAGAGTGCTCCTGCGCGTCATGCCCTCACCCCTCTCCTGCGCTGACATCTTGGAGCCATAAAGGCACATTGTATTTTCAAGGCTTGTCTGATTCTATTTCTTTGTAAATTGGATTAAGCTCTTTACTGTGTATTACTGATATTAAAAAAGAATGAATTCACATCTTGCAGACACAGCACAAAGCTACTGTTCCCATGGCAAGGAGTCATTGGCCAGCATCCACAAGAACCCAATTTTAACTTTCGAGCCCAGTCAGCAGTGGCAAGTTGGCTGCGGCAGGGTCGGCCCCAGGCAACACTGTGAGCTGTCAGCGCCCCCAGGTCTCCCTCTCGTCCCCTCTTTCCCTCAGTGCCTCTTCGACCTGAACTCTCCAGGCTCCCTGTCGTCCCAGGTCTCTTCTGTCCCCTAGAGAAAAGCGCCCCAGCAAGTGCACACGAGGGTTGGGTGTGGAGGCGGCATGACCCAGGGAAATGCTTCCAAAGAGCTAAACACACACTGAGCTAAACGTTGTACCCAAGTGTCACTTTGCTGGGTGTGATGGGAACGACCATTACGGTTTTATCCCAACCTCTCTGTCCCCAAGTTCTCTGCATTTCAGAGGCAGATCCTGAGAGCAGGGAATGAACAGACAAAGGGTGAAGATAAGAAAGTTAGTTTCTAGGCTTCAGAGAACAGTATTTTCAGGTGAGCTTAGAGGAAGTTAGGGGTACTAACTAATGGTACTCCTCAAATTTCCAGAAGGCAGATTTCCCCCAATCTGGCCCTTTGGAGACTCTTTAATTGTAGGGGACAGGGTCGTGAGCCGCGCCTAAAAGATGGCGCGACTTCCGCTTCTGACCGGGTGATGGCTAGAACAAACATCTCCTTATTAGGTTGGCGGTTTAGTCTGGAATGTGTTTTGCCTTTGTAGGCAAATTGGCATTCACCACGTAGCTTCCTCGGGTTGGTGACACAGAAACCTGATAAACTGGGAACGGGGCTCCGGGGAGGGGGCGTGGAGCAGAAACGTATGAAAGACAATAGAAAAATTCCTGGGCCTCCCTGGTGGCGCAGTGGGTTAAGCAACACACTATGAAGCAAACTGCAGCCACTGCAGCACGAGTTCGATCCCTGCTGCCGGCCAGGGAGGGGACCCACATGGCGCAGCAGACCTCTCCTGCCTTGCCCGCTGCTGCCCTCGGCAGTGTATTTCTGTTGATCTGCTATTCTGTTCCCCACTGTCTCTGGTGAATCCTCTCACCTCCCCCCACCTCTGGCCTGTACCCCAGTTCTTGTATGCATAAATAAATAAATCTTAAAAAAAAATAGAAAAATTCCTGAATAAACTGCTTAAGGAAGAGTCGTGAGTTGTCGTCTTTCTCGCGGGAGGAGACAGTCGCAACATTTAATAATTTGGATTAATAAAAGATTGACAGCAGCAGGAGCTACCTCGGCATAACATTCCATAGCGTAAGTGTCCTAAAGAAGGACTTCACAGTATGCATCCATTAAAAGAATAAGGTAGATTCTATGTACAGATGTGGAAAATTTCCACTGGAAAAAAGTGAGCTGTTGAATAATGTAGGTAGAGAAGGGAGGTCTCTTAATACGCACACGAGCATCATATGTTGACCATGTCAGTACACCAAAGCCGTTGCTGACGATGCACAAAAAAAGGTGAGAAAGATTCACCCCAAACTATCAACCACAGGTCAGACAGGGAGGCAAGCGAGATTATGGCAATAGGGACTCAGAGGGAATTCTTATTCTTATTCTATTTACTTCTGTATTGTTTGAGTTTGGGTGTATAAGGAACAGGCATTGATTCTATCATTTCTTTTTTGTAAAAACAGCCAAGATATACTTTAAAAATTACATAACACAACAATAGAAAAAAACAACTAAATTAGCAAATGGGCAACAGATACGATCAGACACTTCACTGAAGACATTTTAGCAGTTCACCAAAGGCTACCCAGGAGACCAACAACATGCGAAAGACGTTCCTTGTTAAAAGCACAGCGAGACACCATCTCACCATGAGAAGGGCACGTATTAAAATACCTCCGACAACAAGTGTTGGAGAGATGTAGAGAAAGAGGGCCCCATCACACGGCTAGTGAGAATGTAAACTGGTACATCCATATGGATTTACATGAAAAAACTAAAGTTGGAAATAGCGTATGACCCAGCAATCCCACTCTTGGGCATCTCTCCAAAGAACGTGAAGCCATCACACAAGTAACGTGTGCTCTAGTGCTCATGGCCGCACGATGGACAAACGAGGGCACGGGAGAGACCTGCCGGCCCCTCAGTAGAGGGCTGGATGAAGATGTGGCGGATCCACACTGAAATACTGCTGCACTGTAAGGAAAGAAAAAAAATGCAGCCGTTTTTTAGCAAAATAGAGGACATTTGAGGGAATTATGTGCCGAAGGCAAGTCAAAACAGCAAAAACAAATACTGGACGTGCACACTGCAAACACTTTGATAAGGCAAAATACTTCCCAAGACTAAAGAACATGAATAAACACCAAGAGGTTCTGAGACGAAGAGGGGGAGGAATGGAGAAAGGACAGCGGGTGGTGGTTGGGAAGAAAATGAAATTTACAAGATTTTTTTAAAGTACTCTATAGTGAAATAGAACTGGAGTGGATTCAAGATAATTAAGAAAAGTTAACTCAAAACTCAGAAGAAATAAATCACTTTCCCCGAAACAAAAAAAAAAGGATGATCGAGGTAACACGAGGTGCTTTGGGGGAGCCCTGTCCAATACAACCGGTGTCCTTGTGAGAAGAGAAACCTGGGCGCACACACGCCCAGCAGCAAGGCAGGTGACGCCAGGAGACCACGGTCTGCACGCCCAAGAGAGGGGCCTGGCACACAGCTTTCCCACGTCACAGGCTGGGGCGCCAAACCTGTTGACCCCCAGATTCAATGCTCCGTGCCCCAGAATGGGGAAAATTAATTCCTGCTGTTCAGGCCACCCAGTGCGAGTAGCTCTTCGTAGCAGCCTCTGCAAACAAACGTGGCCTCTGCCCTAAAAGAGGGGGACAGAACCCCGTGAAGCAGGTGGGGCTCTTGGCTGAGACTGTCCCAGATCCGCTCCTTCCCCACCTGGGTGGCCCACAGTGCAAGCCAGGCTTTGCCCAGCTGCACCTCTGCATTGGGTGCCCCAAACACTGAGCCTTTGTCTCTCCTTCTGCGTGGCCGGTCGCCCCCGCACCCACATGCCTGGGAAGCACGCCCGGGAGCTGCCGGTGGTGGGAGGTGGGCGGGGTGAGGGACTAGCAAGGCTGAAGGGGTCGTGCCCACCCTCTCATTAGTGTTAAGCTTCGTCAAGGCCCCGTCACTGTGCAGGGAGGCCCGGGCTGGTGCAACAGGAGAATCTCGCTCAGAAACAAACGGACCAGCGAGGAGTAAAGAGTTGCCCAGAGATGGGGGAGTGTGTGCTGCTGGCCTCTGCTTCGCAAACAGAAGAAAGGTGCTAAGAAGAAGGAGGAGGCTCTTCCCGCTACTGCTGACCGGAAGCAACGTCTACAGCTCACTCTGACCCGCTCGGGTTCCATGGGACGAAGGGCCCCGATGACCGGGGACGGGGCCCCGAGAAGAATCCCTCGGGCCTGGTGCTTTTGTCGCCATCTTTTCTTAAAAGCCACATTATAAGGCTGAACGCCTGAGATGGTTTGGCTTCGCACCCGCTGTCTGGGGAACAGCTTGCCGCTACTAGATTAGCTCTCTGAGACACTCTGGGAGCCGCTCGGCGCTGCCCACACAGCAGAGCCTGGCACCCAGGGAAACTGGTTTTTGCAAACAGCTCCTCGCTTTCCCTCCCCGCCGTCCCCGGGGCTGCTCCCCGCCTTCTTGATCTGGGGCCTGCAGGGCAGCCATCCCCACCCTCGGCCAGACCTTCACTCCCAGCCCAAGGTGATGGCCTGGCCTCCTGGGGGACGTCCTTGGAGCCAGCGCCCGAGCTCCTCCCTCCTGGGGAAACGCGCTGGTATTTTCACATGTCTGAACAGCCTGCTGCTGCTGTTGCACGAGCTTCCTTCCCTCACGGCCTCCCTTCCTGCCAGCCCCCTTCTCCCTCCGATAACCAGCTAGCTCAGACAGAGTGGTCCTCACGTGGCCTGCCCCTCACTGCCAGCCTTGGGGGGCTTCCAAGTGCTGGGTGGAGCCCAGAGGCCCACCTACTCCTCTTGCAGAAGCAACATCTGAATGGCTCCCGGGTGCCCCTCCAGGGCTTGGGGGCAGGAGAGGCACGGACTGAGGGGGACTCTCCTGCCCAGAGGCTGGGCAGCCCCTACCTGGTCAGAGAGTACATAGCAATTGTCACATAATTGTCATTTCATCCCTTCCCAGAGATTTCCTCTGGCTCTAAATGGTTTTGGCTAATAAAAACTAAGGAGATTTGCAGGAACTCCAGATGCATTTGAAGGCTTTGGGGGACCATGCAGCCTGGAGGCAGGCGAAACTTAATTCAACTCAACATAAGGTAATGTGCGTTGGCAAAAGTAATCTAAGATGTGAACGTTCATCTGTGCGTTCCAAATCTGCAGCCGCCTCTGAGGAGGGAGACCTGGGAGTAGCTCATAATGGATGAAGTGGGCAGCACAGCCAGAACCGTCCCCGGGGAACCCCCCTTGACAAGGAAAACTGGATCTCATTCTGCAGACGCCATCAGTGATCCCCGCTGGATCTTGCGGTGGTTTCCGCTGCAGATTCCCAGACACTCCTGCTTCTGAAGGGGGAAGACAGCAAGCGGCGGTGTCCAGAGGTGGGTGACCCCTGCCAAGCACAGTCTGGGGGCCCTGGCAGTGCCCCGACGAGGGTGGAGAAGGACACCTCTTGCCCAAGTTCTCCATCAAATGCCGAGACCTGAATATGCTGCGGATCGGCCTCGCTGTTTAACTTCCAGGGCCTTGTTGTTTAACCTCCCTGTTGCCTGCGTCACCACCCTCATCATCACCAGCAGAGAGCCCAGCGGCTGGCCGGGGAAGATGCTGCAGGCGTGGAGCAGTGAGCCCCAGGCCGCGGCAGGGGTGCTTTGCTGGAAGGCAGTGGCCCCCCAAATCCAGAATGCTGAGGACCGGGAAGCAGGGAGCGGAAGGGGGACTTCGGGCTGCAACCGGCGCTGAGTGGCACAGCAGCGAGCATCTGTGTCTGCCGGCCTGGGCGCCGTCCTCCCCGGGGCCCCTGCAGCGGCAGCTGCTCCTGGGTGGCGTCGTTGCCCGGGCCGTGGCAGAGGTGCGGGCACGAGTCATTCACCGCCTCTGCCGGCCAGAGCACAGGCGCGAGCTCGTCCACCACGAGGCGGGGAGGGTCGGCCACGGTGAGGCGGGCAGCAGGCTCCTGCAGTCACCGAGGGGCCGCAGAGCACCACGAATGGTCGTGTAGGGGCTGCCCCGATCGGGAGGGGGGACGAGATGGAGGATTTGAAGTTCCTTCTGGGTGGCGCATGAATAACAGACCTGCCCGGGGTGAGGGCAGAGGGCCGGGCGGGACACCAAGCGATGGCCGCGGCTCTGCGTGCCAGAAGCTGGACGCGAGAGAAGCAAGAACGCAGACCCTCAAGGCCCACTGGCGAAACCGCGCCAGGCTCCGGCTGAGAGAAGGGGAGGGGAGGGCGCGCTTGGGGTCTTGGCCTGGCGCTCCCGCCCCTGGCAGGACCGGGCAGAAGGCAAAGAAAGCAGAGTCTCCAGCCCCAGCCCAAGGGGCTCTCGGACCACAGCTGAAGAGACAACCCCTCACTGTGCTCTGCGTTTAGAGAAGGCTGAAAGGAAGGGGGTGGCCAGTGCATGGTTTTAGTTGTAAGAAGAAGGCCGCAGGATGGTGAGCCAAAGGAAGCTGGCCGGCCTCACACCCTCCAGAAGGAAAGGAAAGGAAAGGAAAGGGCTTCCCCTCTTGTCCCAGCTCACGTCTCTGTGCGTGTCAGTCTCAGATCTCTCGCGGGGCTGGTGAAGTGAGACTGAGAAAGCAGGCCTCGGCAAAGCACACTTTTTGCAAAAGAACACGCCATCACCCGGAGAGACAGTGTGAGATGGTGTCAAGCAGAAACTGTAGGAAATGGGGGGCGGGCGAGACAGCGAGGGCTTCCCGACCTGGGTGAGGTTGGCCTTGGGACCATGCGGCTGGAATGGAGGCGCCTCTGGATCCCAGAAAACAGAAATGAAAGGGGCTACCTCCAGCTGGGGTGCAACAGCGTCCCTGCCCACCCTCTTCCCACCCCCTCCTTGCAGCACCGGGGGATTTAAGGGACAGCGGTTTAAGGTCCAAAAGGGCACCCGTGGTATTCAAACTTTAACATAAACAACAAAAAACAAGCACACGGACCAGAAAGAAAATATAAGCCATTAAATGGGTCAGATCAAGTCATACAACTTCTTTCAAATTTAGTTTTTCATTTTTAAACTAGGGCATTTGGAGCAAACTGCATGTTAGCATCCCTTTTATTTCTGAGATTCTATGATCCATGAAAGGGTACCTTGCAAGGAACACCACAGACTACCAGGACAAGGCCACGAGGCTGACCAACAGTGCCAGGACAAGACCAAGTGCATCCATGGGATGCACTACGCAAGGAAAAGGGACACAGAAGAGGTTTTGTTACCACTTCACTTTTCTCTTCACCAGAGAAGGAAAATGTGCCCCCGTCTCTGAGATGGACAGCTTGGGGCGTTCCATAAAATTGTAGTAAATACGCAGAATATTCTAGTTTCAACTGACAAAAAGCTATCAGTAAATGGCCCAGTGAGGTGTGCTCCACCTAAGAATTTTGAACAAATTCATGGCAGAGTCCCAGAGCAGTCGGCCAGGATGTGAGGCCGTTGTTGCCATAGCGGCCCTGTTAGAGAGAGGACGGTTTGCTGGTGTCAGCCTTGTTCTGAGCGCTGGGGGAGCCTTGCGAAAGCACAATAGCTTTCTAGCGTGCAAGATGGAAACATGAATGGTGAAGAGTGTGTGGCCCTCTCTGTATACTTCTTTGCAACTTCCCATGAACCTGTGACTAATGCTAAATGAGAAAGTTACAAGCGGAAGGTCACTGCAACCCCGAGCTGACCACAGACCTTACTCCCGCATAAGAAACTGGAAGTCAAGGAAGGAGAGTGTTTAGAAAATGCTCAAGGGTGTTGTGATTCCGCCTCTCTCCTTGGACCAGAGCATCAGCTCCTCATGTGAAAATGAGTGAAGAGCCTTCCATAGGTGCACCCCAGAGCACAGTCTGTGTCCCTGCAGTTGGGGGACACGTTGAATTGTCTGGCTCCCACTGGAGAAATGTCAAGAGTCAGAGCTGACGCCAAGCCAAGGAGAGGAGGCTGGGTGGGTGATCCGCCTCACAGAGTTTGCACGAAAGCCACGTGAGCGCTTCCCATGCGCCAGATGCAGAACAAGCACCGTCTTCGCCAAGAGGCTGTCTGGAGAGATGAACACACAGCAACAGCGACAGTCAGAGACAGTGGCAGGAAGCAGAGACGGGCCGCTACAGCAAGCTGAGAAGTGTGAGTCGCTGTATTTGTGAACGACAGAGGAGAGGAAGTCTCCAGTGAAGGGGCTGGAGATGAACGAGACACAGATGAGAGCAACAGAGAACTCTGAACACTCCCAGACTCCGAGCAAGCTCCGGAGACAACAACTAAGGAGAAACTACTCCTACCAGTGTGATCTCCTCTCCCTCCTCCTCCTCTACCCTGAAGGGGTCAGAAGTCACCGTGAACATGAGGGAGGAAGGAGGTGGAGGCTCCTGAGGTGGAGAAGAGTCAGTTCCCTTCCCTGCTTCTCGTTGCCACGGGTCACATCGGGGAAGGGAGAGAATATTTAATAGTGAGCCAAGTTCAAAGCATTAAATGTGTTACACGGGACTGCATTATTTAATTATTGATTGGAGGATTCTGTATTACTGTGGTAACCAGAAAACCTGCCTCATTCTTCATCCAGATGTAAGAGAAGAGATTGGCCCACGCGGCAGACTTGCAAGGAGAAAGGAGGCGAAGCACTGGCGCGTAGTTTCGTGCCATGGTTTTGCTTGTCCGATGTAATCATTTCGTAAACGGCATTGTGAGGGCCATTTTACCAAGAAAAATAACACAGATCTGGAGAAGGGCAAGGAGAAAGACCAAGGGCATCGTGTGTGTGTCGGGGTGGGGGAGGGAGGTCTGGCAGAAGAGAAGAGATCAAGAAAAAATTACGACTTCAATATGAAGGCAAGGGTTGAAATGGAAATTTTATTGAAATCAATAAAATCATATATGATATGGATAAGGTCAATAAAATGCACTGCCAGCCCCCAGAATATGAAAACAGGAGGACACCCCTCAAGGAAAGAGAAAGAAAGTAGGAAGACAAATACTCCTAGGGAAGACACTGCCTCTTAGGAATGGTATGATTAAAGCACCCAAACTGGATACTTTTTATTTAAATTCATTTGAATTTGAAAAATAATTCTACCTTGTACAGCACTTTGAGGGGAAGGGAAGAATCCAAAATTACATCAACAAGATGAAATGTCCGGAAATGGAACTAGAAGTATCCATTCTCTCCTGATATTTAATGCATCTCTATAATTCACCTTAATTTCATAAAATATATCCTGATCAACACTTCCAGTGAGCAGAAGGTGTCTATTATTGTGATGACACCAATGAGATAAATAGTCATAACTTGAAGTGTCAATACCTACCATATGAATAGAAGATGTACTTAGGGAATAAATAAAACATCGCTAATGGAATGACACTAAGGTTGTTCTATTCATTAATGTAACCCAGATTATTTTCACCTCATCTGAACAGGCTCTACCAGATTTTTAAAGGTCTTGAACCAATTGTGCTCCACGCATTGCATCATCCTGCACCAAGGCCTGGAAGATGTCTGGTGTTGCCCAGAACATTCTTTCCTGTGCCTGTCACATCAACACGGGGTCTGCTCAAAGCCCTTTCAACCTTATTTAAGTTACTGCCCTCACCCATTGCTACTTTTGTCCTTGGCCCATCTTCCTTCCTACACTTGGAGTATGAATGTAATGGCTGGAACCACAACAGCCATTGTGGTCCACGAGGTAAGTTAGATGCCACAGGTGCACTGGCATTTCCATTTAACGTTGAAGGAACGTTCAGATCGCTTTCCAAAATGGCCACGCGTGTTCACATTTCCACCAACAATGTATTAGGGCTCCTCTTTTCAACATCCTCTCTAGCACTTGTCATAGGTCTTATTAAAGTATGCCAATTTTGCACATTTGAGATACTGTCTCGTTGTTTCACCTTGTGTCTCCCTGATTAACAGCAAAAACAAGCATTTTTCCACCTGCCTATTGCCCTTCTGGATGTCTCCTTTGGTAAACTATCTTTTCATATCCACTACTTGTTTTTTCACACTGGGCCACTCGCTCTTCAGTCAAACAGGCTGAGTTCTTCATATACCGTGGGCATTACCATCTCTGAGCTTTCACTACCTTTGATTTCCCCCCCAACTCAGCCCACACCACCACAGGTCTCTTATGAAGAAAAGATGGTACATACTGTCCTGAAGATATTGTGAGATGACAGAAAATGCACAATGTTCTCTGCCCCGGGTTCCTGGCACATATGGCAGACAGCTTCTGAAAGCATTTGAGAGTCCCAAGTGATAAGGGCGCTGGGACCCCTTTTGTTTCCTTGAGGACTCTGGGTGGGCTCCAGGATGGCTCCAGGGTAGGGGCTGGTGAATAGAGACACCAGCCCACGATCAGAAGTTCTGCATTTTCAGACCGACCCCCATCTTCCAGGAAGAGGAGAAGGACTGGACGTGGAGTTAATAATTGACCATGCCTATATGAGGCGGACTCCATGACATCTCAACAGTAAGGGGTACAGGGTGCCTCTGGCTGGCAAGTACATCCCCTCTGGGAGAGACACCCCAGCTCTGCCACAGCAGAAACACCCATCGGGGCCCTCCCTGACCTCTGTGTCTGCTCCTCTGGCTGCTGCTCTGCACCCCGTATCACACCCCTCAACAAACTGCAAGTGTCTCCCTGAGTGCCGTGAGCTGCACTAGCAAATACTGGAACCCAAGGAGGGGGTCACGACGGGGTCAGAGTATAGCCGACAACCTGTGCAAAATAGAAGAAGGGGGCTGCGTGCACCCCAATCTGTCGCCGATGGGTCAGGAGCACAGCACGCATGGGCTTGCGACTGGCATCTGCGGCGGGTTCCACTGGGGACGACCCTGTGGGCTGAGCCCTCCATCTGTGGGCTGAGCTGTGAGATGGGGGACGAGAGGACACCCCGCTGGCGTCACAGAGACCTGCTCGGCGTGGCGGCAGTGTGAGCAGTGAGCAGGAAAGGAGGCCGCAGGGAAGACAGGCTAGGGAGGAACTCAGCTTTCCTGGCACAGGAAGGAAAGAGCCGAGTCCCCTCTTCAGCTACAGAAGGACAAATGGCTTTCCTGCTCTCCACGGCACAGAGTGGCTTGTGGCTTCTGTCGCTGCCTGTAGCCGGGTCGCACTCAGGACCCCCAGCCTGGGCCACCAGGGCTCTGGTGCCACCGCCAAGCCCAAGCTTTGCACTGGCCTGGAGCACCGCTGCCTGGGAGGCGCCGCGGGTGAGTAGCTGTTGCAGAAGAGACCGTCAGCAGAGGAGCTGAACCTCTTTCCACGACAGATGGCCCTTCAGGGCCTGCTAGTCTCCTTGACACCGAGGGAAGCTTATGGGTTTCTAAGCAGCATCACTAAAATCGGGGGTAGGAAAAGGAAGCCGCCCTGAGGGTCGCACGGTGTCTGAAAGCCGGGGAAGGAAGAGCCCGCTGAGTCTGCTACGTGCCTTACGAGGACTCCCGGTCTCCGCGCCAGGGGGTTCAAGAGTCACTGATGTATTTTTTTTTAAGGCCACCGGAAGAGGGAGGACGCGGGGCTTAGAGGTGCTGAGGAACAGCTAGGGGAGGACCCCTCGCCGCTCCCTGGCAGCTGGTAGGAGTGGTAACCACCCCCTAGTCCCCCCGAAAGATCCTCTCCCACCAAGCAAAGTGCCCATACCCAGCAGCCCAGCCCAGGTCTGCCTAGCTGTCATGGTTGCTAAAAATGTTGGACATGTTCTGGAATCAAAAATACTTTTTCTCAGCAATTTGCACAGCTTACACTACATCAGCGAATTCTTATTAATCAGGGAAACAAGACCGAGGACTGAGCGAAAGTGAGTCCATCTCTAACTGGTCCATTCAAAACTTCTTAGCAGTAGGTCGGACCCCAACTGTTCCTTTACCAAGAGGCACAATGCTGAGGGATCTGGCGAATTAAATTTGGATACTGGTCAGGAAGTCGGGAAAAAGCAGTTCTGGTATTTTGTCAACTTCTTTTTCTCTTTGTCCATACTTATTTTTTTCCTCAGTTTAGATTCTAACCAAAAGAGAAAGTCTGCTCAGAGAAGGTGCGAACGCTGGAAGAGAACGTGGCCTGAGCCGTGCGGGGCTGGCGCCTGGCCTGTGTCTGCCCTCAGTGATGCCAGCGGCTGCTGCTCTTGCTCCTGGGCCTGGGGAAGCAGCGCTCTGCCCCCAGAGGTCTGCTCCACTGCCCTCGCCGGCCACCGGCACACCTCGCTTTGCAGTGCCTCAGAACTACTGCGTTTTACAAACGGAGGGTCCATTGCTTGGAGCAAATCTGTTGGTGCCATATTCCCAATAGTTTGTGTCACTTCATGTCTCTGTGTCGCATTTAATTAAGGTCTGTGGATTATTCCTTTGGGCTTAAAGCCATTGTGCACTTAACAGCTCCGTGCAGTGTAAGCATACTGTCACATGCACTAGGAAGCCAAGACACCCTTGTGACTCGCTTTATTATGACGTTTGTATTACTGTGTTTGTCTGGAACCAAACCCACCACGTCTCCAAGGCACACCTGTAATTCAACCATTGTCAACAGAAAGGGTCTCTGTGACCTGACTGACCAGGAATAAGGTCCCCATTCTTCAAAAGGGCCAGTCTTTTCATGAAAATGAAGACTCTTTCACTGATGTGTCTGTTGCCATCTGCCAAGGTAGCTCTGGAAACCACTAACCTTTAAGTTGTCCCCCACTAGCTGGTAAACTGAGGTGTGCCTGCCAGAGGAGCCCAGGGCTGCTGGGATGGAGAACAGCAAGAAACGTTCCTCAGGATAGCCCTTGCCAGGTATTATTCTACAGGCTCATAAAGCCTCTTGTGGGGGTTTTCAGGTTGATCTTTGCTGCTGCCAAAAAGAAAAAAACAAATGTGGTTGTATAGGGGAGGTCCCTCCCTCCAGGGGAACAGGCTCAGGTGCTCAGTTTTCAGACTTACATGATCCTGTCAGAAGACAGATCCTTTCACCCAGTTGTGTGTGCGTGGGAGGGAGGGAGAGAGCGAGCGAGAGAGAGTGGGGGGGGGGGGGAGCTGCTGGCAGAAGGCACCAAGAGAGAAGCATCACTCCTTCGGTATTCACCCATTCGCAGACACCCACCCAGCTTCCATCCCAGACAGGCTCCAACCCCTCATGGGGGGCGCAGTGCGAGCGGGCACTTTCTGCCCTCAAGGAGCCCACAGGCCGACGAGGACAAGACCCACGGCCACCCTGAGTGAAGGCAGAGTGGTCAGACGGACGCTCAGAAGCCAAGGAACAGCACCCCTGGGGCAGCGCAGAGGGCTGGCCCGACGGAGCACCACTGCAGACACGCTGCGGCTCGACGGGGTTGCCTCTAGTCAGGGGAAGCATCGCCGGCATCAGCATCGTGCTCTGGCTGCCGCCCGCAGGAGTGCCATTAGCCGTGGCGGGGGTAGAAATGGTCGCCTACCTGTGAAGACATTTCTCTGTGACGTGGGAAATCTTGTTCCTGTGAATCACCGCACACCCCACAGCCGCTATTTTTAATCACGTATAAGCTTTTATTTCCAGCTGGGTGTTGACAAGACAAAACTGTTCCCTAGTGCTTAAGTAATAGAGTGGAAAATAGTTGACAAAATATGAAAAGGTTGATTTTGATTATACATACAATCTCCGAGAACAAGATGGATTAGAACAGGCTTGAGTCATTCCTGACAGGGGTGTGAATGATTGACTGATTTAGTTGGTTGTTGGGTTGATTGGTTTTGAAATAACAACTTTATTAGTTCTATATACGCATAGATAATAACGTTTAAGGAACATACCAAAACCAATGCCTTATTCAAATTCCACTACCCCAAAAAATCAGTATTGATAGTGAATGACCTTCAATTCAGACAGCTCTCTACATAAGTATATAACAGGATGGAGGAGGGGAGGGAAGGACCAAAATATTCCAATAATGATAATCTTGTAAAATAAGTCAGTGAAAATAATCTTGTCACAAAACATTTTGCTTTTAAACATAAAATACTAATCCTAATTTTATATGACTGTAATGGAGCTCAAAATAAACCAAAGTGAAAATAAAGGAAACGCTGAAATTCATAGAACTTTCCTGACAAAGATCACTGAGTTCATTGGTAAGGATTACTTGCCACAACTTGCTCTGAAGAGAACAGATAGCTGCAACCTGTGGCTTGGGTGGCTCTGGTTACTTGTTGTGATATTCGACAGTATGAATTGAAAGATTCTGCTATAAAATCTTAAGTGACCACATTTGCATAGTTGCAACTTTTCTCATACATACATGCTCTGAATTTTATTTGCTTTTCAAAATTTACTGTTTCCAACAGTGACTTGAAATTTTATTTCATTCTGTTAGCCCTTCAACATCCCATTCCATCTCATTTTGTTGCTTTATCACATTATTTTGATTTTTTTATTTGGTTTAAGTCCTTATTAAGTCCTCATATAGTACAATGCACTTGCTGGGAACATCCTTTTTTGCTCTGGGGTTTTTTTGTTCTTAATTTTTTGTTCCTAACAGGGTTCATTTTCCCCTTAGTGTATTTTACACTGACTACGCTGTGTTTTTGTTTTGCGCTTTTTCAATCTTACTTATGCTTAGTATGAGCAATTCGAATTGATTGCCTAGTGCTGATAGAAAAGCATGGAAGTGGGGCCTCCCTGGTGGCGCAGTGGGTTAAGCAACGCACTATGAAGCAAACAGCAGCCACTGCAGCATGAGTTCGATCCCTGCTGCCAGCCAGGGAGGGG